>OX359290.1:95961375-96498875 GCA_947179395.2 Pulicaria dysenterica | reverse complement strand
CTTAACCCTTCGAGTGTCGAGTTCCACCCACAATGAGTCACAAAACACCCCACTGAATCATGAGCCAACATCTCTAGTTGGTTGCACCAGTTCACAATCATACCCTTTTCTTGATTTTGTGTGGTTAAGTCAAGAAACCCTTTTGGCAATTTGTGTTTGTCTGAATCCTTGACCACCCAAACGAAGTAGAAGTTGCTTTCTTGTAAACCCCATGCGATTTCTTCCATTTCTTGTTGGGTTAGTGACACCATGCTCCCGAAAGAGACGTACACAACTGACTGATGGGGCTTGGTTTCAAGCCATATGGTGCACACGTCATCAAGCGGTTTCCATAGACTTGCACCATACCCTCTGTCACCTTCAATTCTCCCATCTAAATAGGCTGATGGTACCATTGGACCTATAAGTTTTGCTGACCATTGCTCCTCTATGCCTTTGATCACCTGTTTAGGATAAAAATAAGTACTAGTACTGCAAGCTACAGTTTCCTAATAAATGAATTTTATCACTTGCTAAAATGCGAAATAAGATTAGAAAAACTAAAAATAATAATTGCGAGTTTTGCATTAACACTGTAAGTGCGCATAATTACTACGTTGGAACTAACTAACACATCTTAATCATTTGAGAATCTTTGTTGTAATATATAGGAGGGCATACAGTTTTGCAAGTTCGACTTGTTTACAATGGAAAAAAACAAAAATGTATTATAAAAATGAGTTGATATGTACACAACAGTTTTTAGTTATACATATAAGATATAAACAATTAATACATATTATATAAATTTACGATATACAAACTTGTTATGTATAAACATTTTTATGATGCATGATTTATTTCATGTCGTAGATAAAGAAGTGAAAACATGGATGGTTCATGGGCCCAATATAATTGGAACTTTGATGGTCGATTGGTCGTCGCTTGTGTCAGTTGTCATTCACACTAAGATGTAAGAAGGGTGTCACCTAGACACCTACTAGTTGTTAACTACCAGGCACCCACCCGCAACTCTTCCTTAAATTACACACACAAAAGAAACAAAGAACTTTCTAGATTATTGAGCTTCTAATTAAGTTCTAAAAGACTTATCTATACGGCACAGGGTGTATTCATGTTGGTAATTCTATATTTTATGTTACATCAGCGTCATAATAGCATAATATATTTTATACTTCGGTTATGTTTAAATTCTCGTATTACTCATGTTTCAAAAAAAATTATTTAAAAAATACCCTCTCTCTTTACCTCTTTTCTCTCTCATCTCTCTCTCTCTCTCATATCTCTTCGGTATCCAAACACCAAAACACTTCATGCTTTGCCCGTACCAAAGGAAGGGACAGGTGTACCTCTCGGTACCACAATTCCATATAAGAATGCTGCCGCCTCCCACACCCCATGCTTTTATATAAAAAGAATAATGTTTGTATTTTGAAACAAGTAGGCTTGGCGTAATGTGGTATCTGGTTTATTAGAAAAGTGTTTTTCTTTATAATTATGAGTTATAGTCACTACGATAAATATATATATTTAAGAGTAAGATTAAACTCATTAAAGTATGGATATATTTGGCTTTTAAAAAATTGATAAAGTTTATAAGCTATTATAAAAGTTTATTTGTTAGAAGATAAATAAAAGACTAGAATTTATTAATTAAGAATATACTTATGAGATGATATATCCTTCTATTCATAAGATGAAAACAAGTGTTAAAATTAATAGAGGAGGTGAGGAAGAGAATTAGTGAATTTCATATATGATTTTATAATAAGTAGGGTGAATTTGGAGGTAAAAGTAGAATGCTATATATATTATTGATATGGTTATTTACAAATTAAATATCAGTAGAAATTAAATAACCTCAAGTTCCAATGATTGGAAAGTGTTGCTAAAAATCCAATCAGCCTTCTCCAAATTCGAAAACTGGTTCAATTTCATCTTCAAGTACGCCGGATAACTTTCCGGAGCATTTAAAAAACTCGGCAAATCTTCCAAATTCAACGGTGGAACACCCGGAATCACCACCGGGCAATCCTCCAACGTCAGCGGCAACCTTAACTCCCCGGCATGTATCCGGCTAAAGATGGCGGAAACCGCGGCGGAGTTGGTAAAAAAGGGCCCGCCAAGAATCCCATTTTCCTTAGCCACCTCAAGAGCCCAAGGCAAAAAAGAATCATACACTACACAAGTGATTGGAGACTTGGTTGTTTGGTGCTTCTTGATGAGTTGGTTGAGTGTGCGCGAGCCGTTTGATTTAAACGACTCGAGAAACAGCTCGGCCGACTGAACTTGAGCAAAACCGCTGTCATCAAAGCCGTCAGAGACTGGCTCCACCGTGACTAGTGGGGTTGAGATGGAGGAAACGGTGTAGTGAGTGGTGGCGATGGTGGCTTTAAGGCCTTTGGAAGCAAGTCGTTTAGCAAATTGGAGAAGAGGGTTGATATGGCCTTGGCTTGGGTAGGGCAAGACCAACACATGCTGGCATTCATTTGGTGTCTCCATATATCAATAGTATATATGTGTATGTGGTTGATATAAGTTGGAGAAAACTTGTGCATGTATTTATAGGAGAGAGCTTAAATAGAGGTATGAAAAGAATAATTTAAATAATTAGTGACGGTAATTGCGGTTGTTTATTTATATTAGTAACGAATAATAGTTAATTAGTTTATTCCGTGTTATGCTTCTCTTTCTATATTAAGTTATTTAGTTGGATTATTTTTTTCTTTATAGTTACCATTTTTGTTATGCACATGGTCCATATTTAATTTCTTGGTCTTTTTAATCACGTGATATTGAATGCATTAATATATATAGGGTTGGTATTATTATATATATTAAAGTATCATATCGGTTATTTTCCAAATTACACTTAGACTCACACAGTGTTTGTGTATTGGACTCACACAGTGAAGGTGAGCATCACGGTGGCATGAGTGTCTCCACTCACAGCTCGATCCCTTTCCTAATAAAGAAAGTTATTTTAAAGCAAATTGTTGATTAGGTTTTCGTAATTTGTTGGATATTACTAATTTGATTATTTAAATAAGAAGTTTACTGATATGGTCTCTTAAATGACCATTTTGTCTATCTATAACATTATAATTACACCTAATTTTTTTATTTATATTATCTTTCACATAATAATTCGTAATTTTTGAATATTAGTTAATAATGACTTATCTTATTTAATAGTTTGATATATCTGAGATTAGATATGTAGTAGGTTATCTAATTAAGTTACATTTTCAGTATCAAATCCTTAGAAAATTAGTGTTAAGCAATAAGAAAGATCTCTCCCCTTTCCCCTTCTTGATTTGCGTCGACTAAAAACACAAAAAGCGAAAGTTTATTAATTGTTATTAAAGGTTTAAGATTTAATAAATATCATTTAGGATTTTAAAATGTATTTAATATTAATTTATTTAAATTGCTTCAATTCGCATCTTTACTTTTAACTTTTGATCTTTTTATATTTGTAGGTTTATATAATTCTAATATAATCATTCTTACTATTTGAATAAAATTTATTCAGGGTAAACTATTTTCAAGGAAGAAAACATGAGAACAATAATCTTATAATAAGTTATCATTATTGCAACAAAAGCTGTTAGTGGGGTTTGACGTTGAACTGTTATAGTCTTCTTTAGGGAGATATAATAGTTTGATTTAATATGATTTATCCTCAGAATAATTATTTAATAATTAATAGTGTCAGGGATCGAGATACCCTTCGAACGTTAAAAGAATGTGGATAATAACCAAAAACAAGAAAACACAAGATATAACGTGGTTCGGTCAAAGTTACGACCTCCATCCACGAACAGGAATAGAGATTTTTTTATTAACTAAAAGTATTGTTTGATGATGTATATATGACTGAACCATAGGCTTTATATTTATAACCAAACAAGGAATACAAGAAACTCTAATTCTTAATTGTGGAAAAACATAATTAACCAAAATAGAATTACACAGCCGCTGCAAAAGAACAGAAAACAACTTGGGTTGAGTCTACCTCCTCAAGTCCTCCACGCCGTGGAGCAGGAGTGCATGCCGTGCAACATTCGACGTCACATGCCGAGCACTCCTTCTGCACGCCGAGCACCCATATTGCACGGCAAGCACCTTGCTTTTCCAGTTTTAAATATCTTCCACACCATTTCAAGTCATATTCCAACAATCTCCCCCTTGACTTAAAATCTCTTCGACTAGTCAACAGAGATTATCAAAGAACCACCTCTTTCTTGCTAACCTCCCCGTAGAGACTACCTCCTTACACAAGCCATGAAGTCTGACACCGTGTCACATGATTTCACCGGAGACAAAATATAGTTATGATTATATCATGCACTCTTGTTTCTCTAGTAGTTCCGAGAGTCTTCGAAAGGCATAATATAGTCTTTATGTGTATTGCTTAATTCCACCACAATAAACACAAACATGTAAAATAAAAATACCAAAAACAATTTGATAGGGTTTTAGCATAGTTTTGACTTTTACCCCTTATACATACGAGGGTAAAAATCATTCCAGATACAAATACGGTTATACACTAGTTATCCTCTTTAAGATGAGAAGATATGCTTCTTAAAAGAATAATATTCATTTAAAAGATCGTGACCGTTTCTTTTTATAATGTTTATCTTTTTATATTGTCGTCAACTATGTAATACACATTTCACCTGTTAACTAGTGAAAAATTTATTCATTGTTGATTATAAAAATAATTCGTTCTTCATGTAAGATACGATATGAAACATTGAGAATACTGTCCTGATTTTGTAACCGGCCGGTATATGTTCACACATGCATGTGTTTTTATTACGAGACTTTGATCTAAGAATCACGAATTTTACAAAGATAAAAGTGAATAGTTAACATCTCGATAAGTAAATTTGTGTTTAATAAAGTCTAAGTAAAAAAATGGTCTTAAAATTTTAATATGCAATTACAAATTATTCAGTATACAATCACATGTGATTTGTAAAATCATTACATGTGAATTACGAAAATATCACTCAGTTCAAAATTTTAAAATTCAATCTGGACCATTAATCTTATTGATTCAAAGACTAAAATCTTAAACTATGAATTAAGTATGAAATATATATATTAAACATTCTTCTGGATAATCCCACTTCTTTTTACAAGGTAGTACTTATCATGTAAGATGAGAGCATGACGCTAATTTAATGTTTCTCAAAAACTATAATATGTGAGAGAATATGATATAAAGAAGGGTTATATATCAACATATCTTCAGTTTTATAGAATTGTCCATCGGTTTTAAAGTTTGTTTGAAAAAGTTTTATTTGGTTTCTTTTAGTAAAGTACTTGGTTAAAACATTTATCAAGATCGCCGTAAGCTTAAATTATCTATCTATCTATCTATCTATCTATCTATATCTATATATAAAAGACATGCAAATTTTTTAAAATTAACCATAAATTGAATCTTAATTAACCAATCACAACCTTCAATTTCAAAATTAATCCATTCTCAAAACAATTTTGAAAAGATTAAAAATGGTGGATAGAAGAAATTTGAATTCAATTTTAAATCTATTGGGAGAGGGTTGAATGAAAATTGTGAGGGAGTTTTATAAAATATATGAGGGGGTTTTAAGAAAATGTGAGAGGGGTTTATAAAAATTGTATACTAATGTAATTAATTATAAGTTGTTTATAAATTATGTTTAGTAACTTGTGATATATTTTGTTTAGAGAAAAAATAATTATATATTTACGACCTTCTCATTTTTATCTATGTTTTGGTATAAATTTTATTGTAATATGACACTTTTTTGAAATTAGTATATTCTCATCACAAAGGTGATATTGCATTTACTACATTATTTTTATTTGAAAATTCTAATATCTCAAATACACTTTCGAAATACCCGTACGTTTACGAGTCAATAAACTAGTTAAATGGTAAATGACTTTGTTATATAAAATAGAGCTTCCTAAGCCTGCTATACTATTCATGGTTTCATGATATGTTCATTGGTTGTACTTGAATCAGTCCTGTTTGATTAATTATATACTCTTTTATGACTTAAATAGTTAAATATGATCTACATATCAGTGAACCCAAACTAATCAATTTGCCTATGTTAATATATCAAACTATTTAAAAAGTATTATTGTATGTATAAAACCTTTTTTGAAAGACGATTTTGTTAATTAATATATGACTACAAAAGTTTAAAAAACGATTCTAGATATGTTAATTGATATGAATTTTATCCATTTAAGGGTTTTTGGTTTGATTTGCAAGTTCACAATTTGCATATCTTATTGAACATTAATCTCCATTTATCACCATTCAAAACATTTGAGGTTGGAAAATAACTTTAAAATATATCAAATGCCCTGGACATTAGATGAATTTTATATACACAATTTTATCCACATTTTTCAACTTAAATTATCTAAAAATTTCACAAAACAATTCTAAATAAAATACACACTTATAATCTAATAAATTCTATAGATACATATAATAGAATAGCTTAGTTCTCAGAATAAAATGGATAACGTTGCCATAGTCTACATTGTGTTCGTTTAAGATCATGAATACCCCGTATCTTTCTCCTCTCTCTTAATTATATGAATGTCACCTCAGCGTAACATCAACTTTTTCATCTTTTATCTTTTTTACACAAGTATAACTCAAACAACTCAAATATTTTTTTATCTCCTTACTCTCTTACACAAAAAAAAAGCATAAGATAGCTTAGGTTAGGGAAACCGAAGCCACACCTAAAATGAGGGCATAGGGGTGTTCTCGCTTGGAACCAAATATATCCCGAAGACATTCGGGTAAACCGCTACTCTTGGCCTAAGCATTCAATGAGTGGATCACCAGTATTATACATTAATAAGGAAACTATATATATTAATGCACCTGTGTTTTCGATAGTTGACCGTCTATAATATGATTGACATCATATTCATACGTATGTGTTGTCAACATCGTTGGGAAAACTATAAACTTATTAGGTAAAATTACATTAAAAGAAGATTAAAATGAGGCCAAATATATAGAAAGACTGATCTAGAAGAAAATTAAATGCGATCAACAACTGGTATTTAATATATATGGCTTTTTTAAACAACTAGTATTTAATATGGTTTTTAAACAAATTTTGCCTAATATTTCAAAATCACTTGGCGAAGCACAACTGCACAAGTAGTACGTAACTTACTCGGGTAATTTTGTGTTGTATTTAAATCATTTACCTTTATTTAAAAAATTATACTCGAACTACGGTCTACGAAATCATCAAGTTGCTATATACAATTTCAGTGAATATATTGTCTCTAAATAATAATAATAATTTAAAAAAGGGTTAAGTTTCAAAAAGTGTATTGAACTTGTCACTTTTTGCTATTGTGTATACTCAATTTTCAAAACTACAATTTAGTATACCCAACTTTCTAAAACTACCATTTTACATATTTGGTTATCTCTTTAACAGGTCATGATGATGTGGCACCGGTTTTGCTGAGGTGTCACTGAACAAAAGTGCTGACATGTAATTTACTTGTATAAAAATAATTAAATAATAATATTATTAATAATGACCTATTGAACACCATCGATGTATACCCAGAAATGGGTTGTGAACAGATGCACCACCGCCATCGATCTGCCCACCACCGCCATCGATCTGCACCACCACCGCCATCGATCTTCCCCACCACCGTCATCGATCTTCCCCACCACCGCCATCGATCTACACCACCACCGCCATCGATCTCCACCATCATCGCCATCGATCTGCACCACCACCACCATCGATCTTCCCCACCACCACCATTGATCTGAAGACGAGATTGAAGATGAGATCTGAAATTGAAGACGAGATCTGAGCATCTTCCACCGATACTAGGGTTTCCATCGATCTGCCCCACCACCATCGATCTGAAGACGAGATCTGAGCATCTTCCACCGATACTAGATTCTGTTTCTTTCGATTAACGCTTTTTTTGACAGATTTGCACGAAGGCGATTACGGTTAGGGTTTTTGCTTCCGATTCTGTTTATTATTCTTGTTCATCGATTCATGGTTCCATATTAGGGTTATGTGGTTTTGTCGGATTATGGTCCCGTTTCTGATTCATTAGAATATGTTGGATTCTTCATCTGTTTCTGATTCATTAGAATATGTTGGATTCTTCATCTGTTTACAGGTTAGGGTTCTTCATCTTCATCTGCTACCAGATCTGCGATTTAGTTCGTTTCGTATCTGTTGAGTCCAGATCTGTTGAGTCCAGATCTTGTTTCGTATGGATTTTTGTTTTAGGATTTTTGTGTTCCGATCTGTTTTTCGTTTCAGATCTGTTGATTTTGATTTTGTTGTTGAAGATGTTTATTCATCCAGATCTGTTCTTCATGTGTTCTTCCTTCATATGTTCTTCATTATCTTCATGAATCTAAAATTAAAATATTAAAATTATCAGAAGGAATTTCTGACATGGATTTTTGAGAGAGAAAAATAAATGAAAAATGAAAAGGAAAACTGGCAACTGGGACAACAGGTTTCTTGACGCATAAAAGGGTAGTTTTGAAAAGAATAATACACTAAATGGTAGTTCTGAAAATTGGATATACACAATAGCAAAAAGTGACAAATTCAATACACTTTTTATAACTAAACCCTTCAAAAAATGGTAATAAAATAATAAAATATTGAATATGACATGTTTAATCTATGATTGCATGCCACTTAGGGGTGTTCACGGGGTGGGGTGGGGTGGGGCGGGGCGGGTAGTGGCTTTTTTGTAACCCGCAACTGCGGGGCGGGTATCTAATATCAAAAACCGAAACCGAACCGCAAGCAGCGGGTACCCGTTGTGCGGGTACCCGAAGGGAGTCGGGTATCCACGGTTCGGGTCACGGGTACCCTAAAATTGAATTTTTATATATTTGTTGTTTTCAACAAGTTTAGATTCATAATAAAACAATAAACAACGGAAGAAACAAGTCAACAATAATGAATAAATCACTAGTAGAAATCAAACAGATCTTCTATGAGAACCTTGTAAAAACAAAAAAAAACTGATATGATCAAAGTTGGCACTTCTGATCGATTTAAGTATCTCCATTTTGAACTCTCGATCGTTGTAGGCTTGCAAATTCTCGATATCAAAACTAAAAATATGAAGTGGGGAGACGGTATGGGCTACTAGAGGTAAGTTAGGTAGTTTTGAGCAATTTAAGTTTTTTATAATGGTTTTGTTATTTCATATTAAACAATATATATATATCTTAAAGCATACGGGGCGGGGCGGGTACCCGCGGATATCAAAATTTAAAAACCGTACCCACCCCGCATTTAGCGGGTACCCTAGTTTTCGGGTTTTTTCGGGTCACGGGTTTTACGGGTATCGGTTTTTTCGGTTTCGGTTCACGCGGGGCAGGTCGGTTTCTCGGTTACTCGGTTTTTTTGAACACCCCTAATGCCACTGGGCCAGACTTAAAAATCTTATATAAGACTTTCATTTAAGATGATTTAATGTATTAATATCAATAAGTATACTTTGTTATATAAAATATTAAATAGAAATACTTTATTGATCATTGAAATTTCTATATACTCAACCCTATAAAATAATGATAAAGCAACAATAAATTTAGAATTAAGGAATTAATTAAAGAAAACATCCTTTCCTAAATAGGTAACTTGATTGGTGCAGCAAGCCAGCAAGGTTTGATATGTGGGCCAACTTGATCCAGTTTTGGCAAGCCCTTTTAGCGACTTTGGAATAGTAATTTGGATGTTACTTTCATACTTTGTGGTACGAAAAAGGAATCCCACGGTATTCACGTTTTAAAGTATAAGAAACTTATATCCGACTAGGAATGTAATGACACGAGTTACTTTAGCTCGAAGTGTTAAAAACTTTTAAACGAGTTGAGTTTTGGTTGAGTCTGGATTAAAGCTTCTTTAGTAAATGGGTCTCTGAGCTCGAGTTTTAAAGAGTGGGTTTGTTTATATATATATATATATAGGGGAGGGTTCATGCGAGAACCGTTGTTAATGGGAGAACCGCGAGAACCAATCTCAGCCATTACTTGGATATGGGAAGTATCATGGATGGAGAGCGTGGAGGAATAGGGTGTGGCAGGGTGCATGTGAGGAATTCATGGGTGGGCAATGACATTGAATGAGGGGGAATTGGACGGCTTAGATTGGTTCTCGCGGTTCTCGCGCTAACAACGGTCTCGCATGAACTTTTGTCTATATATATATATATATATATATATATATATATATATATATATATATAGACAAAAGTTCATGCGAGAACTGTTGTTAGCGTGAGAACCGCGAAAACCAATCTAAGCCGTCCAATTCAGGGCCGGCCCTGGGCCTGGGCCACAGGGGCAGCCGCCCAGGGCCTCCCAAAATCAAGGGCCCACTTCATATATTAAGTCCATCTATATATATGTGTGTTATAAGTCCAGGAAAAAATAATCAGGCCCATAGCTTGTAGCCCAAACACGCAAAGAAGTAAGGAGAACGGAGGCCCTCTGATTCCTGAACATACGCACGTCGAGAAAAAGGAAACGACGGGGGAAAATCGGAAATCAAAATCAATCAGGTGTATCTCGAGAAATGGAACTCGCTCATTGATTGTTTCTTCATCTGTTCCTCATCGACGCCCTCCGCACTCACGCCTTCTGCCCTCACGCATCGACAAACGCATCGTCTGTTTTTTACCTGTTGTTCTTCAATCGACCGATCTGACTTTCATCTGCGAGACTACCGACATTGTGAGCCTGCGACGCATGTGAAAACCCTAAATCCCTACTCTGATCGATTGTTGTTTCCTATTTGGATGAACCCTAAATCCCTAATATTGTAAGTCTCTTTCTCCCTGAACTGATGTTTTATGTTTCTAGTAGATTTGTTCTTATTCAGTTATTTAGTCTGAGAAATCCTTGCTTCTCTATAGTATAGTACTGTAGTTGTTCTTTCATTCCTTGCTATTGGGTGTCGATTAAGTTTAGATGAGTCAATGAATCCTGGATTATCTTATGTTATTGTACTTTAATACTAAGAAGCCCAATTTAATTAACATACTATTGTCTTTGCTTAATGAATTATCTTTGCTAACACTGTACTCAGCATAAAGTTTGGTTGTTGTTTGAATGTTAATACGGTAATACCCATTACCAGACCCAATAGGACTCATGTCAGGTTGTAGTTATATGCTTTTGATATGGATTACTTGATCAATAGTGTGTTTATTATAATAACTAACATTCACAAATAAAAAGGTTCAACTAGTGGATGTTTAGCATATATGGTGTAAGATTTAAATACATGAAACTTCCATTTAGTTGAGTAGTCACACTACCCAGGTTGCTTTAAGGTGCATGCTTTCAAGATTCATTGTGATTTAAGTACTGTAACATGTGTTATAAAGGGTTGATGTTCTTGGGTTTAGGTGCACGAATATCATCATCTGACACAATATTTGTAGGATTTATAGCCATATTCAGCACGACCAAGATTTAAAAAAGCAACAGTTTGCTCAAGATCATTCTTAGTCTCCCTAGAACAACGACAACTCTTCAATTAAGATTTCTTTGACCATTACGATTCTTAAATGAGTCAATAGTTGCTATATATTGCAGGCCATAGGTTTATCGTTTTGACTTGCATTTTATTAGTGTTTTTTGCTGTAATTTGTATTATTATAGGGCCCTTTTTTAAAAGTTTTGCCCCGGGCCCATAAAACGTTTGGACCGGCCCTGGTCCAATTCTCCCTCCTTCAATGTCATTGTCCACCCATGAATTCCTCACATGCACCCTGCCACACTCTATCCCTCCACGCTCTCCATCCATATAACTTCCCATATCTGAGGAACGGCCGAGATTGGTTCTCGCAGTTCTCGCACTAACAACGGTTCTCGCATGAACCATCCCCTATATATGAAAAAGTTCTTGCGAGAACCGTTGTTAGTGCGAGAACCACGAGAACTAATCTGAGCCGTTCAATTCCCCCTCCTTCAATGTCATTGCCCACCCATGAATTCCTCACATACACCATGCCACACTCTATCCCTCCACGCTCACCAAAATAAAGTATGCATTTCTTCCTTTGTATTCCCTTACCCTTTGTCATTCCTATTCTCATCTAATTAACCAAGCGCCCCCTAAACAAAGTTTGATACAATTGATGATGTGTATCAGGGTTTTTAAAAAACAAATCAATTGTTATATTGTAATACAATATAACATAAGGCTGAAATGAATGAACAAATTGAAACTTGTGACAAGTTCAATCACACATAATGAGTTAAAAAACATACCTTCTCGTTAAGCAAAACTTTCCCAAGTAAGTATGTCACAATGGATTTGAAAATCCACAAATTTTCTTCTAAAAGCATAAGTTGAAACATGCTTCAATGATCAAGGTCTTTAAGGTAGACAATAACACCCGATGAAAAAATTTGGAAACAGAGTACACAGCCTCGTATGAAACAATGAGTAGGTAGTGCACAACAAAAGGTATATCACGTAGCCTAAATGTTTATTGAAGAATATGCGATCAATTACACATAAGAACAATAAACTTAAACATGATTTAGTTTAGCTGATAATTGTGTTCAGCTTTACGCAATCGCAGTCAAGGCAAAATCCAATTATAAAGATATCAACCATTAGTTTAAGTGAAAATTTTCCATGACCACTACAATTCTTATACCATTCCAACAATCTAGCCATCATAAAAACTGTATTCCGTTTGGTGGTAGGTTTGAGACGGAGATTAGTATAAAAAGTATATAAGTTTATCTACTCAGATTCATTCTTTTATAATTTTTATATTTCATCTAATTATGTCTGTTTCCACATGTTTATCAATTTTTCTTCAAACCTTGAAACACCATTAGATATAATACACATAAGAAGCATTGAAACCACATAATTTGAAATTAATAGTATTTTGAATTTCTATGCTATTATTTGAATATAAAGATCAAGAGAAAACACATCTCGGCATTTTGATTGCTTCGCACAGAGACTCATCAATTTCACTTTCTTCATCCCTATTGTATTTTATACAGCAATAGAAAGTAATTCGTGGCTGGATTTAAAGTTGAACAAATACATGGAAATAGTCTTAGAGATGCAGGGATCCAAAGGTACCAAAAGCAGAATGGAGATAAGAAATTAAGAATGAAGCTCCGATCTTTGGAAGCCCAAAATCTCAAGGTACCAAAAGACTAAAATAGAGGTGAAGAGGATAAGAGTAACATCATCATAGTATCAATCTGACATAGTATCAATCTAAAAGAACACAAAGTTTGTATGAAATTCAAGAAAAACCCAAAGAACACAGCAATAGTCTTTGAAGAAGAACACATAGTTCAAATTAGGGATAATCAAATAAACATACCGGAGAGTAAACTGTAGGTTGAAAATCCTAACTTCAATCGTCGATATCTAAAATTAACAAATTAGGGCTTCAAAAAACATATATAAATTAGATCGAAGCAAAGTGTCCGAAATTGAAGCGATAAAAAAGAATGTCGATTCTGAAGTTAAGTTCAGAAATTCTCGCTCGATAAATTCGTAATATGCAGAAGGATTCAAATGAGGGTTGAAGCGCTATAAGAGAAACGCAGGGCGCTAATTTGGTTAATGAGAAACATATTGATAGTTGCTTCCATATTTGAGATTGTTCTCTCAAGCAGATAAAGACCAATGCCTGTATCACCCGTGCGTACTTAATGAGTATTGAGCAAGGTTCTAAATAACGTAAGGTGTAGCGTGGCGACGAGGTCAAGCCTCAAGTTTTAGGAGCCTTATGGCGTTTTTTAAAGCGACACTTAAGGCGACAATTTTATATATATTTTATAAATATTTATATCCAATTTATCAATATTTATTTACTAATTACACAAAGTTGCACAAATTAGGAGCAACGTAACATATACAAATTACAAGATACAAATTTATAGAAATTCAATACACGCGATCGCAAAATGTATATAAAAAATCAAAACAAAATTAAAAAAAATATTTTTTGCACGCCACGCTATTAAAAACTCGCCATTTGGCGCGCCTTATGCCGCCTTGTCTTACGCCACGCCTAACCCCGCCGCCAAGGACTGTTTCTTAACGTCGGAGTCGCGCCTCGCGCCTTGGTGCCGCCATAGCGCCGCCATGGCGCGTTTTTTAGAACCCTGGTATTGAGCAAGCATCAACACTGTGATTAAATAATACACCTGAGATAGAGAGAGATTGGAATGATCTAATCAAGTAGTGTTTTAGAATTGAAAATGCCAAACTTTAGTCGATTAGTGCAGAGATGAGAGAGAGGCGGGGATTAAAAAGAGGGACACGTGGCAAATCTAAAATGAGCGGGAAAACGATAAAAAGGAGGCCTAAAAACATGACATGTAGCACCTAGTTAGTTGTTTATTATAATTTAATAATACTTTAAAGATTAATGGGGCGGTTTCTTAATGGGGTGGTTTCTAGTTAAAACCCAAAACCAAACCGAACCCATCGGTTTTTGCAAAACTGAAAACCGAACAATTGGTTTTAAAATGGTTTCGGTTTTAACGGATTGGTTTCGGTTTTTCGGTTTCTTTGCACACCCCTATATATAACGATAATTTAATAAATATAAAAGTAATTTAATTGTAGATTAAAGATGAAAATTTTACCCTCCACCATAACACCAACTATTTTATTTCATTATTTCAACTTTCGTATTTTACATTTTATTTATGTTTTTCTTTTCATAGGATGGAACAATTAAAATCTAGATGACAGCCACATCATCTAGCCACGGAGGCACACGTATCACATATGTAGTTTTAACTTTTACGGGCATTTAGGCTTATTTCCATGAGTCAGCATGTCCGTGTAGCACCTCCCACACATTTCTCTGTTGCCATGAGTGCCAGGTGGCACGCACTTGCACCTTTGGCAGCACGTGCCGCATGCTCTTGTGCATACGTTTGGCCTTGAATGCCTCCCGCACCTTTTTGCACATAGACCCCCGCAGTCTGCATAAATTACATAATATGCCCTCAAATTCATGATTTGTCTCAACAAAATATCTTTAAAATATTTTCAAATTTTCAATATATATAAAAAAAGTACCTACAAACGCCAAAACCCTTCGGTTTGGTCCTTTCACCACCTACAAACCACTCGCATCAAATATATATCACTTGTTTATAACTATTTTTCGATCACTAAAAGAATATTAATTTTTTTCTTTTATTTACAATGAAATATAATTTTAATAAAAAAATATGGGAGTGAACCTGGAGTTGTTGATCGTGGGCCTCAATCTCAACCTCTGATGAAGATGAAGAGAAAGACACCTGAAAAAGCCCATTATTTTATTGGTTTAAATAAGATTTAAGAGCAATAAAATGAATGGATAAAAAAACTACACATTAAAGCATAATTAAGGAGACATTATTACATGATGTATTATCATGCATTAGAAGTGGTATATTATACACTATATTCATATAGGGGAGGGTTCATGCGAGAACTGTTGTTAGTACGAGAATTGCGAGAACCAATCTCAGCCGTTCCTTGGATATGGGAAGTATCATGGATGGAGAGCGTGGAGAGATAGTGTGTGGCAGGGTGTATGCGGGGAATTCATGGGTGGGCAATGACATGGAAGGAGGAGAAATTGGATGGCTTAGATTGGTTCTCGCGGTTCTCGCGCTAACAACGGTTCTCGCATGAACTTTTGTCTATTCATATATACATGCATGGTGAATAAAGTAAAAGTGTATACTAGAATATGTAAGGAGAAATCATTTGTGTTATGTTATACTCATATATTATTTGTAAATTTTGTTTATTTAAACTATATATGAATATAATAACACCTACAATATATAGGTGTTTATAGTACCATATTTCCTCAATATGTAGAGTAGAATACAATTAAATGGGGGATTGTGTTATTTCTTTTTAATTTTGTTAGAGAAAAGTACCTGAGAATGAGAGAGGAGAAGGATTGAAATTACAATTAGGAAGAGGAAATTTGAAGTGGAAGCCATTTTTGCATGGAAGTCATGAAAGTATGTACTACTAGTCTACTACTACTTCTTATATATATATTTATAAGCTTAGAGAATAGAGAAGAAGGTTAATGGGCCTTGGGAAATGGGTCAGGCCCATTACTTTACTTTTGTTTTACTTGACATTGCCAGCTGTTTCCTGCCCACAAAACTCTCTCTATAGTCTATACATATAATTGTAAAAATATATTCATTCGTGCTTGCCAGCTGTTTTCTGGCCACAAAATTTAAGCGGTGTTTGGATTTTAAATGTCATGTTATGAACTTATGATGTCTCGTTTAATTTATCTTGGGTTATTTGTTGAAGCTAAAAGTTGTTAGTACATTAAAGTTGAACGAGCTAGCAAAAGTTAAAATTTATATCAATATATACGTGTCTTGTTATGTTTAAAAGTTGTAGCTTAAAAGTATAAAACGAAAAAAGTTAATTGATAAAATGTTTATTAAGTTTATTTATTTAATTTACATATAAAAAACACTTAAACCTAATTTTCTTCTTTAAAAAAAAAAGTTCTCAATGCTACATTTAATTAAGTCGGAAAGGATTTTAATTTTAAAACAAATAATAATTGGTTCTTAAAAGTTTAAAAATATACGTAGCGAACATACCCTTAATCGGTGACGGACATTGGGCGATATGTTTGGTAGGAAAAATGGGTTACATGTGTGTATGATGTGTTTCAGATTGTAATTGTGTGCTCTTTGTTCTTTGTTTGTTGCTTCAATTTTATATAGGCAAAAACACCAAAAATAAATAAAAATTTGAAATATAAAGTGAATGGAAATTATAACAAAAGACTTTACGGTTGTTGATCTGAATAAAGTTAAAATAATATCTTGCTTTATTTATGAAAACTTGAAATAATGAAACATAATTAAACGGTATATATAAAAATTACGGAAAGTTTATTATAAAATTATAGTTGTGATTGTTATTTTTATAAACCAAAATTGCACTTATTAGTTTATACACAACTATTAGGCAAAGGAATATGGTTATCATTCTCTAAAATGAAAAGACTAGCATATATTAAATATATTGAACGGTTTTAACAATTTATTTTATAAAATAAGTTTTATCGTTCAATTTTAACAGTACACTTAATCAATATCTGATATAATTATGACTTCAAATATAATCAAGATTATTAGAAAATTTTTGTGTGTCTTTTTTAAACCTTAAAATACCATATTTGTTCACCTTAATTTATAGATATCATATTTACCCTTTGTAACATTTTAAAATATCATATATAACTTAATTCTTACTTTTATTATTTTTAAAATATTTTATAATCATTTTATATTCTTTTTATATGTATTCTTTTTATAATCATTTACCATTTGTCCACCTTAATTTATAAATATCATATTTCTCACTGTTATTAACTAGCATAAAGTATTACATGTTTCATTTACTTTTTTTGGCAACTTAATTCCAGAAGAGTTGTTTCAAATAACTTAGAAAGACTCCATTCTTCATCTGATATATTTGGAATATGTGTTCTTCAAAGTTACATATCAAATGACCAATATCTTTTAAACCGATACAATACAATATTATGTAAACGATCACGTTTCTTATTTTTCTCAGAGACCAATACTTATGTTTGGATTCATCTGTTGTATACAAAAGCTAGTATGTAATTGAAAGTAGATTTATGTAGATGTTTTTTTTTGTCATAAACTTGCATCATACATCTACAAAATTTTACAGACATTCATAAGAAGTTCTTTTAGCATTACTAATATTTTTCAAAATTAAAAGAGAAATATAGATTTAAACAGTTGCGTTAAATTAAACAGTAAAAAGACAAAGGAGGAGATTAATTCCTTTGCCGTCGGCCCCATGTTTCGTTCTCCGGCTTCTTCCGACGGCATGGTTTTCGCTTCTCCACATTATCATCTCCGAGATATCCAACCTCCGGCGACCGGAATCCTAACTTCATCGTCAATTATCTCATCAACTCTCTCCGGTTCTCAGAACAAGACGCCGTCTCTCTCACCTCCAAAGGTAACCTAACCCATCTTAAATCCACTACTAATTCCGATTTAGTTCTCGATGTCTTGAAAAACTACGGATTGAACAATTCCCAGATCAAACAGATCTTGTCATGTGTCCGCAAAATCCTGACTTGCAAAGCAAACAAAACCCTAGAACCCAAAATTAGGGTTTTTCAAGAACTCGGGTTGACCGGGTCCGATCTTGTCATTCTCATCAAGAGAAACCGGCGGTGTTCGGGTACGGGTTACATACCCGGTCTTGATCATCTTAGAAAATTATTGGGTAGTGATGAAAAAGTGAGATCCAATATTCTGTTGGTTAGGATGAACAAAACAGAATATTTGCAACGGGTTATTGCGAAATTTCGCTCTTTTTCTAACAAAATGGTGGCGGAGGTTTAGAATAACCTGCTTTGGAAGAAATGGGCCTGGGTTTTGGATCCAATAAATGGGTTTAAAATGGCTTATCTTAGGAGAGGTTATGACTTATGATGACATGTGACCTTTTATGAATAAAAAAATAAATATATATATGATGGACATAAATATGCAACAATAAAAATCAGTAATAGATAACAATCATAATCTTTTACTCGTACAAGTATATGTAATCGATTTCTCATCCACATAGTTTGCGATATTATTGTCCAAACACATCGAAATAAGTAATAAATAAATCAATTTTACAAATAAAAATATAATCTCCGAATAGATTCACCCCGTTAAACTGATGGATCATGTTATATTAACGATTCAGTAACATATCAATTTGTCCCAATTTGAAGACGCTTTCAACTTAACTGTGATTGCGGTTAACGAAATTAAGACCATGTACATCGGGGGTTTACCCCGCCTGAACCCTCCATGAACACCAAAACACCCCTTTAGGATCGGAGAGCCCACTAGCTGGTGAAGCCACCCGGGTTCCCTTTTTCTTTTCTTTTTTTTCCCTCTCTCTTCTCTCTCTACCAATATATATTTATATATATTTTTATTAATATCTAATATAGGGTTGAAAGGGTTGGAGGCAGAAGATGATATGGATGCTGATGTGGCAATGAATTTGATGGGGTAATGCAGGGTCGAATGCTGATGGTCTAAATGATAAGCCTAACCAAGCCACATTGGTTAACAGATAGTCACCACGTTTAAAAACCAAAACCCAACGGTGCAACTTTTCGGTTAACCCAAAAAATTCAGTTATATTTTGATTTTGGTCGAGCCATAACCAACAACCAGTCCTACTAAGACACATTCGTTGTTTTCCTTATGAAATGCCATATCATGCTTAGTTGATATAACTTATTCAGATCTCTCAACCAGATTTTGGTTTGAATTTGGGGTTAGCATGTTATATAAAGAAAAAAAAAAAAGATGGCATAAGAAAGTACCTCAACAACTGACACTAGATGAAAGAAATCTCTGAACAAAATTTCTGAACATCCCTGGAATGGAACTGAGGGATGCCGGCCAGCACCATGTATAAAACACAAAATAATAAGAAAATTGAATACCTGCTAACTGAATTAAACTATACTCACTTAGTTCTAGAAACCGATACTTAGTTCTTTTTCATTCATCTCGTACACATGGTCTCTTGCATCAATAAGAGCACTCTGCACCATTTTTAATAAATTTCATTTAGGTTCAGCCAATTAAAGTAAACAAGGCAATATAGGAAGGTTGGGCGGGTTGTGTAACAAGTAAAACCGTATCAGGTGAGGTGGAGTTGACACACTTTTGTCCAAGGATTTCAAACTTTCTAACAAATCATGGGGAGAATTCTGTACAATAGTAACCAAGTTTCACACGTGTTCCACCAAGGTCACTCATACTTTGAATTCACCCAACGATAGTAACCAAATTTCAAAAGTGTTACACTCTTGTGAAACGATTATATATCTCCAGTACGGAAAAGAAATGGGTTATGAATTTATTAGTTAGTTCTTTTATAAAAAAAATTAAATCATCAATTAACAAAGATGACCGGGTAACCGGTAAAAGAGGGGTAATTTTCACAAGAGTGAAATACTTTTGAAACTAAGTTTGACCCATTTATTCATTTAACATGTTTCCTTGTATGCAACCTTTTCTTTTTTTTTTTTCAATTTATCCATTTGATCTGTTGGATATCAAACTACAAACATGAAAGAAATGCAGGAAAAGAGAAAATGGTGATAGCATACCTGCCCTAACTTTGTAAGGAAGTTGCTAGCAAGATTCAAGGATGCGAGTCTCACATCTTCATTAGCTTTCAGTGCTTGAGAAATTGAGAAAGCTCCTTCATCCTGTTGGAAAATCAAAATTGAAATGGCGCAAGAAAGAAATCATCTCGTGATTCAAAAACAAGTTTTTAGATGACAAGTATTCTAAGAAAGGTTGTGGATTGTACCCTGATTTCATTGAATCCTAAATCTAGTGACACGAGAGCTTCATTGACCACTTTAAGGCTTCGAGCCAGGGACTTAGCACCCTGCACAAAAAAACTGGCCATCAGCTCGTTGAAAATAATGAGTAATATGAAAAATGCCATTTAGAATTATGGACCTCGTCACTGAGCCCATTGGCTCGTAGATCCAAAGTGGAGATTGTATTGTTGTATTTCAAGGTATCAGCTATAAATTCTGCACCCTTTGGCCCTATCTGTAATGAGATAACAAGAAAATGGTCATATGAGATTTTGTTTGGATTATAAAAATGAGTGGCGACTTTGACACGGGTTATGTTCAATCCAATGGGTCAAACCAACAAACTATAGCTAAAAAGAATATGCATATTTTTATATGCGTACAAGTTACAACCTCCTAAATCATTTTAATCAGACATGTGGATTATTATTGTGATAATTTAGTTCTAGTAATCATATTTAACACATAAATTATTTATAAAAAGCTATGAAATAAAATGTGAAGGGTGAACATGACCTGTAATAAAAAAACCACCAGTATTGACCCATTCCCCCACCCCCCCCCCCCCTCTTTTTTTCTGTATTTTTGCCCCCTAACCTCTAATAACATTCAGTAAAAAACTCGATGTCTAATGGTTTACCTTACACCAACCAAGCATGAGAGTTTTTATATTTCCATGAAACTTGAGAACGTCTGACAAAGCTTTCGCACCATCCGGTCCCATTGGATTGTAACCAAGTTCAAGCTGTTTGCATGATACAGAGAATGAGTTGCTTTGGTTTTCTATAAACAGTAAAATAAAAACATCCTCCATCCCATGCGGATCCAAGACATGATGAGAAACAATGTTAGGCAAGTGTTTGAATGTCTGTAAATGTCCATAATACCCTCCCATAATGACACAATAAAAGTTCCTTCAATGCCCTAATCATATATCATTGACATTGCAATGATATAATTTGCAAATAAGTAAAACTTAAAACCTTATAAATATGAAAGAATTGCAAATATCATTAGATGAAGGAAGCAAGAGACTCACGGCTGTTATCACAGTATTATCTTTTAGAACTTCAGCTATTGCAGTAATCCCTTTTGCATGGATGTCATTTCCCCCCTGAATGTATAAAATGGATATACTTATTGTGAATAAACTAAATTATACTTCTAATAAAGTAAAGTGGTTTCCCTTTACTCACCAAATCTATGTTTGTTATTGAACGGTTCTCCTTCAAAGCCTCAGCTATTTTCTCAGCTCCCTGATGCATTTTATCAATCAAGACAATGCATACAATAATATCTTCCCTTTAATTATCGCTAGATAAAAGCAACTGCTTACAGTTTTGAACTACCAAAAGAAATGAATACCTCATCTTTAATGTCATTCATGTATACGTTAAGCCACAGCAAAGATTTACTTCTTTTGATATATTCCGCAACATGAAATGCGCCTTTTGAGGTTATCATATTGTTGCCGATGTCAAGAGCTGTGAGTTTCCCTGCTTACAAACTATACATGTCAAGTTAACACAATATATATAAATGCGATCAGACAAACAAGTATCTATTGTCAACAAAGCAAACCTTTATGTGAAGACAGTCCAGCAATTAATGCACGAACTCCTTCATCTCCAATGGAGTTCCCATGCAAAAAAAGTTCCTGTATGTTTTATTTATTTTTCAACATTATTTTCGAGTATAATTAAGAAACTCAAATTCATTTATATCAGCATCCTTTAGAAAAACAGGTGATTACCCTTAAAGCTTTGTTACCCTCAAGACCTTTAGCAAGTGCAGAAGCTCCTAAAGCACCACCATAATTCCCACTAGCATAATAGAAAATGTATTGCCTTGTGAGTTACAAAATAAAGTTTACACAATCTCGAAAAAACAAGAAATATATTTGTAAGATGGGGAAACAACATGATATGCAAAATCTTCTACTCACTTAAGATACAAGCTTTGTAACGATTTATTCTCAAGAAGTGCCTCAGCAAGACCCGAAAATCCCTGCCTCCAATTCCAAATACAAGGTAAGAAATATACCATTAACTTTAAAGGCAAATGCTTACATAAACAAATAAAATAAAGGCGTACAGAATAGTCAATCAAGTTGTTGTTTAGTTCAATTGTACGCAAGGTTGAGTTTTTCTTTAGCATCCCAGCAATAGCCTTTGCTCCCTGCAACAGTGAAATACATTAGAGGCTATTAACATTTAACCAAATATATCTTTGTTGGTAATTTGAAATTCAAAAAAAGAAAAAAAAACATAGAGCTGACCTCATCCCCTATCCCAGTACTATTTAGCTGGAGCTTCTGAATACCGGTATTTTCAACCAGTATATCACTCAAGACCTGCATAAAGAACATCCGCCTGTGATCTTAAGAAACAGTAGAGCTCAACCAAAAAGTTGATAACATGTTCCGAAAAGTGAAAAGCAGACTAGGAGCCCCTAACAACAACGTTTCCAAATACTTATATTTGCATACAACTGAACTTTCATAATTGCCTTCAAATTAATGATCATTTACTACTATAAATTAGTCACCTTAGCTCCTTCATCACCAATAGTGTTTCCTGATAGGTTAAGAGTCTTTAGAATAATGTTTGATTGCAGAATACCATCAAAGGCTTTAATTCCTTCTGCAGTTATTCCATTAGCAGCAAAATTTACATCTTCAGCAACCTGGAACATGAAAAGAAAGTTTAATCCCTATACACTGCTATACATATATTTTGATCCAATATAACTCTAAGATGACACATTGACATGTGTTGGATAATGCTTTAATTTCTAGTACAGACAATGGTCAAATGAATCTTAATAATTGAGATTTGAAACTAAAATCTCGTTACGAATTAAAACCCTGTTCCCGAATTTTGAGTTTCTCAACAGCAAGGTAATAAGATGAGGCTAACGAGGATGATTACTTTGTTAAGAAACAAGAGAAATGAAGAGAGCTAGAAAAGCAAATTTGGTAAAGTGTTGATGCATTCGTTGTACAGCAAAGTATATGTAGGTCTTAACGAGATAACTATTGTAAAAGAAAAAACACTGATGAATTAAAAGTTCTTCGGTTGCACAATATCATAATATATTCTATCAGAACAAGATTATGGTCAAGTGAACTTTCTAACTATCATATTCAATAAACTCACTGTCAATTATCGTATATCCAATTCAGCTTCTTGTTTATAATAATTTGCATTAAATGCAACCACTTCTTCTATGTTTCACTTTTGAAGAAGCGTTATTATGTCAGACAACCGTAAAACAAAAACCATGTAAATTAGACATAGAAAGTTAGACACAAACATTTCTCCTAGTAGTCCCGAATATCAAATGTAAGTTCCAACCACCCACTACTTCAAGTTACCAAAACAAAGTATGCGCTAAATGCTAATGAATCACATTCATAATAACTAATATCATTGTACATGAAAGCTATGTAATAAAAGTAATGCAGATAAAAAATGAACATTATGTTAGAGAATCTAACCTGGTTATAAGCTAAGCTCTCTGCAAGGTAAAATAGACCTTCGTCTCCAAAGTTGCGACCTGCCAAATGATAAAAAATTAATTGTAACAGAGGGTGTATAAAGAACGTATAGAATATCGATGCACTAATAGTTTTTATGCAGTCTTAATTTGCTAGTACCTGACATGTCAACAATACTGAATGACCTAAGTTCTTTGGCAAATTCATGAAGTCGAAGTTTAGATTCCCTTTCAATCTTCGCACCGAAATTAGGTAACAAGTTGGTCCCGGCAGCAAAAGACCACTTCACTCCTTCAGTTGCCTTTTTCTCAGCTGCTGGAGCTTTTGACTGCTTGGGCATAATCAGTTTCTCCACCAATTTCCACATAACTGTCAGCTGAAGACATAAATTAGTGAACCATTGAGAAGTTTCTATCTTTTGCATAACTCTTTCATATATGTATATGAAGACATTAGCTTTGATGACAAAGATAAGCCATATGAAGAAACATAAAAGATAATGGGAAAACAAAAAAAACCTCGAACATGAAAATAAATTAAGACCCATTGCTATAACCCTCTAGCAAATAAAAAGTGGTTATATAAATGATGGGAATGATTTCCATAGAAATGAGTATATCAGATAGGAATGTGGTAACCAGGAGTGGTAGTACTGTAGTAGGTGTTGTGAGAAATGCTTAAAATAGGATTGGTATTTTAACAAACCAAAACAAAATCTCATCATCATATATTTAAATTATCATCAGAACTACTATCCTTTAGTCCTTTACATAGCTCATCAAATCAAACATAAAGCTCCTTTGGTTATGGCATATCAAAACACTTCTACTTGCAACAAACTTCCATAAGAAATGCTCCTATATTCCAAAATGCTACATTTCATTGTTTGTTTAACCCTGTTCAAGTGCAAATTGGTGTGGATTTTGCAGCAAGTCTAACATCAATATTGCAGTATCTATCCAACTTGCTATATTACCAATACAGTTTAAGAATCCCTACCAATTGAAGAAGTAAGGATGTAAAGCAAATGGCATCCAAAAGTCAACCACGTAACTCTTTTCTCATCACATGTAAAAGGGGTGTATATTCATTACAACACATATAGCTAGCAATTAAAAACAATACCAAAAGTGACGACAATGAAGGAGCCGACCGGCAATATAAAAGAGGCAATCTCCTTCATCGGAACGGCGGTTAGTGGCGCTGCTTCGGATTGCGACTCCCTGTAAACTCTCCTACCCCTTCCCGACCGCCCAGACGAAGCCGAAGCATTTTGAACTACAAAAGTTTGGAATTGCAAACGCCGTCGTCGTGAACCAACATAATGCAACGTAGTAGAAACATATAGCCGGCGGCGAAGCAGCAGATGGCCGCCAGGTGTGAAGGTGGAGGTTGAGGCTGGTCTTGGATGAGAATAGACGGAGAGAGTTGAAGCGCAATCCATGGGAGTAAGTGAAATCGGGGGAAAGAAAAGGATAGAAGGAGGCACGACTAGACGATGATGAAGATCCTAATGCGTCTGTAAAGGAAATGGGGTTTGGATTTAAACTTGGGCTTTTTGATGGGCCGTTTTCAACTTAAAATACCCGTAATTACTTTCATTTAACCAAACTGGTGGTGTTTGTTTCAGCTTATTTTAGGGGCTTATTGAGTCATTGACATTGGTTTTTTTTCTAATAGGTGGATTTATTTTTATACATTTACATGTTTATCTTTTATTTTGCCCTCTTCTCCATATATGTACCATTTGTGTTGCTGCTTTTTAGTCATTTTACAGATATAAGTTAAGTTAAACATTGTTAATAAAAAGACTTATTATCTTATAAGTCATAAGCTAACACAAACACATTTTTATTTAATAAGCTTAACTCATAAGCTTAAGCTCAATAATATAAGCTTACCCAAACATCCCCTAAATAAGACATATGTCTATATGTTTTTAACAATTATTTTAGATTTACAAACGAGATGTTAAAAGATAAGGAAGTCATCAATTTTCTAGGCAAATCGTTGTAACGAGTAACTTTTGTACTCGCTTGTTGCTGTATTGTTTAGAATGAATTAAATATAAAACTAAAATATAAATATATAAATTTAGAATAAAGCTGAAAAAAATTAAGACATATAGGATTATAAAATGGAAATTGATTCATAGTCAAATCTATTCACATTTTCTTTTCACATAATGTTTAACATAATTATTTAGTATTATTAATAATGATTACAGTCGAAATGATTCTAAAGAAAAATCTTTAAAACATATTTTAGTTTTTTATTTAGAAAATGAAAGCTAAACTTAAAACATTATATGTTAAAAGTAATAAAAAAGAAGTAATAAAAAGAAAAATAACTATAAAATTAAATATATAAAATTAAAAATATAATAGCTATGACAATCCCTAAATCAAAATAGCAACATTAGCTTTTGAGAAAGAAAAAATAAAAGACGACAACGTCTAATTAGATCTTAAATAGAGAAGAAAAGTAAACTTATTAGTATAAATACTCCTAACCTAGTGATTGCTGAAAATTCTTTTACCAAAGCTATACATGTGCACCAAGTATGAGTATGTTTGCATTTCGGAATACATATTACATAACTATTTATCATAAAGCTATTGTTCATAACCTTCTCATAAATGTTATTATATATAATTAGCAAAAGTGAAATTATTTTGCTACTATAAATCTTTCATAATGCGAGACAACACTATTTCATTAGGTGTACCTTAGTATTTATAACATGTCTTAAAAAACATGGTTTCTAATGGGTAAAGGTGCGTCAAACTCGGTCTTAGTGTATGCAAAATAATAAGTCTTAGTTTCCAGTTTAGTGGTAAATTATTTAATCAGTTAATCTCGAGTTATATGTTCGAATCCTCTAGGCCTTATATATTTCTGAGTTCGAGTCTTGGTTCATGCATTTTCTTTACCCAAAAAAAAAAGTCTTAGACCTTGGCATGATGGTATGGTCAAGACACAAGCTTTGACGAAACCGAGGTGGCTTTTAGTACCATGATTATAATTGAATAATGTAAAATGACAAAAAAATATAAAAATACGAAGAATTTTAAAAAATAAGGTAATTTTATAACTTCCAATTGCTTTTTAAAACTACTTCAGAATACTTTTTGTGAAAAAAACATACCGCTATTTTATCTGAACAAATCTTTTAACGTTTTCTTTCAAAGCAAAGTTAATTCTTAAAAAAAGTAAACATAAACTTGAAAACCGGATTAAAACCAACGATTTCATATTTTTTATCAATAAACTTTTATAAAGTGTAAAAATATAAACAAGCGGTTAATTCTTACAGTATTTTTCAATTATCAAGATGATACTCAACTAAAAAAATTCTACTAACGTATCTATATGGTTTTAGCTTATGAAAAACAAAACAAATATTTTTTACGTGTAAGCTGGAATCGACAACATGTTTCGTATTCTCCGGTGATACGAGTACGTGAAACCTCTAATTTGTTTGTATGCCATAGAAACCGAGGTAGAAGTCAACCCTCCATTGATGAAGACCCTTGTCTTGGGTTTTCACGGTGGCCAGCCGGCCGTCATCATCGATCACTACAAACCCATTGCCAGTTGATTAACCCCATCAACATCGATCTCTATATATAACACCACCACCACCACCCTTTATCTTCAACCACACGAGCTATCACAGCCCACAATCTTCAACAAATTAATACGTTAGCAATGGCTTTTGCCACCGTGTTTGTCGTCTGCTTTGCTGTCTTGATGGCGGCAGCTGCCGCCATGGATCCCAACATGCCTGGTATGTACATGCCGCCCGCTCCTTCACCGTCTGGAACCACCATGGTTTCTCCATCGGGAGTGGTTGGAGGTTTCGTTGCTTTGGCTCTCACATATCTCATGATCAAAGAGAGAGTTTAATAAGCTGTGTTTAGTTTGTATGTTGCAAATTAATGGCCTTCGTGCGTGTTAAATTTTGTTTTGTGAAAGTGTTGTAATTTCGTACCTAATAAATAATATACTAATTTTGATATTTACGTACCGAAAATGTTTACAAAACTGCTCTTTATAAAACTTTATAAGTTTAAAATCTGGTTATCGTTACGAAACCAATTAACCTCTATATCACATATATAGTTTTAGCAAGTTATTGGCCAGTTATGTTAGTAAAAGTAGTGTAGAACTAGAGTTCCAATTTTCTCCGATAGAAGTCAGTTTTAAATGAACCTCTAAGGCCGGTGTAAAGTTTTTTTGATGTCCTGTGCGAAGCGGGCTACTAATACTCCTATGTACAAAATTTACTATGCACAAACAAGTTATGTAACATATATATGGGAACGTTCAAATGATAATGATAAGTTAAATGAGAATGAAATACTCAATCTTAGCATTTCATTTTGTAAATGAAATTCATGGATAGAGACCGTGAGGGGATAGACTGTGGCAGGGTGCATGTGAGGAATTCATGGGTGGGCAATGACATTGAAAGAAGGGGAATTGGGTGGCTGGGATTGAGTCTCCCATTCTCATTTAATTTAAGGTTCTCATTTGAACACTCCACTATATATATATATATATAAGAAAAAGTTCATGCGAGAACCATTCTTAGTGCGAGAACCGCGAGAACCAATCTGAGCCGTCCACTTCCCCCTCCTTCAATGTCATTGCCCACCCATGAATTCCTCACATGCACCCTGCCACACTCTATCCTTCCACGCTCTCCATCCATGAAACTTCCCATATTCAAGGAACGACTAAGATTGGTTCTCGCATGAACCTTCCCCTATATCTTATATCCTTATTAAAAGAAAAGGATGCTTACATCATCATTTTCCTTCCCTAAAAATTCTCCACCAATCACAACTCTTCATTTTAAAAAGAGAAATTAAAAAAATGGATAATAAAAGCATTATGACATCACATGGGGCTTCAAATGCTAAGTCTTCATGGATTACTTTTGCATAATTACATTAATTGCAAGGGGTAGAATGTAAATTGTTAAGGGGGTAGTATGAAATATGTGAGGAGGTTTTAAGAAAATTGTATATTAATGTAATTAATTATAAGTTGTTTGAAAATTATGTTTAATAACTTCAAATATATTTTGTTTTGTGAAAAAATAATTATATATTTGTAATCGTCTCATTTTTATCTACGTTTTGATATAAATTTTATCGGAATATGAGGTTTTTTTTTAAAATTAGTATAATTTAATTGTTTTATCAACATCTAAGTAGTTATTGGACATTTTATTCGTCTTTTATAGTTATTCCCTCTACATAATGTAGTCGATATAATCACTGATTTCTTGGTATTTCGATAAAAGAAATTGAAAGTATACTATAACTAATGGTTAGTGGCATAAAGTTGCTTACAAAACTACCACTACCATTAGAGCTTTTTAAAATTAATTGTTAGTTATGAGTAAATAACCCTTCAGAAACTAGAACTCTACATAATTACTGGGTAGTGAAACAACTGTCATGATAGTGAGTTTTGTAACTACACATACAACTTGAAATTTTATATAAAAATAGTAATTGTCTAAGTTTTCTTATTTTTTAACTAATACCTTGATACATAAAATAAAAGTTTTATTACATGGATATTTGAATTCAGTGAGATCTCGTGTTTTCAATTATATTTAATTGAACAATAAATTACACTTAAGTGATTTACGTATGTATAGACATAATATATTCTATGTTAGAATCTTATTTTTATGCGATCTAATTTGCGTATACTTAAATGAATGTCATCATTATTTAACTTTTAATAAAGTTAGTTTAGAATTTCAAATATTCAAATATATAATTGGCTAATAAAAATGTATTTAAAACACTTGATATTATAACATCGACAATAATATTATAGTTATGTCTTTACAATGTCGGAATAAAGCTCCATCACGAGAAACACATTAATATTATACTAAAAACTTTTACACGTGTAATGTAACTTTATATTTCTTATAAAAAGTATTTATAAAAAGTATTAAAAATACACGTTTTTACTCATGGATAGTTATATGTGACGGTTTCTCGAGTGAAGAGTAAGGATTGGTTAAAAGTTTTAATTTGCGATGGTGAAGGAAACCATAGTAATAAAACCATGAATGTTGTTTATAAAAAGGTTTTACAGAAAATTTAATGACAATATTATGTATAGTTATCAAAAAATTTTAATGGTTATTCATTTCTTATTTTCTTACGAGATTTTATTTTTCTATCTATGTTTTGTAATTATTTTTACTATACGTGTTATGACTCTTTAAAACTATATAAATTTTAAATTGACTTATATAATCTCGTGTTGATACACGGGTCGCTTAGCTAGTATATATATATATATATATATATATATATATATATATATATATATATATATATATATATATATATGGGGAAAGTGAGGGTGTGGCTGTAATGTATATAACTTAGGTGTGGAACCCCACTATAACGACGTCGTTTTGATAAAATCCTCTCGATCATCAACATTCCCTCTCGATCATCACCATCTCCCTATATTGAAATATCGAGTTTCGCTACTGGTGAATCCTTGTCGACCATTACCATTTAAAATTTCGATTCAGGAATTACGTTCATCCATGTCTGTTCTTTTAATTGGGGATCAAAAACACCAGGTTTCAATCTACAGTTGTTCGTTTGTACTTCTTTTTAAATGGATTCCATTCACCTGATGGTTTAAAATGTAGCAACTACATGAAGTTACTTCTTGATTGCGTTGACTTACTTTGCCAAACATAATTTCATTTCATCACTTGTTTGGTATATTCTTTGATTTGTACTTCTTTTTGGTCTGATAGTCTAGTAGATTCAAGATTGAATGGGTTAATTTGATTATTCTATGAGTTGATGACTAGGTTTTTATTAAATGCACAACAAGTGTTCGATAAAATGCTTGACCGGGTTGTTTATAGATTTTCATTAGATTTTTAAGTAGATGTTAATCAACAGTTCGTATATGATGAGTAAACATCACTTTAGACAGATTGATACAATTGGTTTGCTTTTATTTTGTGGTTCACATGAGTATGTAATTTGCGTTTCTTTTGTATACAAACTTGCTTTTATACAAGTGGTTTGCTTTTAATTCTTGATCTGTTTCACTACAGTACAGATTGCCACAAGGAATCCAATTACTCAAAAACACAGGGGCACTGTAGCAGTCAAGTAAGTTACAGCAACAAAAGTCAAGGAATTGAAGCTAAAGTTTGTAGGCCTTCTTGAGGCATCAAAAGTCAAGAAATCAAGAATGTTAAGCAATAGTTTATAGGCCTTTTGTTAGAGTTGTACTTTTCCATGTACAAAATTATAAATTGTTGTTGTACAAAAGTTGTAAAAATACTCTTCTACCATGGCATGGTTTTTTATATAAAAATTAGTTCATATATATGTTATGGGTATGAATTATGATAAATCACATATATCATCACATGATGACCTGCAAAAACAGATGGAGTTTTTTTTTGCCAAAAGTCCACAAATCCTACAGCAATAACTACACAACCACTACACAAAACAGAAAACTCCATTATGACCTGCAAAAACAGTAGTAAATAAAGAAAAACAGGAAGCTAGTCAAAACTACCAGCAACAGAAATCAATACACATTTAATCACTAATTCCACTTTTAATCACTAATTTGAAATTCCCGAACAACACCAATGTATGAATCAGAAGCTTCATTCTTTTTGCGACGAAGAATCTTCGGCCTATCATAAAAAAATGAATAGTTACATATATATATAATTACTATAATATAAAAATCGTGTAGTAACAATTACCTTCTTTTTTGGACAACCAGTGATATAATGACCCAATCCCTTGCAATAAGAACAACTTTTCTTTTTCTTCACTTCTAAAGAAGACTTGATTCTACTTGCATTCTTCGGACGTCCTTTAGTCTTAGTATGAACAATAGGATCCCTAATAGATATTTGTGGCATCATGTCGACTTGAGAAGTTCTCGTACAAGAATCTTCATATGGATTTTCAACTACCATTTCCTTTTTTCGGTTCATTTGATCTGCTGAAAAATTTACTAATAAAGTATTTAGTCTTTTAATCTCATCAGGTGAGTCTTTTGCTTGTTCGATTGCTTTGGTAAAGTTCACATGAACACACCATAAGTTTAAGGCACTAACGTCGTTTTCACCATGCATCTCTTCGATTTTGGTATTACCAACCTTGTACCTAGCATCAAGTGTCCACCTAGGTAAAATAAATCTACCAGGAAGGATTTCTAGGAGACCCATCCTCAAATAAGTCAAAAATAAAGTACTGGTTAACATCTATCGATGCTTTATCTTGAAAATGTTTGATAAGCCCATAAAACTCTTTACCTTTATATTGTTTTCCTTGTTCAGATACGATGTCAGCACATTGCTTTGAAGTAACATCAGCTTCAAATGGAGATTTCATTGTATTTACAACTTTTCTTAACTGTGAAGGTCGTAACCCAGACTGCCCAAGTTTTACCATAAGAGATTTGCATTCCGTGGAACGATAGAATTTCCCGTGAGAACGATGCTTCATTACTTTTGTTGGTGTAGTGGTCAATTCATGATTGTGTATGTCATTAAATTGGTCAACGAACCATTTCCCGTCTTTTATTTTCGAAACTCGAAGAACTGCTTCACAACCGGTTCTTACATTTCTTCTACGTTTCTTAGTATCATCACCGGAACTATCAATCTTCAAAATTTTAAAACCTTGTTTGTTGCATACATACATCTTTCGATAAGGCTCATTTGTGATCTTATTCTTATGCTCCCAATGAATACGTATCTCAAATCCATGTAAAAAAGCATATCGATTATAAAAAGTATATACGTCATCAAGCGTATCAAATACTTTTCCTATGATATTATCCCCATTAAAATCATCTTCATTGAACTTAATATTCAGATCGATGTCACTTTCGCTTTGAAGTTCATTTTCCGAATCCTCATGGTTAACCAAATAACCATTAGCATCAATGTCTTCTATTAAATGTGTTTCAGTTGGTTCATCTAAGTTTGTGATGTTATGAGTATCCTGTACATATTAAGATCAAACTTAGTAGACTTTAAGTTATTAGATCAATAAAATTTGTAATTCTATATATACAAGGCAATATGTGATTCTGTACATCATCATAAATTATATACATAAGCACATTATTCATGATCAGTATATATACTCAACATTCTCGATGAAATAGATCAATAATTGAACTCTTTACATAAAATCAACAAACTTTGCTATCAATACACCTTAATTGAACTTTTAATTCAACTTACCATGGCAATATTAGAGAACCGAATGATGCTTATTGATGATGGAGAATGGAAGAACTTTTAATTCAACTTACGATGAAGAACTTTATGTCGACGGGGTTAAAGGGACAAAACAATCTGCTGACGATGAAGCTTTTCTGGTGGAGAATTAAATGCCGACGTGAACTGAATTATGTACAGGGGACGACGATGATGAAGAATTGAAGAACTGGTCGCAGGGTAGTCGCAGGCGTGAACTGAAGGGTCGCAGCCTCGCAGGGTATAGGGGACGAAGTCAAATATCGATTTTGAAAATAAGGGCTGAATTGTTTTTTTTAATCAAAACGACGTCGTTTTAGTGGGGTTCCACACCTAAGTTATATACATTACAGCCACACTCTCACTTTCCCATATATATATATATATATAGAATCAGGATCAAATAAAAAGAGTTTTAGGGTAAAAAGGGTAAGAAGAAACGTGAGCTTGACACATGGCATAACTATCAATAACTAATAAAAGGGCAAGTTAGGAACTTTACAAAAATATATACAACCCACGTTTGTCTTTGCTTTCCCTAAACCGATTTATAACCAGTCGACGCAACCCTAACGCCTCTCACGTCTCACCCCAACGCCGCCCAACGCCACCCCAACGCCGCTCACCTAGTTGTCGGAGACCTCTGCAGCCGCTCAACCTGCTTTCCCTAAATCGCCTAATACTCCATCTAAATCCGGCCCCCTGAAGACCACGACGACGCAAACCCTAATCAAACTGTGAAGATGAAGACCACGATGACGCAAACCCTAATCGCTTTCCCTAAATCGTTTTATAAAATCTGATTTTGGGTTCCGACCACCGCCGAATCGTTCGATTTCGGGTTTCGACCACCGCCGCACCATCTTCTGTGCATCGTTCGATTTCGGGTTTCGACCACCGCCGCATCTTCTGCCGTCGACCATATGTGCATCGCCATCTTCTGTGGTCTGGGTCGCTGTCCATCTCTGATGCACAGAGTAGGGCTTCGCCTCCGCCGTTGTGCATCTTTGCATTTTTTTATCGTGTGCATCAGTCATACACATAGTATGTATGCCCTGATTTGATTTCTGTTGTTAATTATGCAACTCAGTTGTGATTCGGATTCGTATGAGGACGCATTTGAATGTAATTCAGCTTCAAATTCTATTGAAAACAATTTCGTATGTACTTGTTGAATCCAATAGTGATTCATCAGTTATTAAATTCGTTGAATTGTGTATAAGTGTTTGGATTCATTAACCATGTTTCTTTTGTTTACGATTGTGCATCATTGTTTGAATCAAATGTTGTGCATCAGTGTTCGAATCAAATGTTGTTTTTGTGAATCAAATGATGTTTTTGTGAATCAAATGATGTTTTTGTGAATCTGAATTGGTTTGAATATGACGAGTGAAGTATATGGCCTGAAATTAAGGAAGCTGTTTTTTCTATTTTTCCAAAAATGCCCTTAACTGCCAAAAGTTGAACATGAAATTGGTGGGATTTTGACTTTTTTCTTTTTTACTTTTGGTTAGATCTAGTGGCTAGGATTTCTCCTTACTCTTTGTACAATAATTTTCTTTTTACCGGATCATCTCCCTATATATATATATATATATATATATATATATATATATATATATATATATATATATATATATATATATATATATATATATATATATATGGGAGGGTTCATGCGAGAACCGTTGTTAGTGCGAAAACCGCGAAAACCAATCTTAGCCGTTTCTTGAATATGGGAAGTATCATGGATGGAGAGCGTGGAGGGATAGAGTGTGGCATGATGCATGTGAGGAATTCATGGGTGGACAATGATATTGGAGGAGGGGGAATTGGACGGCTTAGATTGGTTCTCGCGGTTCTCGCGCTAACAACAGTTCTCGCATGAACTTTTGTCTATATATATATATATATATATATATATATATATATATATATATATATATATATATACATGATTTAAAGTCGATCGATTTGTTAATTATAATTCATGTTAATTTCCATTTTCTATACTTTTACACTTTTTACTGATGTAACATATAAATATTTTCTAATCGTTTTAATTATAATTTATAAACTTGTTTAACACGTGACTTAACATGTTATAACCTGATTAGATGTAATGAGTATAGTTAATGTAAACTATTAACTACACTTAACTTAGATAATGAATGATTAAATAAATTATACAGTTTCGTTTATAAAATTACCCTCCCGGCTCATTCCTCTTCATTTGATGATTAAAAACATCCAAGTACTTCAAATCCACGAACAGTTAAACCCCCTTCCCCACCATTTCTTCGTCTCTCCAATGCATCAATCAACATATATCTGTCACTCTTCTCTCTAGAGAACCAACCTCTGCCCTCTCTTTTTTTTTGTCTTGGAAGTTTTAGGTTCGTGCAAGTGTGTGCGTGTGTTGATTTCTTGTGCACGTGTGTGTATGGTTTGTTGGATAGTTTAGTAAAAATTATGTATTTTTGTTAACTTTGGACACATTTAAATACATACATATATATTGTTTATATATTAAATCCTTAGTGGGTTTGTATTCTTGTTACGAGGCTTCGAAAATGGAGTATATGAGAATGAGATATCGATATTCAACGTTGAGTACTTGGTATGGAATTTAGCAAAACTTAGTGGGTGTGGGATTTGTCCCACATAGGAGGAAGGAGTAACCTTTTAGTGGGTTTATAACCAAGAAATATAAGGGTTTTCAAGTTCTTTGAGTGGTTTTATTCCAAGTCCGACTCGCGCACAAGGGGTGCCGATGGTAAATTTCTAGGCTAAAATCGGCAAACTTGTGTGCGGACACGAATGAACCTCGAAAATGTCGAGCTCACGCGGCTTGGTTTTGCTAATATTTCTTTTGACCAGTTTCAAAATTTTGCAACTGAAACGCATTTAATATTAATAAATGATAATTAATTTGTTAATTATCTGTTAACTACGAAATTGATAATTTCAGTTTCAATCTTCTGTATAAAAAGAGGTCAAGTGTCTCATTCTGTTTACACACAACTAAGAATACTCACAGCTACTCTCTTTGTTCTTGCGCTTAACTTTTCCGGCGATTTTTCCACGCAAGTGGTCATCTCCGACAGTACATCTGCTTATGTTGTTGTACCCTGGGAACAGACGACGAATCTGTTTAAGGGAATCATATTGGACACAAGCCTCGGCCTGTTGATTCGGGAGTTTATTTCCTGAAATTCTGAAGCTTCTTAACTAAAGTCATTTCAGTGAAGCTGAAGCCTCTTCACTAAAGCTTGTCCACTGAAGCGTGTTTTTGAAGTTCATTTTTCGAAATTACTTATATAAACTATTTTATATCCCAACTTTTAAGAGTTTGTTTCTTAAAAAAAAATATCGTTCTTAGTAAACGTATTTACTAACACGGTTTATGTTTCACTGTTGGTGTGTATCCAGTATATATGTATGTGATGAAGGTTACCACAAATAATAGAAGTTGTGGTAGTTGGAGAAGAAAGAAATATATGGTATATATTATATTATTATCTAATTATAACAAAAATGCATGGAACTATATATCTAGAAGGAAGTCACATTAACAAGTAAGGATTAGGTTGTAATTGGACGAAAATATTTGACTTTATAGATAATAGAATGCTCTTAAAAAATTATATATAATACCTAATTATTATTTATAATATATAAAACAAGAATTAACATGCATTCGTACGTGTGTAATCATATTATATATATATGGGGAAGGTTTATATGAGAATGAGAGACTCGATCTCACCCGTTCATTTTGTAAGTGGAATTCGTGGATGGAAAGCGTGGGGGAATCGAGTGTGGCATTGTGTATGTGAGAAATTCATAGGTGCGCAATGACATTGAAGGAGGGGGAATTGGACGGCGGTGATTGAGTCTTCCATTCTCATTTAATATATATATATATATATATATATATATATATATATATATATATATATATATATATATATAAGTTTAGAAAAATTGTTCTTCATGTGAGAACTGTTTTTAATACTATTAATGACTCATTAATAGGCGTATTTTGGTCATTTAAATATTTATCTAACAGTGAATTGCGCCCGTGTGAGTCGTCATTAATTTACGAGAGTTGATTTTCCCTAAATAATCCTTATTAATGCGTCATTAATGAGCTATTAATAAGTCACTAATGAATAATTAATGAGCCGCCAGAAATTTTAGCCATTGATTAATTTTAATCAAGGGCTAAAATTGGTTCTCGCAGTTCTCGTACGAAAAAACAGTTCTCATTTGAACTCTTACATATATATATATATATATATATATATATATATATATATATATATATATATATATATATATATATATATATATATATATATATATATATATATATATATATATATATATGAAGAAGTTCATTTGAAAACCATTGTTAGAGTGAGAACCGCGAGAACCAATCTAAGCCGTCCAATTTCCCCTCCTTCAATGTCATTGACCACCTATGAATTCCTTACATGCACCTTGTCACATTCTATCCCTCCACGCTCTCCATTCATGAACTTCCCATATCCAAGGAACGACTGAGATTGGTTCTCACGGTACTCGCACTAAAAACGGTTCTCAAATGAACCCTCCCTTTTATATATATATATTTGTGTGTGTATGTGTGTGTATATATATAGGGGATGATTATTGTGAGAATATATAATTAGGTAAGAATGGAAGAACCAATAGTAGCCATCAATTAAATTTTGATCTATTAGAACTAACGGTCGTGATTCACATGTTGCATATTCATGGCTCCGTCAGAATTCATTGTTGGGTAATTAATATTAGAAGTGCTAAATGCAGACCTTCCGATCAAATCATGGGTCATGATTAAGTGTTCCATTATATGGAGAAGTTCAATCGATAATTGCACGCTTTTCGTATGAGAACTGCGAGAATTGTTTGTAACACCGTTAATGACTCGTTAATAAGGATATTTTCGTCTTTTATATATTTACCCAACCGTGAATTAAGTCCGGGTGAGACGTCATTAATTTGCGAGTCTTGATTTTCCATAAAAGACTTTCTTTAATGAGCCCTCTTTCTTAGTCATTGATTATTCTTAATTAAGGGCTAAGATTAGTTCTCGTACGTAAAACAGTTCTGAGCTAAACTCTCCACTATATATAATGTCATACACAGACACACAATCACATACAAACACTTATACAGGAAGTTCTTTTAAGAATCGTTCTTATTGCGAGTACCATTTGTAATAATTATTAATGCTCATTAATTTATTCTGGTCTTTTATATATTTTCTCAGCCGTGAATTGCATCCGAGTGAGCCGTCATTAAATAGCAAGTCTTGATTCTCCAAAATACACCTCATTAATGCGTCATAAATAAGCCGTCATTTTTTATTTGTCGTTGATTAATTTTAATTATGGACCAAAATCGGGTCTCATGGTACTCACAATAAAAACGGTTCTCAAATGTACCTTCTACTATAATAATTTGCACACAAACATTGTATATATATATATATATATATATATATATAGGGTTAAGATCAAGTAAAAATAATTTTATTGTAAAAAGAAAGAGAGTGATCGTGTACCGTACGATTTGCATCAAATGTGATATCCATATATTCAGATTTCATCAAACATAACTACCTATTTAACTTCTGTTCAAGGGCAAATTAGTAACTTAAAATTCATTGACAACAAATCTTGTTAAACTCCCTGAACTCACGTAGGCAAAATAACTAAATCCATCAAAAAAAAAGTACGATTAACAACTAGTTTTCATCAACAAAAATCATAAACAACTATTAAAAAATTGCTCCACTCATGCAAAATTGATTCAATACGTGGCGAATTGATTTCATTTTGTCATCAAGAAAACTTCAATCATATACAAAGACTAAAAAGCATCAATTCATCAAGAAAACTAGAATCATAAATGAAGAATGAAAAACCTTAATTCATCAAGAAACTACTTGAATTTCTGATGAAAACAATCATAAAAATCACTACGAAATCAAATTAAAACCTACTCTTCCTTCAAAAAATCTAATCTGATAGTGTCGGTGGCTTAAAAAAATGAGGGGGCGACGAAATCAACAAGAATCATCGATCATTCGATCGTTTTCAGGGGGAGCGGCAGTGGCTTCAAAAAATCTACAAACGCCGTTGAGTATTCGTCGCAAGCGAGAAGTGGGTAGTGGCGGGCGATGTCTAAGTGCGCGGAGGAAAGCTTGTGGTGGTGGTCGCCTCGGGACACCGGTGCTGATGGGTCCGATTGTGACGGTGATTGCAGGATGAACAAAAATCATTGATTGCATCGATTTTTTTCCTGAAGAAAAACCTTTGTAGCAGCGGTCATGGAGGTTCCAAAGTTAACTTGAATTCCATAACTGCAGGTGAGGTCGGTCAAACAAATAGGATTGTTTAAAATTCCTAAAATACCCTTAAAACAAATGTTATACGTGGCTGACTAATAATGCATCTTACCTTTTTTACGTTAAATTTTTTTTATTTGATCTCTCTCCTATATATATATATATATATATATATATATATATATATATAGGAGTTGTGTTCAATATAGTCCATATAAAAAACATAGTCCTAAATTTTAATATTCAATCACGTGATTCAATATAAAATCACATGTAATTCAGTATACAACCACATGTGATGGTTAAATCATTACATGTTAATTACGAAAATGCCACTCCGACCAAATTTTTAAAATTCAATCTGGACCATTGATGGGGCTGATCCAAGGGCTAAGATTAGTCCCTCGGGACTATGCAATAAGTATGGATTATATGGAACATTTCTTATATATACAGGGCTGTAAACGAACAGAACTTTTATGAACCGTTCGTGAAATTGTTCGGCGGGAAGTTTGTTCATGTTCGTTTGTTTAATAAATGAACGAAGATGAACAAGATTTTCCATTTGTTTAATTAAATGAACGAACACGAACATAGCTTTTGTTCATTCATTTATGTTCGTGAACATTCGGTTATCCGTTCGTTTATGTTAGTACGCGTTCGGTTATCCGTTCGTACGAGAACTGCGAGACCAATCTCAACCGTTCCTTGGATATAGGAAATTCATGGATGGAGAGCGTGGAGGGGATCAAATGTGGCAGGATGCATGTGAGGAATTTATGGGTGGGCAATGACATAACGGAGGGGGAATTGGATGGCTCAGATTGGTTCTCGCAGTTCTCGTACGAAAAACAGTTCTCGTATATATATATATATATATATATATATATATATATGTAATGTGTGTGTTTAGATATAGGGTTTATTTGTGTTTGATATTATTGGATTTGTATTATAGTGTGTGTTATTTCGTTTACGTTTATTTATCATTTAAATGAACGAACAAAAATGTACATGAACTAACCAATTTTTTAAACAATCAAACACTAATGTTCATTCGTGTTTATCGTTCGTATTCGTTTATGTGTTCGAAAAAAGTTAAACGAACGAACACGAACAAACCCTATTCATATTTTTTTGGTTTGTTTACAGCACTATATATACACAAATTAATAATTGAACTTTGAATAAGAATGCATTGTAATAAGTTGCCTATTAAGGCCCCCGACGTTATTCGTACGTAACCTAACTCATGCTGTTTTATTTGGAGCCTGATTGTCAAATAATAATTAGCGACAAATGAACATTAGTAACATCGGTTACTTAATTAGTGACGGGTTTCGCCTAAGAAATTTCCATCTACTTTTTTTTTTTGGCAGTGTATCTTATTACAAAAGTTACATAATTCCAGTCACAACCAAGTTTGAGATCTTTAAATAGTCATACATACTATTCGCATATGTATTAAACTTTTATACAAGATAATGAGACATTTTTATGCATACTATTCATACTGCTTGTAATGAGTTATTACCAGATCTGAAATTCAACTTTTTTTAAAAAAATTAAAAATTAAAATAGATGGTTAATTATATGGTGGAGTAGGGGCTTAAAGCCAATTGAAGATTCAAATCTACATAAGTCTGATTTGAATCATCTGACAATGAAGAAAGCATGCTTCTTGACCTGTGAGCATGCTTGTGACCAGAATTACATGCAAGATTGTCCTCAAATGATACTAAATCTTTATGATCACCAGCATAATAATAACCTTGAAAATTTATATTAATCCCATAATTATTAATAACATCATCGTATGGTTGAAGGTAGTTTTTGATGGTGGCTTCTTTAGCTTCTAATATTAACTTTTTCTTGATCTCTCGTTCTCTTTTATGCGCGTTCTGGTGACCACCTAAAGCTTGCGAGTTTTCAAAGCCTTTGAAACAATATTCACACTTAAACTTCTTTATCTCGGAGGAGACTGTGGTGAGAGTTGAGCCACTTTCTTGAGGGTCGAGCTCAAACCCGAATAATCTGATCTTTTTATTAGTTGTTAGCGACGTATTTCGAGAATCTATATGCTCTTTTTGACATGGTGATGAAAGAAAATTATACACAACTTTTCCCATCGATCGAAAGCTCAGCTCTAGTTTAAGAAAGCGTTATAGATGATGATATATGAAGAAATGGAGTTAGACCCCTTAACCTTTTATAGCAACGCAATAGGCTTTTGGGGGAATAAAATAACTATGTTTTGCATTAAAAAGTATGTGCTAGTTACACGCTTTACAATATATATTTATGTTTTTATTTTTCGGAAAACTGTATGGAGATAACGAAATTTTTAACGTTTAGATATATATTTTGGGATAAAGAGTAACAAAAACTTCACACTCATAATATATAGAATTTATATATTTTAAAAAGTTTACAACATACCAGCTCCTCTTCTAAATTAAGAGCTTTATGCCTTTAAATAACTGGAGGAACTAATTATAATACAATCATAAATTACCCATCGATCCTATTGGCTTTAAAAAAATCGTAGCTAAAGTACAAAACAAGTTAACCATGAAAAATCAATTATATATTGATGGCTTGTTTAGTTCTTTAGTTACGATTGTCGGGAGCGAACAATATCAATGACTAATTTGTATTGTTAGCTCTACATATATCTAAAGTTCATAAGAAGACTGAGAGGAGCTGGTAGGTTGTAATTAATAAGTATACGGGTTAAATTAAAAATGAGTACTACATAAGGATTGAGAAAGTTCTACGTTTAATTGAAAACGTTAACTCTTACAACAAAAAGATGGTTATAAGATTTCCATGCTTTAAACTTAAAAGTGTGAATATAGATAAATTATTTACGCTAACTAATGTTATATTTATAACTTGTATTAATAAAAATAAAAATAATATTTTTATTTAACTTTTCTTTAAGTTAAAATTTTGATATCCATAATCTTTCTTCATTTATATATAATTTAACATTTTTTTTGTTTGTTTAATTTTGATATTAATTAGTTAAATATTACCTCTTAAACATGTACACATGTTCTTCAAGATAGGAATAACCTTATTTAGTTAAATATCCCAACCATAAATAATAACGAATCATAAAGTGTGGGACTTATCTAGATAGGAATAACCTTATTTAGTGTTTGATTGTGAGAACATTTGTTGTAGGTGACTGTTAATCTTTTAAATTTCAAATATTTGTTAAATAGTTGTTCGTTGATTATAAGCTGCTATCAAGTGAGTTTGCATTAATCTACTCGTTATATTGTGATATGTACTCATAGTGTATAAGATTGTATTGAGCATGATTTATATGTAGGTGGGAACATTTGTGTTAACTACTTTGAGTTCTGATTAGGCTATCCGTTATACTCCCCCTTCCTTACCCACTGTCACATCAGCGCCACATCATTTTTCATTCCCTTCCCTTTCCCTTACTCACTACACCCGTTATACCTTTCATTTTCCCTTTCCCTTTCCTTTTCACTTTTTTAAAAAAGAAAAAAAAATATTAAAATTGTGATTGGTTGAATGTGGGGTATGGGGGTGGGTGGGGGTGGGGGTGGGATTCGATGAAGAAAGCCGCGAGCTCTAGAACCCGGAGGCCCTCCTACCCGCGCAAGTTTAAACCACCCGAGGTGGTGTAGCTCGCGAGCTCGCCACTCACTCGCATGCCACTCGCCCTCTCCGAGCTACGTATAACGGAAGGCCTTAGTGTGGACCAACCAGCCTGTGTGGCTAGTTGGGAAAGAATGACATTATCTGAAAGTAGGGCCTGTGATGTGTCATAGCAGGCAAGACCCTAATTTAGGCATCAATGGGTGGGACCCGAGTGTTGTAGTAAGGGCAGGGTCTAGCTACATTATGTGCTTACGTGTGGTGTGTGTTATCCGCTATAAAGTTAAGTTTGGTGTTAATTCACTAAGCTTCGTGTTTACCCGTTGTTGTTTTATGTCTTTCAGGATCTTCGGATAAGAATATAGGCAAGCTCCGACATGACAACAACGACAGTGATGTTATGAGATTTTTAGTCAAATCTTTAAACAATCTTGTTTCTTTAACTTCAGTTGTTACAATGGATTTAATTACTCTGATTTAATACTATGTATTCGGATGATTGTATTAACAACTTTTGATATTCGGATGCCCTTATATCCCCAGTTAATCTCTTCATCATTCCCCATTTAATTTAAAAATATACAAAGTCTTTTACAAACAAGAACTATTGCGTGTGTATCTGGAGTAATCCCAATTCACAAGTGGCTCTGCTATATGCAAGAGTATGTCTAATATTAAGGTTCATTTTTGTTAGATTTTGAAATTTCTTATTAATTTGATGTCCTTGTTCGAGTAAGTGGTTACGTGTTATTGTTTCATATTTTGTTAATTAGTTTTGTAAGGATATAGTCAATTTCAGATCTTGTTATCTTGGTCGAATACTTTTGTTACTGATCCGAATTCGTTTGTTTATGTGAGCATCATTGTTATTGTTTCATTTTTGAGTTTCTTATTCGTATATATTGTTATCGTTCCTATATTATGTTTTTGTTCATATACTTTAGTGTTCTTGGGTGTGAAACAAATATGGAAACTTAAAATTGTGATTCGTTAGGGAATGGCTAAAAGATGAGTAGAATAACAAAATATAAAATCTTGTACCTCGATTTCCGAATATATACAAAAAAGTCAAATAAAAAACCTTTCTCTATTACCCTTCTTAGGCTATCCGTTATACTCCACCTCTTCCCCTTTCTTACCCACTGCCACATCAGCGCCACATCATTTTTTCTCCCATTTCCTTTCTCTTACCCACTACACCCGTTATACCTTCCATTTTCTCTTTCCTTTTCCTTTTCACTTTTTTTAAAAAGAAAAAATATATATTAAATTTGTGATTGGTTGAATGTGGGGTATAGAGGTGGGGGGTGGGGTGGGTTTCGATGAGGAAGCCGGCGAGTTGTGGAACCCGGAGATTCTTGTACCTGCGCGAGTTCATACACCCGAGGTGGTGTTCCTCGCGAGCTCGGAGGCCTACTCGCCCTACGCGAGTTGGGTATAACGGATGGCCTTAGAAAACCACTCTCTATTACCCTTACTTTCGGACTCCTCTCCTTTCAAACCTCCTTCAAAGTAATCGGGTTCGATTATTTAAAACAACCAAATTTAAAGAGTTATTAAGAGATAAGTGTTGTTTGTTAAAACATAATGATTAAGTACTAATTGATTATGTGGTCTGAATATATCTGCCTCTGAATGTGACATGTTGTTTGATAAAGGTTCTGAATGAACAATCTGAATGATGCAAATTACCAATTTTAACCTTATTAGTGATATATTATATTATAAGATATGATTGTTTAACAAAATAACATGTGAAAGAAATAGTTTTAATGTAAAATACTTTGTGCTTAATGATTTAACATGAACTTTAAGGTAGAATGATTCAACAGGGTTCTTCTAATTTATTCAGCATAGTTTTCATTCAGAGGTAGTAATCAAACATGCTGAAAGCTGCACGATTCAGCATTCAACGTTAAATGGTTTCATTAAACAGTAAATAAAGAGCCTCTTACTTCTCATCTTAGATAATTTAAAATGGAAAGAGATAGGACCGGAGTGTGGTAGGGCTAACCACATGTACAGTCAATGGCTTTTTCCACTCCAAGGCTGGGTGACAATAAAGATGGTGTGAAAGATGATCGAAGGCACTCTCCAAGGCGATGTGATGAACTCTGGTGCGTCCAAGCGATCTGCACTTTCTATTATTCTCTTATTTATTCCTAAGTTTTTTTAATTGTTAGCAGCAGGGTATTAATTATATGTACTTAGAATTTAATGTAAGGTACAACTTTCTATTATTCTCTTAGAATTTTTAAGGTAAGGTACGACTTACGAGAATTTACTTTTAAGTTTTAACGTAGCAAATCTATCCACCATGATTCCATGAACTTCTCTTCTTCTGCAGGATGCATGGGAGCTAGATTAAAACATGCGGTCAATATTGTAGCACTTTTACCAATTAAATAAATAATTAGTATTCTGTTCTACTTAAAGTGGGGAACATGTTTACTTTAGTGCAATATAATGATTAATAAGAAAGAGTTGGACGTAATTTACCTGGAAATAACTTCACAGTATCCAGCACTACTATATAGTCTATATGTTAATGATTTAAATCTGCATGCATGGCCATATATGATTTGATTCATTATGTATGTGACGGCATGATTATAATTTATAATATTATATATCGGTAAAATTAACTCGAGTTGTGGTCAAATGTTCTTAGAAGGCTTTTCTAATAGAATATTATAATGTTTTTCTCGTGCGTAAAATTCTAAACTACTTTTGCCATGTTTATAACTAGTGTTAGAATACCGCACTTTGTTACGGAAACATAAAATTATACATAGAAGGAATAGAAAATAATTTTTAACGGGAAAGGACTGGATGAAAAGTGTATTCTTTGATATTACTGACCTCGTGACTAACTATTTCTAATTAAACTTTTTGAAATGAAAATTTGAAAGTATATATCTTTTACCACATTGCCAAAGCAATTAATATACTACATTGATGTATTATTTAATTATTTGTTATAAGTTATTAATATGTTATGTTTTGTATTAATCAAAATATGAAATTGTAACTAACTCGTGTATACTTAAATAGCGAAATGTATTTTTTTAGTAAAGAGATGATGTATTCACTTACTTATTTTTCTACTCTCAAGAGAACACAAATGTCAAAATCAATGGAGGAGGTGAAAGAAGAGAATTTAGAAACTCCAACGTCATTTTGTGGTGAGTAGAAAAATAATAATAAGAAGAAAAATAGAAGCGCATATCATTTTCTTTTTAATATTATATTTTTAAAAATACATTTTAAATAAACATTCACCATTATTATAAAAAAGAAGAATAAAAGCCACATAGATAATAATAAAAAGAAAAATAATAATTAACAAATATGGTATTATAAAGCAAAATCTGATATTGAATTTTTAGAAAACATAACAAAAAGAACAATGATAGAAAAAAGAAAAGAAAAAAAAACCGAAAGGAGAGAAGGGGGTGGGGGGTTACTTGAAGAAGCTTAATACAGTTGGAAAAAAAATAATTGAAAAGTCAGGATTTAAACTCAGGACTTACGGTACAATAGCAAGGTCCTAATTATTTGGACACAATAAACCTTTGTTTTTTACTTTAAAAACCAAATACATAATATATAAACTGGTGTATTTAAAAAAATCATTAATAAATAGTAAAAAGGCGCATGATAATTGTGAAATGTATATATTATAAATTATATATATATATATAGGAAAAAAATCTTGCGAGAACCATTCTTAGTGCGAGAACCGCGAGAACTAATATGAGCCGTCCAATTCCCTCTCTTTCAATGTCATTGTCCACTCATTAATTTCTCACATGCACTCTGCCACACTCTATCTCTCCACGCTCACCATCCATGAAACTTCCGATATCCAAGGAACGACCGAGATTGTTTCTCGCGGTTCTCGCACTAACAACGGTTCTCGCATGAACCCTCCCCTATATATATATATATATATATATATATATATATATATATATATATAGGGGAGGGTTCATGCGAGAATTGTTGTTAGTGCGAGAACTCGAGAACCAATCTCAGTCGTTCCTTTAATATGGGAAGTATCATGGATGGAGAGCGTGGAGGGATATAGTGTGGCAGAGTGTATGTGAGGAATTCATAGGTGGGCAATGACATTGAAGGAGGGGGAATTGGACGGCTTAGATTGGTTCTCGCGCTAACAACGATTCTCGCATGAACTTTTTCCTATATATATATATATATATATATATATATATATATATATATATATATGGGTTAAAGTCACTAAACACAAAGACGTTTTTCCCCATGTTTCGATATGGCACATTAACTTTTTTTTACACATATGGTCATTTAACTTGTAAAAACGTGTTATTGTAGCCATTTTGGTGATTTTGACCTGCAATAGCAGGTCATCTTCTTCCCCAATTTCCGGTTCCGGTTCCGGTTCCGGTTCGGTTCCGATCCGGTTCGGTCCATACGGTTATTTTGCTCATCCCTAGTTCAGTGATTAATATTAAGAGTTTGATTTATAGATTGTACTTGTGGGTTTGATTGGAATGTTCCTCATATTGTTTGATTTTAAATGTTTTGAATGAAGATGTTGAAGATGATGAAATTTTTTGATTTGTTCATACATTTTATTGGTTTGATTCTAGATCCATGTTGAATTTATTTATTAGGGGTTGATTGTGTATGATGAAGATGAATACCTAGTTCTTCAAATATTCTTCCTCATAATCCAATTGTTTTTTGTTTTTTGTTTTGTTTTTTAAAGATGAGACTTGTTGCTAACAAAGAACTGCAAAAAAATGAAAGATAAAAAAGTTTAACAGTTACATGTTGAATAGATAAGTGGATACATCAAATGGTAGTTTTATAAAGATGGATACATTAATCTAGGGTTGTCAATAGATTGGATTGAATATGATCGGTTAAAGATCTGATCTGTCCGATTGATCCATTTAGTTGGATTTGGATATGATCCAATAACATTGAAATCCATTTAGTTGAATTTGAATCGGACCAATAACTAATGGAACATTGACCCGGAGCAACCCATTTAATATTATTAATTTAATTTAATTTATGTAATAACTATATCAAATAACTCTCCCACCCCCACCCCACACCACCCGACCGCACCCAACCCTTTCCTACCCCTACCTACCCACCAACCCCTACCCCATCCAACCCTACCTTACCCCTACCCTACCCCCACCCCATCCTACCCTACCCTACCCCACCCCACCCCACCCCACCCAACCCACCCCACACAACCCTACCCTACCCTAATCTCTACCCCACCCCACCCTACCCTACCCCTACCTACCCCACCATACCCCACCCCAACCCTACCCCACACCTACCCTCCATACCCCACCCCCACCCCCTACCCCTACCCTCACCCTACCCTACCCTCCCCTCCCCTACCCCACCCTACCCCCAACCCTACACCACACCCCACCCCTACCCTACCCTACCTACCCATGCCCTACCCCCTACCCCCTACCCCACCCCACCCCTACCCCTACCCCACCCCTACCCCATCCTACCCCACTTTCACCCTACCCCACCCCCACCCCCATCCTACCCTACCCTACCCTACCCACCCCTACCCGACCCTACCCCTACCCTACCCACCCCTATCCCACCCTACCCGACCCCACCCCTACCCTACCGCACCCCTACCTCACCCCACCGTACCCTACCTTACCCCTACCCCACCCCACCCTACAACAGTGGTGAGGTGGTGGCGGTGGCGACGGAAATGGTTGGTGGTGGTCGGCGTCGGTGGTGACGGTGGCGGGTGGCGGCAGTGGCGACGATGGCGGTTGGTGGTGGTCGGCGGCGGTGATGGCGGTGGTGGTCGGCGGCGGTGGTGACGGTGACGGTTGGCGGCGGTTGTGGCGGTGACGGTTGGTGGTGGTAGGCAGCGGTGATGACGGTGATGGCGGTGGTGGTGGTTGGCGGCGGCGGCGACGGTGACGGTTGGCGGCGGTGGCGGTTGGCGGAGGTGGCGGCGGTGGCGGTTGGCAGCGGTGGTGGCGGTGACAGTTGGTGGTGGTCGTCGCCGGTGGTGGTCGGCGGTGGTGGTGGCGATGATCGTTGGTGGTGGTCGGCGGTGGGATTGACGGTGATGGCGGTGGCGGTTGGTGGCGGTGGTGGCGGTGACGGTTGGTGGTAGTCGGCGGCGGTGGTTACGGTGACGGTGATGGCTGTGACGGTTGGTGGTGGTCGGTGATGGTTGGTGGTAGTCGGCGGATGCGGTTGGTGGTGGTTGGCGGCGGTGGTAGCGGTGACGGTTGGTAGTAGTCGGCGGCGGTGGTTACGGTTATGGCGGTGACGGTTGGTGGTCGTCGGCGGCGGCGGTGGTTGGTGGCGGTGGTGACGGTGGTCGCTGAGGCAGTTGGTGGTGGTCGGCGGCGGTGGTTACGGTGATGGCGGTGGTGGTGGTTGGCGGCGGCGGCGACGGTGACGGTTGGCGGCGGTGGCGGTTGGCGGCGGTGGCGGTTGGCGGAGGTGGCGGCGGTGGCGGTTGGCGGCGGTGGTGGCGGTGACAGTTGGTGGTGGTCGTCGCCGGTGGTGGTCGGCGGTGGTGGTGGCGATGATCGTTGGTGGTGGTCGGCGGTGGGATTGACGGTGATGGCGGTGGCGGTTGGTGGCGGTGGTGGCGGTGACGGTTGGTGGTAGTCGGCGGCGGTGGTTACGGTGACGGTGATGGCTGTGACGGTTGGTGGTGGTCGGTGATGGTTGGTGGTAGTCGGCGGATGCGGTTGGTGGTGGTTGGCGGCGGTGGTAGCGGTGACGGTTGGTAGTAGTCGGCGGCGGTGGTTACGGTTATGGCGGTGACGGTTGGTGGTCGTCGGCGGCGGCGGTGGTTGGTGGCGGTGGTGACGGTGGTCGCTGAGGCAGTTGGTGGTGGTCGGCGGCGGTGGTTACGGTGATGGCGGTGGTGGTTGGTGGTGGTCGGCCGCGGCGGTGGTTACGGTGGTGGCAGACTTTTTGATATTAAATGGATCGACCCAGACAGATTTTGGATCGATCCATGTAGTGATCTAATTAAATGGATCGACCCATTGGATCTCTTATTGGATCAATGGATAGGATTTTTTTAACCCGTTTGACCATTTAAATGGAGCAGATCGGATCGGATCTAGATCATGATCCGATCCATTGACGATCCTACATTAATCGTAGTTTTTAAAGTTGGAGTATATACGTAGAATAATAAAATATAACAACTTTCATACACTTTCAGAAATTAAACCTAAAAAATAACGAGTATAATCATTTTTCATTAAAGTAAAAAATGATTAATTGTTCATCAGTCTATCCTAATGATCAAATTTTGTTTATTGTTATTTATCATTTACTTATAACCATTTATTTGTAATTATGAGTTTTCAATGTATTAGATTATTTCCAAAACTATGTATGTGAGTAGGTCAAATACACAAGTATGAATTACTCCGTATATAATATAACCACACCGTTAAGGTATTACATTAATTAGATCAGTTAGATTTTTATACTAACATTTTGCAATGAATTATCAAGGAATAAGATACCATTAATATTTATTAAATTATTGTGTAGGTTACATTTATGTATACCCTACTATTATTTACTCTATATCCACATAATCATAATACTATATATAATACTATATACTATATATTGTGTAGGTTACATTTATGCTTTGATATAATTTGGTTGGAAAAAGTGACAAACAAAACGTAGTGCAAAGTAATTTGAAACTTCAAAACAATAATTATAGTCTTATTTGTTTTCCCACAAAACACAAATGCATATGGTGGCTCAAAGGCCTAAAGTGATAGCTTTAGCAGTTTTACATTTAAAATACTTTTATTGTCCAATATCAAGTATGTCAATAATATGTTTCTTATTAATATAGATTATATTCGAATTATCGAATAGTCAACAAATGTATAGATATAGGTCCAGGACTAAAGAAATGACGTTCTTAGCTATCAAAAATGTCTAAAAGTAAATAGAATAAGCCATCAAATGGTCTCCGACATAAATCTTTTTATTTTCTTTTAATATAAATAGAATTGTTTATATATATATATATATAAATGTTCAAATAATAATGAGAAATTAATTGAGAATGAGAGACTTAATCTCAGTCGTTCATTTTGTAAGTAGAATTCATGGATGAAGAGTGTGAAAGATAGAGTGTGGCAGAGTGCATGTGAGGAATTCATGGGTAGACAATGACATTGAAAGAGGGGAAATTTGACGGCTAGGATTGAGTCTCTCATTCTCATTTAATTTAAGGTTCTCATTTGAACCTCTCACTATATATATATATATATATATATATATATATATTTATTTATATTCATTACTTAATTCTTAATTTTAATATTTATCTTATTTTAATGAGTAAAAGAATTTGTGCTGTTAAAAAAATGAGTAAAAGAATTTGTCTATCTTTCGACATATGAGCGCGTCGCTCAAGGTTGGAATATCCTTATTTAAGTTGGATATGACCAACGCCTTTTAATAATGTATATATTAAATTAAGTTTATTTTTTGTTAGTAAGCTCGTAATAAACATGTAATTATTGAGTAGGACCGACATATGATCTATTATTAAGAATATTAAAAATATATTTGAGCCACTTGTAAATAGTTAACATCTTAATCCTGCGTTTTCGTCGAGACCTGATGCATATCTTCGTGTGCGAACAAAATAATGGATTCATCGTACTAGTATTTACTTAAATTAAAAACAACCAATCATTTACATATTTTTTGTGGTACTGAACACTAGAAATATGAATTTTGATGATGTTAACATCTTTGTGGTAATCACGATTATTTAAATAGCAATTTATATAAAACTGTAATAAGTTTTAGCTTAATTATTATTGTATTTTTTTAATTTTTTCTAAAATATAATATAATCAACTTTTATAATTTTTATATTTTATGTAAACAATTTTTTATGCCTGTTGTTTAGTAGTTACCATTATATACAATAAACTTTGTTATAGTTCCCATTATATATAATAATTTGCATATAATAAGAATATTATGAAAGTTGTTTGTATTGTAATTTAAAATTAAAATTACATTGTGTACAATGACAACTAATACAAAATTTATTGCATTTTCATACATTTTACTTTTATTTAAATGAGAAGCAATTCCAATATTATTTGATAGTTTAAGTGATCTATAAACGCAATGACATTTAAGTTAAATGTTGTTACATTACAATAGATTGGACATTTAGTGACGGAACCCTTTGTTGACGGAAATGTGGACGTCATTAAATCTATTTTTAAGAGAAAAAGATTCGTAATATTAACACCACCTAACTTAGGTGATGTTACACAAAATTATAACAATAAAAACTAAGAAAAGTGTTCACTTCTTACATACATGAATCAAGTTTGTTCCAAGTGTTTGAAACTTGATTACTTTCTTTTTGTTTTGCTTTAGATATGGCTGCTTGTGATTTGTTTAACATGAGTAAGTAAACTTTTGTTAAAATTGATTGTTTCATTCACTTGATTACGGTTGCTAACAACCATATTCTTTTGTTTATGTTTCAAAATGATATTGATTACGGCTGCTAACAACCATTTTGTTTTATTTATGTATTAAAATGATGTTACCAAGAGACTTTAATTAAGAACCGGTTTATTTTGTTTAAAATTGTAAAACTAAGAGATTAAGTTTGATTACAAGGTTTTAGATGGCCTGAATTTTAATTTCATTAAAAAATTCTGGCCTTATCTAAAAGATTCCTTTTATAAGGCAATTGTTCGGTTCCAATCTTCTAGGAAACTTGCTCCAGGTTGCAACGCGTCGTTTTTTACACTCATTCCAAAGAAAAAAGATCCAATTCAGATAGAAGACTTCAGGCCCATTAGTATTATTGGATGTTTTTATAAAATCATTGGAAAGATTTTGGCAGGCAGACTTGCATCAGTGCTAGGCAAAACTATTAGTCCTAATCAATCAGCTTATATTCGAGGTCGTCAGATTCTTGATGGCAACTTAATAGCAAATGAAATTGTTAATTTTGCTTCAAAGAAAGGATTAAAATTAATGATTTTCAAAGCTGATTTTGCAAAAGCTTTTGATTCAGTTAGTTGGGACTTTCTACTGTCGATTATGTCTCAGATGGGTTTCGATAGGAGATGGTGCAAATGGATTCGAGGTTGTTTAGAATCAGCTTCTGTTTCGATATTGGTCAACGGATCGCCCACACAGGAATTTAGAATGGAGAGAGGTTTGAGACAAGGGGACCCATTATCACCTCTCTTATTCTTAATAGCAGGAGAAGTTCTTCAAGGAATGATAATGGAAGCTTGTGACAAGGGTCTGTTCAAAGGGTTATCCCTTGCAAATTCTAACCATAATATCTCTTTGCTACAGTTTGCAGATGATGCGCTGTTATTTGGAAAATGGTCCAAAAGAAACATTTTATCCTTGATTAATCTCTTGCATTGTTATCATGAAGTATCAGGGCTGAAGATTAACTTGGTAAAGTGCAACTTAATTGGAGTAGGAGTTAATGAAATGGAAGTGATATCGATGGCGCAACAAATGGGATGTCAAGCTTCAAAACTCCCAATTTCTTATCTTGGGCTTCCACTGGGTTTGAACATGAGGCTGAAATCTTCCTGGGGCAATATAGTAGATAAAATGCAGAAAAAATTATCGAGTTGGAAGGCCAGACGTCTTTCGATTGGAGGCAGGTTAACCCTTTTGAATTCAATACTCTCTTCCCTCCCTCTTTATTATTTCTCTATTTTTAAGGCTCCAATCTCCATTATTGATAAACTCGAGCAAATTAGAAGGTCTTTTTTTTTGGAAGGGAGGTGATATAGATGGTAAAGGCAAGATTAATTGGATTACATGGAAACAAACCATGTTGGAAAAATCTTGTGGTGGTTTAGGAGTTGCAAATCTTAAAGCAAAAAATGCCGCTCTCTTATCCAAATGGTATTGGAGATTCATCTAAAATGAAACTAGCATTTGGAAAGAAGTTATTAAAGAACTATACGGTCCATCAGGTGGGTTTGATAATTCAAATTTACATGGAGGAAGAAGTATATGGGAATCTATTGTGGCGAGTAGCAGGAACTTAATAAACATAGGTATTAATTTTCAGTCATCCTTCAAGAAAATAATAGCCAATGGTTCATCAATCAAGTTTTGGAAGGATCCTGCAGTTGGTTCAGGAGATCAATTAAAAAATAGGTTCCCTCGTCTCTATGCAATAGAAGTTAATAAAGACGCATGTTTTAAAGATGGATGGTCTTTCTCAGAAGGGAGATGGCTGGGTTCTTGGGAATGGTGGTCGTCTCTTCGTGGAAGATCATTGGATGATTTCCACAATTTGATTCAATTTTTATCTAATTCTGAATTTCAGGTACATGGCTCAGATTTTTGGCAGTGGAGTTGGGATAGCAAAGGCATATTTTCAGTTAAAAAAATGACCTCTATTGTACAAAAAAAGCTGTTGGAGGGAGTCCGTCCGGGGGCTGCGGTTGATTGGAACCCGATGATTCCTTTAAAAATAAATGTTTTTGTTTGGCGTTTATTAAATGGTGGGTTGGCTCTAAGACCAAATCTGGTAAGACGTGGTGTTCACACTGCCTCTGATCTCTGTTTAATGTGTAATACGGTGACTGGTGTATGGAGAAAGTTATGGGCATGGTGGAACCCTCATTCCACACGGTTTTCCTTGCTGCAGGATTTTAAATCTTTATTTGGTGTCGGGAATGTTTGAAAAACATCTCTTGCTGTTTTGCAAGCGATTTGCATGGTCCTACTGTGGTTAATCTGGAAGAAAAGAAACCGTACACTGTTTGCGGATGTGATGGATGTAAAGAAGTTCAAAGAAGAAGATGTCTTCCCAGCTCTTCAAAGGCTTTCTCTTACCTGGTTATCAAATAGAAAGCCGGCTTTGATGCTTTCTTGGGATAAATGGGCTTATGCTACGAAAGGGTCTTAATTTACTGATTGTGTTATTATTTGGTGGATGTAATTGTTTGATTTGTTTTTGGTTGTTGGTTGAACTTTGTTCTTATTCTAGCATCTCGCTAGTTTTGGTTTTATATATATTGTTTGCTAGGTTTTGGGTGATAGCAATGCCGAAGCTCTATGCCTAGTAAGTTATTTGCTTTTCAAAAAAAAAAAAGTTTGATTACAAGGGATTATGTACTAGATTAATACGTTTTGTCTTTGTAACGCTTTAGAATTAACTGGTGATGTTGATGATGATTCACAACTTATTTTGTATTACGTAGGTTTGTCGATCGGCTTAAAAGAAAAAGAATACAATTTAATTTTTATAGTTTTTAGTGACAGATTGAATTGAAGGCACCAAAAGTTTTTGGGATGCTAGAATTACCACCTCTTAGTTACAAAATTTTTGGCGTAAGTATAGCTTTAGACAATTTACTAAAGGAAATCCTATGTAGATAAAGCTTGTTCTAAAAAGCTTGACCTGCTTTGTTATGGTTCCATTATGGTTTGAGATCGATCATGTTGCTATGAAAAACGTTCAAACCAGTTTAACGTACGTTAAGACTTAATTTGATGTGTCTTTTTATGTTATTAACCACCCTTTTATAGGATTATTTAAGGCAATATATAGTTATATTCAAATATAAATAAAACACTAAAATGAATAAAAATCTATTAGACAACTTTAGACATCAGATTAGATAAAAAAATTTAATTATTAAATCTGAACCACTCATTTTGGTAAAAACTAAAATTCATTTATGACTTTTTTTATTAAAATTAGATTCAGTTTTGACTTTCATTTGAATCAAAATTATTAGAGAGATATTCATATATGTCTCTATCAAACATTTTAATATCGCTTTTCACTATCATATTTGCAAATATTATATTTATCTTTGATAATATTTTAAAAATATTATATCTAACTAAATTATTAGTTCTATCATTTTTAACTATTTTATGATCCTTTTAAATTCTTATTAATTATAATCAATAAAAATTGACTAAAAAAAAAGTAAAATAACACCCAATACCGTCTTCCACGGGTTATGGGTCCCAATACCGTATGCACGGTGTATGGGGGAGGTTGAAATGTAGACACCCATACCTCTACCTATGGTAGAGAGGATGCTTCCAGTTCCACTAAATGTAGAAAAGGACCTCCGGCCTTGCAAGGTTTGAGGATCGAACCTTTAACCTCTGTCTCCAGAGGCAAGGGTGATAACCACTTGATCCAACCTTGCCCTTAATTATAAAAATAAAACTTGACTTATTGCCCTTCGTATCGTGATATCGTAGATTAGGGGCGGAGCTATATGTTACCGAAAGGATTTCTTTGAACCCAATGAAATATCTTTTATATAAATTTAATGCATTTTAATATAATTAATGTGAATTACAGTTATGAGCTCTTGCTTTTGTTCACAAACGCTATTAATTTTAACTATTTTAACTGTGAACCTGTTAAACAATATTTCTGAATTTGTTCCTGCTGTTAATCGGTACGTATCTCAACAGCAAGATGTTTAGTACGACCATTACGAGAGTTGTGAAGATTTAGGGAGTTTGAGAATAAGGATAGACATAATAAAACTTTAAAACCTATTTTAAATAGGCAGAGGAAAATTATAATTACCAAGGAGATGAAAAGGAAAATCATATCATGCATGAAGATGAAAACTATATATTACCATTTACAATTATATATTTCCTCGTTCTAAGGAAATAACAATTATCTATATGTGTATTGACAAAATTAGGACCACTACCTGACAGATTTTAATTAATAAAAAGAAAATACGAAGACAATATTATAATAACTTTTCAGCATATAACGCATGCTAATATTTATAAAAAGTCAAAAACAATGAACCTAAGATCGAACACATTATAAACGACAAGACCCCACAAAATTTAATTTATAGATTTGCTTTCTATTATTATAATTTAAAAGATTTTATTTTATCATACTAAATTAATGTCCTACAAATCTCTAATTCAACTAATAATTAAGTTTTTTATTAAAGTGCCACAATAAAATTGTGTCTATATGTCTAGATTCAAATTCCTACTCCATTTACAAAAAGGAAAAGACGCAATATATGATTATATATCCCAAATAATCTTCTCTCTAGCAGTAGCAGTGTAGATAGCTACCCACGTCTGTTCCAATTACTTTATTTTCTTAATAGAAATTGAAATTCACATTCACAATTATTATATAACCCTGGCCGGTGTCCTTTTTCCTCTAGCCAAATTTCTAAATATTTTTTTTAATTTAAACAATGTTTAAAATAATAAATGGTTCGATTTATTTAGACATGGATAGAATAATCGTATCATTCGTAGAAAAGTATTGGTCAACTTGGATTTCCAATCCAAACCTGCTGTAGCTTCTGTGACAGTCGTTTTCTTAGTTTAGCAATTTGTGGGCTTTGTGGTAATTTCTGTTTGGGCCTAAGTTTGTTTTTAGGTGTAGCATGTTACAGTGTTACACCATTAGTTTGTGCTTGTATTTGGTATTTTATTTGGGTAGTAATGGTATTTGTTTTTTAAAAAAAAAAATTCGTAGAAAAGTATTTAAGAATGTATCTTTCTTTAAATATTAATAAAAGACTAATTGGATCAATTATTTGATAATCATATTTATACGATCTGGTAAAATTAAATTTGAATCAGCCGTTTAAATTAAAAAATTTAATTTAGTTATAACTTTTATGACTCAAAGTTCTTAGTAAAAATAATTTTATATATCTATCTATACTATATTATAAAGCATTTAACTTTCTTTCTTTTAAAAATATTAAGACTACTTAATTTTAAGTAGTATAAGTTTTTATGTTTAAGATACAAACACTTAAAGCAATAGCCTAACCAATCATTCTTTTAATTATCTTAACTAATTTAAGGCAACTATCACTTTAATAAATCTTTAAACATCACAACAACTATTTAATTTATCTAATTTTGGCTAAATTACTTATATCAATATAATTTTAAAGCTATAGTATATTTTTCTCTAATTTTTTAATTATAGTATTTTTTAATTATTTTTCAAAACTATTTAAACAACTAATAATAATGTTGATTGTAAAAAAGTAAAAAAAACAGAAAAGTGAGAAAAAAACATGAATATGTTGACTAACACCACATTTCACACATACCATATCATACTTTTTAAATCAAAAATGTTGTCGAGCATGAATTAGTGTCATCACCGCCGTATTACGCGGGTGCAATTCTATTACATTATAAAGCATTTAACATTGCATATCTTAAATTTGTTAAGACTACTTAATTTTAAGTTATACATTCTTTTATGCAAATAATACAAATACTTAAAGCAATAGTCAAATCAATTATCTCCCTATTTAACTCAAAAATGGTAACTATTGTTTTAAACAACTCATTAAACATAATTTGATATCTCAATACTTATGTTAATTTTTTTATAAAATTACTTTAAGCCGAATAAAAGGGTTAATGACAAAATATAGAAATAAATAAAACAGAAAAAGGAGATAAAACAAAGAAAATAAATATTTTGTCGAAAGAAGGTATTTGCTACAATATTCCGTAAATACAATATCTTTACACTATTGCAACAAGACATGTCGTCAATCACAAACTATTCGCCGCCGCATTGCGCGAGTATTATGCTAGTGTTCTTAAATCTTAAGATATTGTATTTGTCCACTTTAATTTATAGATATCATATTTACCCTTTATAATATTTTCATGTTTAACCAAATTCTTAGTATTATCGTTTTAAAATAATTTTTTATCAATTATAACCATTAAATACTTAACCTTATTGCTTATAACTGTAACAATAATGATTAGTGTTTGTGCAATATATACAATCACATCTCTTCGTATCATAATAACATGTATGTTTTTGCCATCACGTCTGCCCTCTCACTCATGTCAACAGCTCGACGCGTCAACCGCTAGTCTGGATGTATGACACCATCTGTCATATCTTTTTCAAACTCTCATATATTTAATAGTTTTTATTTGCTTAATATATCATAGGAACATTGCATACTTTTCTTTCTATTTCTCATCTTTATTTATTATGTCATCGTCTCATTATTTCCTCTTCCTCTTTCTTTAATGTTTCTACCAGGAATTACCCATATTTTTATCCTTTTACATTTATTCGTTTTTCTATTTTAAGAAGTCTTGTGTGTAACAGAGACATGTGAGAGAAAAGGGGAAAAAGAAAACGGGTAAGGTAACTAGGGTCATAGATTAATATTTTAACGTCATGTTCTCGAGTTTATTTAAGAAAGAAAATGATATGATTTGGAAGAAATTTAAAAAAACGTGTTTTTGAGTTTCAATTAGGGAAAAAACGAAAAAAAAGAGGGATTTGGAGGAGTGTAGACTTATTTTAATATCAAATATATCCTTCCAAAATTAGAATAATTTGAAAGGAAAGAATTTCCTTTCATTTCTTTTCTTTTCCTCCCATACTTAAACTCGAGAACAAAACGTAAGTGAGAGGTGGTGTTCTTAGCGGTGGCACTAATGCTAGGAGGGAAACCTTGCAAAGCGGTTTGGGTATATCGTTTAGTTTGATAGAATGAATATGTAATGGTTATGGGTGATTCGTATAATCGTATCCTAATTTGTTTACAAAAAAGTACATATGAGCGAATGGTTTAAAAAATAATGTTTGAGCAACACAAAAGATTTTTGGCACAACACTTGCAAAAATCAAGAACACTCTAAAGATATGTTGGTTAATTTTAAAAATGATTAAACATAAGAATAAAGGAGAAGATCCAATGCTGGAAAACGTTAAAACATACAAGGTAAAAAGATGGTTGGTGTACTTTTTGTAAAGAAATACAGAATGGACCCAAACAATATTACTACACAAACAAGCAAATAGTAAACGAAAAACAATAACACGATAATTGTATGGTTTACTTTATCAATATGATCAAGCTACGTCCACGGATAAACTAGAGATTACCTTTTATTATTTATTTGGTGCCTAAGGCTACAATTAAATAACATGTATTTATAGTAGAAAAGCTAAAGTTTCCTAATTCAGATATGATTCTGCCGATAAACAAATTAAATCGGCCAAGATAAACATACATCCGTATTCGAATTTCAAATTAAATCCAAAACTGTATTAGTCCCACGTCGTGCACGAAATCCTCATCTCGTGAAGCATGCATGGAAATTACAAAGCCCTTAATTTGCCAATATGCTTCTCCAGGCGCACCATTGGTGCTCTACGTGGAGCAATAGGCCTCCACCAACTTAGCACTTTTTACATTATTGTACTTTGATAATGTTTACCTAACCATCAAATATGGACTTACCCTGTTTGTATCTTTCTAACTGTTTTGGATAAGATACTTTTTTTATGGTCAAGATATTGTCTAACTAGTCTTTCTTTTCCTCAGCTACTACTTTCAGTTAATCTAACTTATACTAGTTCGGAGGCTTGAGCTACCAACTTATACTAATTCTAATCTTTCTAAGTAAGTTATCATCAAATCTATATAAGGATGGTAAGCATAATGTTGAAGCTTTGTTGGATCAAACCTTAGAAACTCACAACTTTTCAACAGTTGCAAGAAATATACGAAGAAAAAGATAAAACCATTTAAGAAAGAGAGTTCCAAACAAACAAAGTTTTCTAGTTTTGTATTATATTTTTGGGTTAAAGTTACTAAAAACAAATATGTTTTCCCCAATGTTTTGATATGACACATTAATTTTTTTTACACATTTGACCATTTAAGTTGTAAAAAACTTGTTATTATACCTATTTTGTTGATTTTGACCTGCAATAGCATGTCACTTTTCCCCCAAATTTCTTTACTTCGAAATTTAAACCTTGAAGGCAAAATTCTCCATATATACTTAACGAAAAACAATGATTTTTGAATCAATGGAAAGGTAATCGAGTTATCTATGAAGTAGTACAAAAAACGAATAAAAACGAGTTTAAAATGTGTCAATTCATCAAAATACCGTAAAGGTGTCGAATAGGGTCATTATCGAATTTAATTAGCAATAACTTGGCCTACACTTGATTGTTTTTCATGAATTTGGTGTCCATTGAAAGGTAAAAAGATTATCTACGTATATAAAAAGAATTATGTAAAATGATCAAGAATCGAGCAGAAAATGACTCTTTTTTTATGCCCTGTTTTTGAACAAAAAGCCACAAAAAGTCGAGACTTTGAGCTCAAAATTCTCCCCCAATACTTGACAAATATTCATGATTTTTGTGTCATTTGAAAGATATAATGATAATTTACAAGATTTTACAAAAAAAAAATGACGCAAAACGATCAAAAATCGACCAAAAAATGCAAAAAATGGCTAAAACCAGAAGAACAAGTTGCCCGTCGCGAAATGGGAATATCAACTTGTAATAAAAGGAACTACTTAGACTACCTACCGAAATAGACTATTCTAAAAACTAAGAATACTAAAATGAACAATTATAAAAACTAAAAATGAAAATTGAACTTCTAATAGAAAAATGTCTAAAATTAATTGTTTGTAGAATGATTTAGGGTTCCTCTTCTTCTTCATCGTCTTCAGATTCGTCTATTAGTCGAAATGGTTGGTTCCGTACGAATTCTGATTTAGTCATTTTTTGATCTTTTTATTCTTTTCATTGAAAGAACGTCATCTAGTATTTCTAGAAATAATAATATTATGCATGAGGTTACTAAAATAAATACATCTAAAACAAAATATTATGAACCTCGTTTTCTTCATCTGTTTCGATTCCTGCATATGCAGGTTCCTCAAATGGTAGTAGGAGATTGTTAGCATTAGACATGATTTCCTGTCCATGTTAGGAAAAAAATTATGTACACAGAATAATTAATAAAATTAACTGACATGTTAATAATCATAATAGAATATATTATTTCTGTGAGCAATTACCTCCACACATGGTTCATCCTATTCATCCTCTTTTTCATTATCTAATCCATCGACATCAATGGTTTCGTCCCATCTCCAGCTTAAAAGATTAAGCTTTCGTTTATTATCCATTTCCCACTTGTGAAGCTAATTTTTATGAAATGATAAAGTTTTAAAGGGGTTTGAAGGAATAATGAGTTTAAATATATTGAAATATACTTTACTCTTACCTCATTAGAGATAGCCTCTACATCAATATTATCTTCCTGCGAGATAAAAAAAATGTATGCATCTGGGAAGTATTGTTTCTCTTTCGTATTCTATAAATAAATTGAAAGAAGGTATATTGTCTGTGACACACGGTACTCTCTATGAACAACCCATCAGTTTCATTTATATGCAATATCAGAGTTTTCGGTTATAGCGAAAGCTAAAAACTATACAAATTAACTAGAGTTTCAGCTAGAAAGAAACTGGTTAACTAAAAGTTCTAAAAAGCAAAGTCTCCGGGCATCATCCGGTTCATAATGTTATTAAACTCCTTCTCTTCTCGTTTACTCGTAATGTATTGAGAGATATATATATATATAATGCATAAGCCTAATGACTTAGTGAATTCGTGTGTTTTATGTATTACTATTGAAATTTTATTAAGTAAATATTAACTCCATAAATTTGTTTCATATAATTAAATATTGTAATTCATTATGCTTGTTTATTAGTATATATATGTATAATTTCTTCTTGTAATATTCATATCATATAAATATTAACATGTCTAGTTTTTTTCTTATTAAATTTAAGGTTATCATTATATTTCTAAAGCTAAAAACCCATCAAATTTCATATATAAAGTACGAGTGTTACTAATCTTTCCACCTTATAAAAATTTCGTCCTCGAAATTTAATTAAATAATCTCTGATATTTTGACTTCATTTTTGCTTCAGGTTCTCATTTAGCTTAAAACTCATGATAGTTTAGTCTGTCATTGTATCTTGACTAGAGGAATATACTTATTTCTAAGTTTAACTTTTCTATCAAGAATCAATTTTAAACGTAACTTAGATATACCTAAGTACCATATTTTTCTATAAACTTTTCCTAAAATTCGATGTAGAACCTCACTTTATGTCTTATATAATAGATTATAGTATACCATTTTTACTTTCTTTCTTATCTACATATAGCTTAGCTAACCTTTTTAATATATAGGTTTTTCTTATGGACATGAAATGTGAAAATTTTATTAACTTATTTATAATAACAGATAATGCATCATTTCCGCTCTAAGTTTTGCCTAATTTAACCGCAAAATCTAATGTAAACTGATATATTGTAATTCTTAATTTCTAATAGCTACAACTATCTAATGCCGTAAAATGTTCGATCTTGACTTAGACATGTATCACGTGTCTTTTACAATTTGTCTTGTTAAGAGCCACCTATACATTATCAAACGAGTGTTCATTTGTGCACAACAGTTTTTTGTCATACACAACAAAAAGTTGTCTTTTGGACCATTATGTCTATAAATTTGTGAATGAGATTAATAGTTAGTGGATTGGTAGAAGCAAAAATGGCTTAATTGTTGTGTATGCAAATCATTATCCTTATTAAATATCTACACTTGCAGGTTTTATTCAAGATTATTTTTCTTTGGACTCTATATTTTGAGATACACTTTTAAATCGTTTGATTTGATTATTATTTCAAGTAATTTGGCTAACCCTTTGTTCTTTCTCTTAATATCTCTGTGTACTTTTAAACTTCTCTGTCAAACAAGCATTCATCCTACCTATTCGTATTCTTAATTTGAGGAACATTAAAAATATCATTCCTTAATATAGAGTATTTGGCTTTTGTAACCCATAAATTTTTATATTTTCTTAATAGATATAACCACACAGATTTTATAACCAATATCTAATTTAAGATACTATTTTAGGAATGCTACAACTTACTCTTCTTACTATTGGTATATCTTGAAAACAATCCATAGCAATAATTAGACTATCCGCATCGGGGCCGTGATGGGGCTCGTGAGGGGCCATCACGAGATTGCACACCATCGCCCCCTTGTGTGAGGGCCTGCTCACGCTCACGTGGGTGAGGCTGATCGCGCATGTGAGGGAGGAGAGTACCGTTGGGGGTGGACCGTTACACACAAAATTTAATTTAATTTTTTTTATTTCTTCCCCTCCTATAAATATAACCTCTTTTATTTAATTTTTCACACATATTTTTTCTACATTCTCCTCTCAAACATCTATATTATCCTCTTTAAACATTCTCCTCTCAAACATCTATATTATCCTCTCAAACATCTATATTATCCTCTTTAAACATGTCATCTGATTCGTCGGATTATGACGACGATTTCCAGATTGATCCAGCGGAGGATGATTTTCTCTCCGCTTATCGTTTTGGCATGCATTCTTCGGAATGGCCGGGTCCAAAAATGACATAAATGTTCTAAACCAGTCGCCATTATTCAATGATGTATACAACGGGCGAGCACCGCAATGCCCATTTGAAGCAAACGGTGTACGGTTTTCTACCGCGCAAGAAGGGGCAAGGAAAGATGTGGAACGGGCTTTTGGTGTGCTTAAGCAACGGTGGCATGTGATAATGCACCCGACGAGAATGTGGCACACGGAAAAAATACGTACAATAATGTACGCTTGTATCATATTGCATAATATGATATTGGAAGACGAAGAACATGTGATTTGTCCATTCGACGAAAACATTAATCAACCAAACGATGAAGACCACATAGAAATTAGCGAACAACAATTTGAGGCTAATGTCCGAGAAGTCTGAAGTGCGGAAGTGCATCACAACCTTCGATCGGATCTAATCGAGCACATTAATCGGCTTCCGAGATGGAACAACGACGTTAACTAGTATTTTTTATTTAAATAATGTAGTTATGTTTTTTTTGTAATTTGAAATTTAAAAAAATTATTTGAATTTATATTGTTATTTATTTAATGTTTTTTATAATTATTATGTTTTAATTATATTGTTTTAAAAATTAAATAATGTTAAAAAAAAGAAAAAGAAAAAGGATGTGAAGGGTGTGATGGATGCAGGGGTTTGTGTGATGTGATGAGAAAATGGTGGAAAGCTGATGTGGCGCTTATGTTGCTATGTGAAGGGTGTGATGAATGCTGATAGTCTTAGTGTAGCCTAATAACTCTCTTCATATCTTACTCGTTCACGTATGTCTAACATTTGAATAATATCCTAGAAATAACATATTAAATATGCTCACACATTAGAATAATTCCTTATACCTTTTCTCTTCATATGCAATGTTATGTTAAACATCATTTTCTTATTGCACTTTACAATCCTTCATTATATATGAACAATATCTCCACTTCAAATTTTGATTTTTTAAAGTCAAACTAACTGAAAATTTCAAAATAGAATAAAAATAAAAATAGATAATATGTGTTTGAAAATTTTATCCTAAAGTTAGACGTAGTAAGGTAAATTACTAATGACAATATTAAGATGTATATTTGGTTGAAATTTTGAATTTAATTTAATTTAATTTGAATTAAATTATTTTTCTAATTCATATTTCTATGTTCATTATATATTGGGGCAAACTGCACCATAATGCAACGAACTTTTGCTAAGCTACCAATCTATACAACGAACTTTAAAAACTTAAAAAAAATACAACGAACTTACAATATCCTACCATTGTATACAAAATGCAACCTGATATGCAAGTAACAGGTCACTTTTGATTTTCTAATTATTTTTTTTAGTTTTTATAATTATTTGTTGTTAATATTCAAGAACATCTTCAAAAACACCTTCAAACCTTCAAGAACAATTGCAACAACATCCAATACCATCAAATAAACCTTCAAAATTTTTAGATTGTTTTCTCTAAATCGAAAATCAAAACCAGAACACAACTCATTCATCTAATCATCCAAGAACACAACTCATTCATCCAAGAACACAACTCATTAATCTAATCATCTGTAAACCAAGAACAAAAATCATAAATCTGTAAACCAAATGCAGATTCATCTATAAATCAAGAACACAACTATAAATCAAGAACACAACTCAGAAATCTGTAATCAAATTATAAACCCATAATAAAACAAGAACAAAAACTATAAAGAATATGTAACCAAATAGAGATTGAGAACCCTAAATCTAAGATGAAGAACATGAACCCTAAATCTGAGATAAATATGAACAATAAAACAAAACAAATCTGAGATGAAGATGAAGATGAAGAATATGAACCCTAAATCTGAGATAAATATGAACCCTAAATCTGAGATAAACATAAACTAAACAAAACCCTAAACCCAAGACGATGAATGATGAGAGAGACCTGTCAAGGGGGCTGGGGCGGCTACGGCGGCACTTGTTTGAACCCTAATCGCCAGAAACCCTAAACTCAAGATGATGGCGGCGCGGTTATTTGAAGGCGATGGTGGAATAAGACGACCGAGGGGAGAACAAGGCTTCAACGGTGGTTGAATCAGATGGCTTCTTCATCGACGGCTTCTTCATCGACGGCTTCTTCATCGACGGCTTCTTCATCGACGGTGGTGGTTGAATCCGATACCACGACGGCGGTGGCGGTGATTTGAAGGGTACTCAAAAAACCCTAATCGTGGTGGTAGTGGTGGTCCGATGAGGGAGAAGGGGAGAAGAAGAGATGAACCTTTTCTGAAGGTGTTAATCGATTTGCACAAAGTTCACATCTTCAAAGATCTTGAATAAAAAAAATCAGAAAACTAAAATAAATTTAAAAAAAATTAAAAAACCGGCTGGTTACCTGTTATTACAGGTAATTTGCATAAAATGGGATACAAAACAGGGTTGGTTGTATTTTTTTTAAGTTTTTAAAGTTCGTTGTATAGATTGGTAGCTTAGCAAAAGTTCGTTGCATTATGGTGCAGTTTGCCCTTATATATTGTCTATAATCTTTATAGTAATTAAATTATACATTATTTCTAAAGTTGACATCCTTTACTTTTCTATGTCAACAAAAATTAATATAAAATTCTTAATTTTTAAGAAAGTCTCAAATTTAACTCTTCGTTTGTATATTAAAACAACAATATATTGAACTAAACAAATACAAATATTACTTTCACATAAATAATTATAACTATCCGTGCACACATATTTACATCTTTATTAGTATTTTTTTAATGTATCAAATAATTCTTGTAACTTTTAAAAATTGTAAAACTTTAAATTGATATTGTAAATGCAGATTGATAAATTTAAAAACTAATCTATTAAAAATAAACTTATAAAAAATAAGTTTGAAAATGAAATACTAAAACACGCCAAAGTCACGAGATCCTCTTTGCCTCCCACTCGCGATTGAGTGAAAATCATCCAAAACTTTCCCTATAATTTCGATATTTTAATCGTTATGAGGGTGAAGTGGTTGAAATTAGCCATTTCGATTACTGGTATCACCATTCTTCACCTCATCAAGAACATCATCTAGGGTTTCAAAAACCCTCGATTTCCTGTTGAAGTTCGTGGTGATGGCAGATACATCGCGGTCGCAAGTTACAATCACATTAGGTCGCACTGCTCAGGTAAATAAACGGCAATGCTATATCATTGTCATCTTTTAAATTCTTAGCCAGTAATTTGTTTGAAGATACTGTAATCCCTTCGCTCATTTCTAGCCACTATTGTTGATTTGCTATTCAATACACTTCACTTCCTAAATTCATCAAGATCAAGGGTACAGGTTAGTGGGAACGATAGACTATTGTGTGCAACATATGTAGTCCTCATTGGATTTAGTATGATTTGAACATTAACAAAGCAAGAAACAACATAATCTAGGGTTTCCTTTTATGAATGAGAAATCAGAAACTTACAGAGAAAGAAAAAGACCTATATGTAGTATTACTAGAGGAAACCTGAAAAGAAGGAAAAGACGAAACTACCCTTTATAAAAGGAAATAAGCTGAGCAACTCAGCGCAAACAAAAGGTCAAACTGATCTATCAGCTTCAAGAATCAGCCCAAAACATATGGTCTAACATGATTATCCTAATGTGATAAGAATTCTTTAGGTTGAAGTCTGCAAATTATGATAATGTATAAAATGAAATAACTAATTGTTATCTTTAGATGAGAGTTTTTAAGCTATACTGATTGTATATTTGTGCAGTAGATTTGAATATAATGCCACATACTGAGGCTATCGCAGTTTTTTTCCTTCTAGCTTTCTTTTACGAGTTATACTCACTTCACACATAAACATTCATTTGTGTAGGTGGTAAAGAGAGCAGGGGGTGTGTTAGATAATGATTTTCTTGGCCCAATTACAGCTGTCGGGAGAAAACGATCAGTTAAAGAGAGGCTAGGGAGTAGTGTGGATTCAGTACATGGTGATAATGAACGGTCTGTGTTATTATTTTCTTTCTTTTCTTCTCGAAGCAATTTTAAGATATATGTATTCATTCACATTGGATTATAGCTTCCCTTGCACTAATGTTTGCTGCTTTGCCAGAATAACGTTTTTTTTTTTAGTAGTTCAAGTTTTATCCGAAAATAGCTAAAACTATGCCATTATTTAGTCCTGGCTCAATACTTTAATATAGGTATCATGGCTCTATATTTGAAAAACAGAAATGTAGACCTGTGAGCAATGCCATTATTTGTTCTCAACTCCTCATAGCTAATTAAACTGTTTCGAAGTAACGTCAGATGACACATTGATACCAACAGAGTCTGTCGCTAGCAATTCATACTTGCAGATACTATGCAATTTTGTTCTGATATGTGTTCCATATTCATGCCTTCACCTGTACTATTTCAGGCAGTGTGGATATAATGGCAGATTCAGTGTCAAAGCTAATGATGGTGTGGATGGTATGGGCTTACTCATTATACTAGTTATAATGCTTGATGAAATTTCTACTGAGTTCGAATTTTCCTCTTTTCTATACCTGAAGATACTCATCTTAGTAAACATAATCTCCGGTTCAAAATCTTGAAGCAAACTCAACACAACAACCACCAGAAAAATGTTGACCTCCGTGATATGCTATCAAGGAAAACCCATCCTTCATCAACTAACCACAGAAGTTTGCCTAACCTCAGAAACAGTACACAGAGGGCACCCCGGCATACACCTGAGCCAGGAGATGACGTAAGGCATCTGTCTGAACCAAAGGATGATCAACGTCTCATGCGTGACCAAATTGAAGTTGGGCCAAATATGCTAAAGCCATATGATGACAGAGAACATATTCTTGATCCAATTGATGTTAGCATGCCTAGGAGACTTGCTTCTACAAGAGCTTCAAAAACTCTGTCTCAGATGGACTTGTCAAGTACTTCTTTCTCTTTGGCGAGTTTGGATCAAATTGGGCACCGATCACCAAATCGCGTATTGGATAATTCTGGTGTACTATCACAACCACTAAGGATGGAAGACCTGTTAGACAGACCGATAGTGAGGGCGTATAACGATCCCAGAGCAGTAACATATGCCAGACTGGATATTCGTGAGATTGCAAGTCCCATGACAACTGCATCTTTACCCATAAAACCGCCTCTTTCTGACGGACCAACAAAACCTTTGGGATCCTTGGCAGTGCCTCAACTACCAACGAGGGGGGTCTCACAACCGAGTAATTGTCCAGTTAAGCCTCTAACCTTTTTTTACATGCAGTTTTTACTTTAGTTCCTCATTTGGTATGCTGCTGTGTATTTCCAGTTTTTTCTCTTAATGTTCTTAATTGGAACTAATGATGTTGATGATCATAAGTTCATAACTTGCATGGTTAAATTATTGGTTGATACAAAATTTATTTGCCATTTGGAAGCCAGAAGTCACATTGAACTTAAGTGAGAAACTGCACCAAGGGAGGAAAACAGCTTTTGCAAAAGAGAGTCTTATATGTTTGACCATCTATCAGTAGGGATTGTAAGATCTTGTGACAAAAACACCTCTAATCTTTTATTTATTTTAAATACTGATTTGAAGTGCACTTGAAACCACAAACTTTATCTTCATAACTACTTATTGCATACTGCTTACTGCAATGATGCTTTGAAGATCAAAATATACATGTGTGTGTGTGGCTAAATTACTGTTAACACCATGTGCTGATCTCTCGTTAAATTGATGAACATGTTATCTATGACTTTTGCAATGTGTTTGACCTCTCCTTAAATTATCTTTTTCCACATGCTTGGTGTTTTGACATGTTTGCTAATGAGAACAGTTGATCTCCTTGCAGATATTAAGTTTTACCTTATAGAATTTATTTATTTTTTTGAGTGACTTTACTTTGTACTTCTCCTTCTGTCTAGAGTAATCGATTTGTGCCATCTGCAATTGTTAATTTTTCGGATGATATAACCAGATTCTGTTACATTATTTTTATTTCCTTTTGTTTTGTAGGTTGAACATCTTACAGTTGAGGGATTTTTGCACTCATTGGGATTGGATAAGTATGTGATTCTCTTCAGGCTGGAGGAGGTAATTAGCAGTTCTAACATATTAAATTCTTACTATATATTTCACCAACGATACTTTTACTTTTTTTCTTTTTTTCTTTTCTTTGTACTGTTTCTCTCTTCATATTTGCCGGAGGTCTTTTCTTGGAAGCAATCTCTCTATCTACGGGTAGAGGTATGATTGTCTAGATTATACCTTCCCCATAGCCCGCTGTAGCTGGATTGGGTACCGTTGGTGTTGGTGTTGGTGTTGGTGTTGATATTTTTCCAACGGAAGTTTCAATTAGCCACTTATAAGGTTGTTTGATTGTTAACCACTATTTAAAATCTAATCTTTGTATATATTTTATAATTTATTCATAGGTTGACATGGCTACATTGATCCAGATGGGAGACCGGGATCTCAAAGAGCTGGGCATACCTATGGTACTTCTCTCCTACATTTATAGTATTATCCTGAGTTCTTTTTGTCGATTTACCTTTATTTCATGGCTCTTTATTCAATGTAGTATGAAAAGATTACGGGTTTTATCTATCTGATTGAGTGATTTGAAATCCAAAGATTAGATTCATAAAATGGAGAACATAGAAAGGAGATTAATGTTAAAAAAGATGTAACCTCTGATACCATTTGGTGCGTTATGAGTATAATTATGAATTGCTGCTTTGAATGATTTATATAACACTGCCTGTTTGCCACTACTCGTTTGATAACTTCTTTTTCGTTGATAGTCACCGTTACTATTCTTCTTATATAGGGACCAAGGAAAAAGATTATTCTTGCTCTCCTTTCGCACACAAGAAGGCAAAGCACGAGGAGCAATACTTGAAGATGGCCACACGATGTGTTCAAAAATCGGTATCACAGAGTGATTTATGAGAATCAGTGATTTGAATTCAAGGATCATGCTAAAATTTCCAAAAGTAATAGTTCGACCCTTACCTAGAGTTGTACAAAATTTTACTTTCAAAGACAGTCTTCTTGTATAACTGAGTATGAAATTTGGGTTTATGTATTCCATCTATTGAGCACCCAAATTATCACAAGAGTTATGACACAGATTGTAAGTAAGAATTGACGACTTGGATATATTGAGGGATTGTGTTAAACCACTCTTCTAAAGTGATGATTCAACCCTTATTTTAGAGTTGCATGAGTTTTATTTTTAGATAATCCAAAGACAATCTCCTTGTCAATTGGCTATGAAATTTGTGTTACCCGTTTATAGAGCATCCGACAGATAGTTATTTTGGTGCCGGCCTGTCAAAAACAGTTATAACTATCATCAAGCAGTCCGATCGTCTTTGAGCAGGAAAATATCAGCCATATTAGTAACTTCGGTTTTAGAAAACCTCAAACCAATTTAGCTGATTCAACCGGCTGAACAAGTTTGATTTGGGTCATCTTATTTGTTGAAGGTTTACACAACCAAGAACACAATTACTCACATACACACACAAGGAATCTTGAATTTGAGTATACTTCGATATGAACAAGATATCTCACAATCTCCACCTTTATTGAATAGTCAGCTTCATCACTTGAGAATGTTCAGAATCTTCAAACACTTCTGAAATTTGGTCCCTGGCAAATACTTTTTCATCATATCAGCTGCATTATCTGCCGTGTCCACTTTCTCCACTGTTAGCATCTTTGAGTTAACTATATTCCTTATGAAGTGCAGCTTGACATGTATGTGCTTTGACCTCTCATGATATACTCCATGTTTTGCAAGGTATAGAGCACTTTGGTTATCACAATATACTTTTGTATTCATCACAAGTACTCCTAACTCAGTCACAAAGCCCTTTAACCACATTGCTTTTTTACTGCTTCAGTCAAGGATATATACTCTGCTTCAATTGTGGATAAAGCTACCACATGTTGTAGAGTGACTTTCCAACTCACTATACATCTAAAGATATTAAAAGCATATCCACTGATTGATCTTCCTTTATCTAAATCTTTTGCAAAATCAGCATTTGCAAATCCCACTATTCTTTCACTATCTAAATCGTTTACAAAATCAACATATGCAAATCCCACTATCTCACACTGCTTTTGTTGATCCTTCCCATACACAATGCCTACTTCTTACATTCCACATAGATACCTTAGTATCCACTTTACAACATTCCAATGTTGTTTGCCTGGATTAGACAAATATCTACTTACTACACTTACTGCATAGCTTATATATGGTTTTGTAACCGGGAGGACTGAGATGTATGTATTCATTTGTAATTAGTTACAAACCGTTGAGTTGTAATTGTGTATAAACTATAAAGGAGATGATACATGAATGAATAAACATGAGGGAATACAATTCAGTTGTGAGATATCTTGTTCGTATCGAAGTATACTCAAATTCAAGATTCTTTATGTGTGTATGTGAGTAGTTGTGTTCTTGGCTGTGTAAACCTTCAACAATTTGTATCAGAGCCAATTAGGGCTCACAATCGACAAAGGGAAGGAGCTGATTGAAGACGGTATTGCTTGAAATTAGGTCTCATAACTGAGCAATGTCATCAGCGAAATTTGATCTTGAAAAGTTTGATGGTAAGAACGACTTCGGACTATGGCTATTGAAGATGTGAGCACTTCTTGTACACTAGGGCATCGTTGATGCGTTAAGTGGGGAATTAAGCCTACCTACATCAATGTCCGAAAAGGAAAAGAAGGATCTCATGGAATAAGCTCATAGTGAAATAATCCTAAGCCTTGGAGACAGAGTTTTAAGGGAGGTATCGAAGGAGACAACTGCAACGGGTATTTGGACAAAGTTAAAAAGTTTATACATGACCAAATCGCTGACAAACAGACTGTACTTGAAGAAGAGACTATACATTCCAAATGATTCCTAGTAAGTCACTAGAAGATCATGTAGATGAAATCAATAAAATCGTACTTGATCTTGAAATTATTGAAGTGGAAATTCAGTAAGAAGATATGGCTATAATCTTCTTGTCATCCCTTCCCCCTGTGTATGAACACTTCGTTTATACCTTAATGTAGGCCTGAAAATTCGGGTCGTGCTCGTGTTAAATGGTTCGGTCGTGTTTGTGTCAGCCATTTCCGTGTCATTTTCAACCCATTTTTGACTCACTTTAGTTTCGTGTCGTGTTCAGTTCGTGTCACTTAATTCGTGTTCGGTTCGGGTCGTGTTTTCGTGTCGACCCATTTTTTGGAGAACAAATCAAGTTATGTTTTCGGTCAAATAACTTGATTTTCAAGTCGGGTTTCCTATCGAATTATTTTTTAGAAAAATGTTGCATATATAACTTTCTTATATCAACTTTACAAAACTTTTATTGCGCATTTTAATTCTTTGTTTGTTCAGCTTAGCAAGCATCAAAAATCAAAATTATAAAGTTCAAACACCTTTAATTGTCACAATGACAATAAGTTTTGCATCTTTAAAGTTCAAACACCTTGCCACCTCCGCTAGTCTTTAAGATGCATCATCATATCTAATTAAAAACGCCATAGTGAGAAATATAACTAGGAAAATATGAGATGACATAATTTGCGTATTTCAAATCTAAAAAATTAAATAACATATTCCCTTAAACAAATCTCAGCTTCTCACCACGTATTTAAATGCGTGACCTCATTGACGCTTAAATTTATTTCCTCATTGAAATTCCAAATGAGTTCATCCGTATTCACTTCCGTTACAACTACATTAAAAGAAATAAAAATAGCAAAATATGAAATATATAATTTTAAACATATAATACCTCAAAATTTTAACTTTCCCCCTTTCTTTTTCACTTTCACTCTTTTCTTCTCCCTAATTTTCTTATGTCACTTACGTTATTAACTTGTTTTAATTTTTAAATTTTTCAAAATGAAAATTTTGAATTACACCCAGAAGTTAAAGTGTAAAATACTAAAAGTGTTTGCTACCATTTTTTATATACTAATATTATTTATAAATATTGATTACTAAATATTTTTAAGTTAAATTTCTTTTGAGTTTTTTATTATTATAAATAGATCGTGTTAAACAGGTTACTTTGGGGTTATCGTGTCCGTGTCGTGTTCGTATCGAAATGTTTCGTGTCATTTTCAAATCGACCCATTTCTAACCCAATTCAGTTTCGTGTCATGTTCATGTCGACCTAAATCGTGTTCAGTTCAGTCGTGTCAAGATTTGCCAGTCCTACCTTAATGTATGGGAGAGAAAGTCTATCCATGGAAGAGGTCTTAGCTGCTGTTAACTCTAAAGAACTTAAGAAGAAATCAGAATCAAAGGATGAAGCAGATGAAGGATTATACACAAGGGGCAGGACTGAGAAAAAAGATATGAAACACAGGAATCAGTTTAGATCAAAGTCTAAAACAAAGAGAAAATGTTTCATATGTCACTCAGATAACCATCTTAAGAGGGACTGCCTTGAAAAGAAGAAAAAGAAGAGTGAAGCCTCTAACAGACAAAGAGAATCATCGACATCAGATTTCCTATAAGAAGGTTATGACCCAAATCAAACTTGTTCAGCCGGTTGAATCAGCTAAATTGGTATGAGGTTTTCTAAAACCGAAGTTACTAATATGGCTGATATTTTCCTGCTCAAAGATGATCGGACTGCTTGTTGATAGTTATAATTGTTTATGACAGGCCGGCACCAAAATAACTATCTGTCGGATGCTCTATAAACGGGAAACACAAATTTCATAGCCAATTGACAAGGAGATTGTCTTTGGATTATTTAAAAATAAAACTCATGCAACTCTAATATAAGGGTTGAATCATCACTTTAGAAGAGTGGTTTAACACAATCCCTCAATATATCCAAGTCGTCAATTCTTATTTACAATCTGTGTCATAACTCTTGTGATAATTTGGGTGCTCAATAGATGGAATACATAAACCCAAATTTTATACTCAGTTATACAAGAAGACTGTCTTTGAAAGTAAAATTTTGTACAACTCTAGGTAAGGGTCGAACTATTACTTTTGGAAATTTTAGCATGATCCTTGAATTCAAATCACTGATTCTCATAAATCACTCTGTGATACCGATTTTTGAACACATCGTGTGGCCATCTTCAAGTATTGCTCCTCGTGCTTTGCCTTCTTGTGTGCGAAAGGAGAGCAAGAATAATCTTTTTCCTTGGTCCCTATATAAGAAGAATAGTAACGGTGACTATCAACGAAAAAGAAGTTATCAAACGAGTAGTGGCAAACAGGCAATGTTATATAAATCATTCAAAGCAGCAATTCATAATTATACTCATAACGCACCAAATGGTATCAGAGGTTACATCTTGTTTAACATTAATCTCCTTTCTATGTTCTCCATTTTATGAATCTAATCTTTGGATTTCAAATCACTCAATCAGATAGATAAAACCCGTAATCTTTTCATACTACATTGAATAAAGAGCCATGAAATAAAGGTAAATCGACAAAAAGAACTCAGGATAATACTATAAATGTAGGAGAGAAGTACCATAGGTATGCCCAGCTCTTTGAGATCCCGGTCTCCCATCTGAATCAATGTAGCAAATTATAAAATATATACATAGATTAGATTTTAAATAGTGGTTAACAATCAAACAACCTTATAAGTGACTAATTGAAACTTCCGTTGGAAAAATATCAAAACCAACACCAACACCAACATCAACGGTAACCAATCCAGCTACAGCGGGGTATGTGGAAGGTATAATGTAGACAATCATACCTCTACCCGTAGATAGAGAGATTGCTTCCAGGAAAACACCTCCGGCAAATATGAAGAGGGAAACAGTACAGAGAAAAGAAAAAGAGAAAAAAAGAAAAAAAAAGTAAAAGTAGTTGGTGAAATATATTAACTGTATATATCAACAAAAACAAAAAAGAGTGGTGTAGTAAGAATTTAATATGTTAGAACTGCTAATTACCTCCTCCAGCCTTGAAGAGAATCACATACTTATCCAATCCCAATGAGTGCAAAAATCCCTCAACCGTAAGATGTTCAACCTACAAAACAAAAGGAAATAAAAATAATGTAACAGAATCTGGTTATATCATTCGAAATATTAACAATCACAGATGCCACAAATCGATTACTCTAGACAGAAGAAGAAAGTACAAAGTCAAGTCACTCAAAAATTTAATAAATTCTATAAGGTAAAACTTAATATCTGCAAGGAGATCAACTGTTCTCATTAGCAAACATGTCAAAACACCAAGCATGTGAAAAAAAATAATTTAAGGAGAGATCAAACACATTGCAAAAGTCATAAACAACATGTTCATCAATTTAACGAGAGATCAGCACATGGTGTTATTGTGTTAATAGAAATTTAGCCACACACACATGTATATTTTGATCCTCAAAGCATCATTGCAGTTGCAGTATGCAGTAAGCAGTTATGAAGATAAAGTTTGTGGTTTCAAGTGCACTTCAAATCTAAGATAAAGGGGAAAAAGATTAGAGGTGTGTTTGTCACAAGATCTTACAATCCCTACTGATAGAGTGATAGATGGTCAAACATATCAGTTCTCTTTTGCAAAAGCTGTTTTCCTGCCTTGGTGCAGTTTCTCACTTAAGTTCAATGTGACTTCTGGCTTCCAAATGGCAAATAAATTTTGTATCAACCAATAATTTAACCATGCAAGTTATGAACTTATGATCATCAACATCATTAGTTCCAATTAAGAACATTAAGAGAAAAAACTGGAAATACACAGCAGCATACCAAATGAGGAACTAAAGTAAAAACTGCATGTAAAAAAAGGTTAGAGGCTTAACTGGACAATTACTTGGTTGTGAGACCCCCCTCGTTGGTAGTTGAGGCACTGCCAAGGATCCCAAAGGTTTTGTTGGTCCGTCAGAAAGAGGCGGTTTTATGGGTAAAGATGCAGTTGTCATGGGACTTGCAATCTCACGAATATCCAGTCTGGCATATGTTACTGCTCTGGGATCGTTATACGCCCTCATTATCAGTCTGTCTAACAGGTCTTCCATCCTTAGTGGTTGTGATAGTACACCAGAATTATCCAATACGCGATTTGGTGATCGGTGCCCAATTTGATCCAAACTCGCCAAAGAGAAAGAAGTACTTGACAAGTCCATCTGAGACAGAGTTTTTGAAGCTCTTGTAGAAGCAAGTCTCCTAGGCATGCTAACATCAATTGGATCAAGAAAATGTTCTCTGTCATCATATGGCTTTAGCATATTTACTTCAATTTGGTCACGCATGAGATGTTGATCATCCTTTGGTTCAGACGGATGCCTTATGTCATCTCCTGGCTCAGGTGTAAGCTGGGGTGCCCTCTGTGTACTGTTTCTGGGGTTAGGAAAACTTCTGTGGTTAGTTGATGAAGGATGGGTTTTCCTTGATAACATATCACGAAGGTCAACATTTTTCTGGTGGCTGTTGTGTTGAGTTTGCTTCAAGATTTTGAACCGGAGATCATGTTTACTAAGATGAGTATCTTCAGGTATAGAAAAGAGGAAATTTCGAACTCAGTAGAAATTTCATCAAGCATTACAACTAGTATAATGAGTAAGGCCATACCATCCACACCATCATTAGCTTTGACACTGAATCTGCCATTATATCCACACTGCCTGAAATAGTACAGGTGAAGGCATGAATATGGAACACATATCAGAACAAAATTGCATAGAATCGCAAGTATGAATTGCTAGCGACAGACTCTGTTGGAATCAATGTGTCATCTGAGGTTACTTCGAAGCAGTTTAATTAGCTAAGAGGAGTGATACCTATATTAAAGTATTGAGCCAGGACTAAATAATGGCATAGCTTTAGCTATTTTCAGATAAAACTTGAACTACTCAAAAAATGAAAAAAAAAACTGTTATTCTGGCAAAGCAGCAAACATTAGTGCAAGGGAAGCTATAATCCAATGTGAATGAATACATATATCTTAAAATTGCTTCGAGAAGAAAAGAAATAAAATAATAAAACAGACCGTTTATTATCACCGTGTACTGAATCCACACTACTTCCTAGCCTCGCTTTAACTGATCGTTTTCTCCCGACAGCTGGAATTGGGTCAAGAAAATCATTATCTTAAAAACACCCCCTACCTACACAAATCAATTTTTGTGTGTGAAGTGAGTATAACTCGTAAAAGAAAGCTACAAGGAAAAGGAACTGTGATAGGCTCAGTATCTGACATTCTATTCAAATCTACTTACTACACATATATACAATCAGTATTGCTTAAAGCTCTCATCTAAAGATAACAATTAGTTATTTCAATTTTATACATTCTTATAGCTTGCAGACTTCAACTAAAGAATTCATATCACATTAGGATAATCATTTTAAACCATATGTTTTGAGCTGATTCATGGAGTTGGTTTCTTGATCTGATAGGTCAGCTTGACCTTTTGTTTGCGCTGAGTTGCTCAGGCTATTTCCTTTATTAAGGGTGGTTTTTCTTTTACTTCTTTTTAGGTATTCTCTTGTAATACAGTATATATGTCTTTTTCTTTCTGGAAGTTTCTCATTCATATTAAGAAACCCTAGATTATGTTGGTTCTTGATCTGTTAATAATCTTCAAATCATACTATATCCAATGAGGACTACAGATGTTGCACACAGTAGTCTATCACTCCCACTAACGTGTACCCTTGATCTTGATGAATTCTAGAAAGTGAAGTGTAGAGAATAGCAAATCAACGATAGTAGATAGAAATGAGCGAAGGGATTGCAGTATCTTCAAACAAATTACTGGCTGTGAAGTAAATAGATGACAAGGATATAGCATTGCCGTATATTTTACCTGAGCACTGCGACCTAAGGTGATTGTAACTTGCGACCTCGATGTATCTGCCATCACCACGAACTTCAACAGGAACCTAGATGTTGTTCTTGATAAAGTGAAGAATGGTACGGCTAATTTCAACCACTTCACCCTCGTAATTAAAATATCGAAATAATAGGGAAAGTTTTGAATGATTTTCACTCAATCAGGCAAAGAGGATCTCGTGACTTTGGCGTGTTTTAGGCTATCAGTACCGCCCTAAGTTTACACAGCTTACCCTGACAGCCACATTAGCGTCACATCAGTTTTTTCTCTTTCCTACCCAATTTTCTAGTACCACATTCTCTCTCCTACCCTAACATTTTCCCCACTTTTTTTAATTCTTTTACTTCACACAATTTATTATTTAACAAAATAAAATATTTATAAATAAATTTAAACAACTAAAACTTCATTTCATTAAAATAAAAAAATTACATTACTAAAATTAAAAAAAATTACATCACTAAAATTAAAAAAAAAATTACATTACTAAAATTAAAAAAACAAATTACAAATATTAAGATAATTAAAATTTAGAACTCAATTACGAGGTGCTTCGTAGCCGAATACTTCCTCGATATTAACGTATTCAAAATATACGTGTGAAAATGTTTATGAAAATGTTTGAGAAAGTGTTTGGTAGAGTGTTTGAGAGTTTTGAGAAAATGAATATGAAGAAGATGATTTGAAAATGGGTGAAAGTTGGTTGTATATAAAGGGTTAAAATTAAAAAAAACAAAAAAAAACAATATAACCGTTGGTTTCAATTTTCAAAAAAAAAAATTCTTATTTTTTTTTACATAAAGGGTTAAAATAAAAAAAAAACATTATAATCCGTTGCAACAATCGGGTGTTTATACCCGGCTCCAAAGCCCGCTAGCCACACCCGTTTCACCCGTATGGGTGTTTTTGAGTTACCCGGCCGAACCCGATACCACACCCGGAGGTGGTACGGGTGGCCTTAGTATTTTTCAAGCTTTTTTTTATAAGTTTATTTTTAATAGATTAGTTTTCAAATTTATCAATATACATTTACAATATCAATTCAAAGTTTTTACAATTTTTTAAAATTTACAAGAATTATTTGATACATTAAAAAACTTTGTGATTATATGTTTTGCTTCTGTAAACATGAATTGAATAATTGGAATCGCGTTAAAAAAGAAAAGAAAAAAGAATCGGGTATTCTAAAACGTCGTTTTGAAACATCATTTTCTAAAAATTAAACAATCGTAAGGCATGCGTTAAGTTAAATTTTACACTTCACCAAAAAGTGGTGTCTTGATAACCTTATTTCTAACTTAAGCTTAGTCCACATGTCAATATCTTTTATCAAATTATGAACTTATCGAGTAACCATATTAGAAATTTTAATAAACTCAAAATAAAAAAATTTAGTTCAAATACAGTGGTTTTAAAATGCTGTTAAAGAAGGATTTTTTATTTTTTAAGAGTTAATAATAGTTTAAACCTTAGATTTATATTTTATTTTGATTTAAACCTTAAACTTTTTTAATGAATAATTCAACCCTTGAACTAATATCTAAAAATGTTTAAAATCTTAAAGTTGCACTTCATATACAAACATGTCTTTTGTTTTTACCAATTAGTAAATATCAATAATGTATATAAGATTTGTAATCATATGTTTGCACTAAAACATGTATAACTATAAAGTGGTTATAGGATATGTCCTGTTTGTAACCCCATAGTATGATATGTCTTGCAAGACCAAGACTCTCGTATGAACCAATCGTCTCCCTTATATGTCAACTATGTGCGCATGGATTTTCTCAATGATATGCCCATATTTCTTACCCCTTTAAGAGTACTCAATCTCGTTAAGTGCCACACTGCCATCACACACCTTCACATATGTATTGCCCTGATGAAATATGTAACACTTTACTGATTATGGTATAATATTGTCCATTTTGTCAAAACGCCGACTTTGTTTTGATGACAAGATAAGGACACCAAGGAATCATTCATAGTGGTGACACTGCCATAAGAATTATGCATTGAAGGCATTGTTTTGGAATCAGTATACCAAGATTAGTGAGTTCCTAGGAAGTTGTTGCCTCATTGCCAAAACTAAATTCATGCACAAGTTGTGCAAAGTTGAAAATATTATGTCTTGACAGTCAAGAATATTATGTAAGAACATTATGTCCCAACTTGATTAAACCAGCTGGAGACCGACCCGAATACGCCTACACTGGTCGAGAGTTAACTTATAACACATTCGATACTAATTTCAATTCCAATAATTACACGAGAGTTGGGAGGGTTTTAGACTGTCAGTTTTGATTAATATTTTGTTTCATTACATTATATGGCTCGTTATCAATTTAATGGTGTTACTTATTTTGACTAAAGTCAAATCTAAATTCATATAACTAAAGATATTAAAATTTTTATCATAGTTTTTTAAACATGTAAATATGTATGAAAGAAAAATTTTGCCCATTATAGCAAACTATAAAAATATTTACAGTTTACATCCCAAATCAAACAGATTTGTGAAAACTAATAAACATCATACTATGAAAGTATGGGTACCCTAATTTTCCACACTTTTACATCACAATCCATACTCCCACTGTAAACTAGATAAGATGTACAAGTAGAATCTTCAGAAGTACAACTATCTAATGCAGCTGCCAAACACTTGATTGGACCATTATGCCCCTCCAACACACACACACGACGATATTTTTTTCCATCAATTTCTTTCCTCCAAATCCTTACTGTTTTATCAGCTGACCCGCTCAACACCAAATCCCCCACCACCGCAATACACAAAATCGCCATACTATGTCCCCTAAGAGCACCGGAAACCACCATATGCCGCCCATCGCCACCGCCCTCTCCGCCGTCACCACCGACACATTTTTCCCAAACAATTATCGACCGATCACAAGCACCGGAATATAAAAGTGACCCGTCTGTGCTTAAAGCCAATGCATTCACCGCCGATTTGTGTTTTTCCAACGTGTCCACCAGTTTATGTTTTTTCTCTCCGGCTGGTATTTTCCAGACCTTGATTTTCCGATCAGCGGATCCGGTGTACACGTAACCGTCGTGAGAGACAACTATGGCGTTAATTGCGTCATCGTGTGCGTTCCAGACAGATTCCAAACACTTAAAATCTGATGTCCGCCATACCTTAAACGTTCGATCCCATGAGGCGGAGTAAAGAAGAGAACCGTCGTGTGAAACCGCCAACGCCGCCACGGCGTCTACGTGATTCACCCATGTACTCTGTTTATGCCGGCGGATTTTGACGTAGTTTTTCGCTAAAAACAGCTTCGATACACGATCGTTAAGTGTTGGTAACGTTGTCACCCGGGTAGATTTGATCATTGTCCGACCATTAACGTCATCGTAATCGATTTTCCAAACACAGATTTTGTGATCCTGGTGACCGGTAAATAACTTATCACCCGAAACCACCATCGATTTCACTGCACTTTCTCCGTAACCCATTAAGTTTTGGACCGTCGGTAATGGTTCTCGAGGCCAGAACCGGATTTGGGTGTCGGAGGAGCCTGAAATCAGGTGTTTTCCGACGAGGGTAAGAGATGAAATTGAAGACGTATGTGCTTTAAAGGTGGTTAGATACTTATGGTTTTCGTTGATTGATGGTTGTTTCAATGTTAACGAAGAAACTGATGCTAAACTCTGTTGTGAAGATAGAGAATTGGATTCCGGCTGAAACTCCGACGATATTTCTTTATCTTTTGACCACCGGCGAGGATATTGTAGAAGACCCATTTTGTTTGGAGATAAAGGATGTGTGAGTGTGAGGAAGGCGGGGTTTGGATTACAGAGATATATATAGGATAGAGGAAGTGGCGTACGGCGTAAATTAGTGAAAGCTGATGGTGGGAACCATAGAAGAGTTGGTTGTACTTAGCGGAGTATAAGTTGTACGTTAAGAAATGAGTATTTGAACGAGTGAAGTACGGTTGGATAGCGGTAGGCATGCAAGTTGTGCCGCCCTGTGGCCCTATTCCGCCGTTCCGGTTGCTTCGCGAGTTCCTGTCTTATTCTCAACATATTATACTATTTTCATTTTTATTAGTCAAATAATAAAACAATTAATAACCTATCATACCATAATATTATGTAGGGGGGAGTTTATTCGAAAACCATTGTTAGTGCGAGAATCGTAATAACCAATCTCAGCCGTTCTTTAGATATGGGAAGTTCATGGATAGAGAGCGTGGAGGGATAGAGTGTGACAGGGTGCATGTGAGGAATTCATGGGTGAACAATACTCAGATTGGTTTTCGCTGTTCTCGCACTAAAAATTGTTCTCGAATGAACTTCTTCCATATTGTGTATATACGGATACTAATTAATGAACAAACAAGATTTTGAAATAACTACAAGCACCATATATGAGTTTGGAAAAGGTATTTTACAACTTTGAGATTGTTGGTTTCTAGTTTAGGTATGAAAATACGTGTAAAATTAGGAGTTTGTGTGTTTTTTGATTTTAATATAGTGTCTAGAATATCTTTATTTTGACATGTAAATGAGTTTAGGTTATTTATCAATGCCAAAACTAGAGATTTCTAAAAGTATATATCCTTTCTCTATAAATTATATAGTAAAGAATTGCAACGAGTAAATGATGATGTGCAATATCGGTTAGTCATAGACCAACAGTTACGAGGTCTAGTCCTCCACGAAAAGTAAGAATGTCCACATATGTTGACCAATTCAAGGTAAAAATGGGGTTGATCCCTCCGCAAAACGGAAATAAAGATAAGACAATCTCTTATTAGGTCACTGACAGTAGAAGACAATTTTGTTGTTGTTTGTGGCACATAATGGATGTCCTCGACACCTTCACACTACTCTAGAGCGAGCCCCGTCTTCTTAACTTACTGGAAGAACTAAATGGGAGTACAAACATATCTATCTCTTCTTTAGTCTATCGCTCTTGCCAATATTCATTTTCCCCTCGTAAGGACGCCACCACGATCTAAGGTATACATATCTGTGTACTCATAATTTAACATCTGTAAGTATATCCGTATTAGTATTATATATGTATACTTGTAGTTGTGTAATTGTAACCGTATTTGTGTAAGTACACACACACACATATATAATTATAACTTCATAGGTAATGTGCTTATATCTCCATATTTATGTATTGTAACTGTATATTTGTATCTCTTGTATCCGTACTGCTATTATGCTACCCATACATTAAATGTGTATGTATAACCATAATAATTTAGATATGATACTTATACTAGTACAACTAATATTGTATTTATGTAAATACAATATTGTGTTTGTAACAGTGTACTTATATCTGAGTTTGTATGATTGCAAACATATCTATTTGAGTATCATATCTGCATACCAATACTTACATCTATAACTATTATCCATATGAGTATTTTATATTTCCTTACATATATCACTTACTTGTTTACTTGAAGACATTACATATAATGGTTCTTTTACCTTACTTTCAAGTAGTCAATATAACTTACTATTGTCACATTAAGTATTTGGCATATCACAGACTATTCTTACTTGATATGTACATACTTATACTATCTCAATCTCATACCCACGGGTGTATTTTCACATAATGTAATTATCTTTCATAAGCATAATTACATAGATGTGTTAACTTACATGATTCATCATTTACAAGTATTAGTTTGAGATACTCACTTGTGGTCCAATTTTTAGGTAACACAAGTATCAACACTAGAAAAAGAAATAAAATAGCTCGCTGATCGCTTGGATGCGTCGCGTCGCGATGTTTGAACAGAACCAGACACAACTTCTGTTGTTCGATTCAAACTCAACCTATACACCTAAAATTTTGTTTTTAAGTGAAAGACAACCATTTATACACTCTTTAAACTTCATAATAAGTCTATTAACACACATCAAAACCAATCGATTCAATATTTAGGTCAATTTTACCCATTTTGACCCATTAGAACCCTCTCACCAAAATCACTCAATTTCAATGCTTTAATCACCAATGCTTAAACCAACATGTAAGGATTATAGAGATGGATTGTGAACATTAAAAACCATTTCTTGATTGTAATTTAGATCTTGACCCGTTACCCTCTTAACCTCCAAGAACAAGACACATGGAAAAGGAATACTTACAAGGAACAACAATGAGATGATGAACAAGAAACCAGATTGCTTTAGTCTACAAAGAATTCACATTCCAGATTGAAGAGAGTTTGGTAATCTCCTTGATGGTTTCTTCCACCAAGGTCTAGAATATGCGGTGTTGGTGTGTGTGGGAAATAATTAGAAGGAAGGGGCGTGACTAAGTCCAAAAATGTTATTTTTTAAACCATTATTTTAAATGACTTTTATTTATTTTTTCTTAAATTGTACTCAATAATACATTTATTAATTTAATAAATTTGGGGTATTACAGTTCGTATAGATTATCCTACTGCTGAAAAAATGATAATTTAACAATAATTTGATTCGTTAATTATATTTTATTTGAGCTTCCCTTATAATTCGATGGATTTCTAAACCATATAGGATATAAACATTTCTTTACTACTTGAAAATATTTTCAAAAAATTCTTATTATTTTAATCCTTTTAAATTCTTGTTTCATTTATGTCATATTACTAATTAATATTTTCTTATTATTATTCCTATATTTACTATTTCTAATTATATCATACAAACATCTAATTTAGTATGAATATGCATAGGTACACGAACTCTTCAAACCATTAAATACTATAGTTAAGTATTTGATACTTACTAAAGTAGTCGTATGCTATTTATTTTAACCAATTCTTTATATCCTGATTTAGCGTGAACAAGTTCTGTTATTGGTTTTATTATTGTTACGTATTACAAGAATACTCTACATATAAAATTGTACAAGCTCATATGGAATCCAAGTATTTCGAGCAATACGTAATTAACTTTGGCAGGGCGTTTGGCACTCTGAGACTTTTTAAGTTATTAACCGTTAAGTTTAACTTTGGATAGAAGAAGAAGAAGAAAACAGAACGAAAAAGAACAAATACAACTTGCTAGAATATTATAAAGGAAAAAGACAGAAATGTCATTTATGAGCAAGAGGTGATAGCATACCATTAGAAGTATTAATTATTAGTTCTTCTTTAACTTTTTGAAGTTTGATACTATATATGATTTAAGAAATGGAAATAGATTCTAGTGATGTTTTGACGTTGAGATTATACGGATTTTCCATCATTTTTAGAAGCTCTTTAATTTTTAATTTAATCTAATATATATATTTAATATATATACCTCGGAGCATTTGACCCGGGAAGTGACACAACATCAAAGAATGCAAAACTGAACAACAGGAAACAACGACAAGAAGCTAGTTCCCCTACGGTCTTTTGCTTTTATATTGTTGTTGTTAATGTTGTTCTTAATGCGTCCTAGAAGAGCTAGTTGTCCCCCCTAAATCCCTCAGGGGGACTTTAGATATTATAAATGGTAAACAAAATCTGGATGGGAGGGAAAGTGTATAGCAAGCATCTGTAGCTGGCAGCGAGTACGCTTCGATCGTAAGGAGGGAACTAGTAGGCTAATGCTTACGTTTGCATTAACATGCACTATGTATGTTGGGCTTAAGTAAGTAAGAAGCCGCAAGCAACAAGAAGTCAATATGTATAGCACGGAGAGAGCTTTCACTGCCCTTCTATTTTTCCGCCGAACCACAATCTTGACCTCCGATCGAGCTACGAACACAAATATATTGAAAGAAAAAGTTCGATATCGTAATTTTCTTACTTAGTTTTAATTTCACCAATTAAAATTTTTATTTTTTAAAAACCTTTTCTTATGGTTTTTTTTTTTTTTTTGAACATCAATACTTAGTTTCATTCATCATAAAAAACGTAGTGTGAGACACACAAGTACATAGATACAGTGTTATTAACCTTTTCTTATGGTTAATCTTTAATATAAATTAAAAGAAAAGAGAATATATTATCAACATTCCGTTATTAGAAATTTTTCCCCATGAATTGTCCTCTTTATTTTTCACAAGTGACATACAAATAATAACTAAATTAGTTTCTTACGTTAAAAGTATTCATATATAGTTTTGAATTACATAAACATAATAATTTTGAATTATTTAAATAAAACCACATAACTTATAATTTCTTTTTAAGTATTGAAGATTTTCTTTCCTCTTTCCATAATTAACTTAAATAATTCCGATATAAGACATAAGTATGCAAAACTAAGTTCTTTTATATCACTTATGTATGTTATTGTTTAATCGTTAACTAATATTGGATTATTTTTAAGACGTTCTGTTTTCACTAGTTGTCAATTATGTTACTGTTTCTCCATTAAAGAATAATAATGGTACAAAAGTTCTAATTTAGGAAAAGAAGTCAACCCTACAAATAAAACAATAAATGTTGTTTATAAATAGGTTTTATAAAAAATCTGATTATCTTATGTAAAAATTTATGGCTTCTAATGGATTTATCGCTTTTTAAAATATTTTAAACTTCTATGTATGTTTTACAATTGTTTACTATGTATCTAACTTTTTTGATACCGTAAAAATTTAAAATTTAATTTAACTATCCCCATGTTATACATGGGCCTTAAGCTAGTATATATCAGCATAAAATGGTTATTATATCATTATTCTATTTTTTTAAAAATTTCCGCCAATCATATATTTTAGTTTTCTAACTTTCTTTTGAATTACTCATCATTCTATTTTTTTCATTTTTCTCCATCAATTATACCTCTTTATTTCCTAAAATTTATTTATAATTACTCATCATTATATTTTTTATAACTTTTCTCTCCCAATCACACCCTTTTATTTCCTAATTTTTTTTCCGAATTACTTAGTGATTACGTCAAAATCCTTAACACCAAATCTTCCTCGACACGGATTATATATTAAAACGGGTTACCCGACTTCATAACCCGTTTCTATCTTTGTCAAAACTCAAAAGTATTCTTTAACCAAACCCTAATACCACATTAAGAGTTGTATAATTTGTGGTCGAGATTTTGGTTTTGAATGGAAAATCCAATATAATTGGTAGATATAGCAATTCATACTCTTCTTGTGGCCATCGACAATAGTCGCTCTGAAATTTAAATAAATGATTTTGCCAGTTAAATCATCATTAATAAGTATTTGATTCTATTATATCATAATTAAGAAAACAAAAAGATCTACCGACTTCTATTAATAGCTCAAATGTATATGGACAACACAATTAAAGTATTTTTATTAATATATTTGGGTGTGCTATGCCATGCGTGGGTGATGGTATAATAGAATCTAAGATTAGTTTATTTTCTGTTTAGCTTTCCCTTTTTGATTTTCGAAAAAAAAATCTAAGATTAGTTTATTTGCTGTTGTTAAACACAACTTGTTTACTATGTACTGATACTCTTTAACAATATAGATATATATATAATTGATTTTATACATTCTTTGTATTTATACACAAGAGATTAAGCTAGTAGTTAAATTCAAATTGTGTATTTGAAAATGTTTAATTTATTGAATTAATTTTTATTTTTTAATAACATATATATGTAAACCCGACAAGACTATAAATAATACCAGTATATATGAATATCACGAATAATTATTACTTAATAGAATATTTAAGCCAAAATACATGAATATATAATAAACTTTGTCAAACTTATCATTATATATAATTAACCTTTTAATTTTGTATTTTAGAATGTATAAAATAAGTTTTTCTAAATTTGTCAATTATAAGGATTTGATAACCTACACAGAAGGTTACCAATTATTTTTTATACTTTAATTTTTTATTATTATGTTCTTTTGTATTACTCAACGTCTTCATACTATCTTTATGAACACTCGCAGATGTTAAAACCCAAGAATAAATCAACACTTGTTAAATTGAAGAGCCGGTTAATCTTTATCAAACCTAAGAATCCTTTTGGTATGAAAATCGATAGATGACACACCTATATGTGTTTGTATATATATGGTGATAAAAAAAATATGATATTGATATATATGTTGATAAAAAAAAGTACGATATTGAGAAGGTATCATAAGTAATATGGTGACTTATACAATAAAATTTGATAATACTCATGTGTTATATACCTAGATTAGAAAATTACAAGTAGTAGATGTCTCTCCACGATTCACGAGGTGATCGATGCCATGGTAGTCGAGACTCGAGAGTTGAGATTCTAAAAATAGTGATCGAGATCGAGTAAGTTTTGACTTTGTTTCTCACAATCTTCCTTTATTTTCTTTGCTAGCTCTTTTTAATGTATGGGAGATTACTTTACCCTTTTGTTTTCCATTTAAGTGGATCTTTTTTTTTTTTAAATTTCTATTGCTAATTTGGATGCCAATTTTACCAAAGGGCTTGTAGCCCCGCGATATCTGGTGTTATGGAGAAATGCCCCCTCTCAAGAGGTTGTGGGTTCAAGTCCCGGCGTGGACAGTGAAGTAGATTAAGAGTAGGTTTAGTGGGTGTATGCGTTTGCCGTTAAAAAAAAATTTGGATGCCAATTTTGGATTATCCAATTCTCTTATATTTAGCCAATTTAATAAAATTATAGCTTGTATGGAATTAATCAAAGTATTTTATGCCACACATATTTTATTTTATGCAAGGTGTGGTGCCCTATGAAATCTTTTGTAACGTCAAGCGTAAATTTGGATAAGAGAAAGGAAACAAAGTAAGAAAAAGAAGAAATGCGAGTTTTTTACATTTTTTTTTGAACAATCAAGAAAATTCCTTTCATTCAAGCATGGTTACAAGTTTGGATACATCACAGAGTCATCATGATAAATCAGTACATCACAAATTAAGTAAAACTCGTCAAAAAACTCTCGAGATAGATCACACTCTGCCACCATTAGCCAGACAATAATAGCAGCGAACAAAACAGCAATAAAGCTGCAGCGTAGATCCAATTTTCAGCAACATACTATAAATGCGAGTTTTTACATACTATAAAGAAAAAGACAGATATATCTTTAACGATTAGCGGAGTGGTAAGAGGTGGGATGGGGTGGAGATCAAGAGCGCCGTGGTTGGTGGGAGTCAACACCACCATGCTATGGTGGAAGGAGAGCGGTGGTTATTGCATAGGTCAAAGTTGTGTGGCAAAGATTAATTGATCCACCCTAGACAATCTCTTTTTTTTTAATAATTATTTATTGGATTTTGATTGTTTAATAATTGTTATATGGGTCCCAATCTTTGATATATAGAAAGTGACTACTAGCTATGAGGTTCAATAGTGGGTTAAGTGATAGACTAAAAAACTGATATGATGATGTAGTGGAAGTAACAAAAAATGAGAGTTACAAGCACTCTTTTAAGAAAAAAATAATAACATGCATTAAAAACATTATTTGAATTAGTTTTTAATAAAATATTTACATAAATCCACCAATACGATAAGTAGTCCGTCTATGAATGCAACAAACAATTGTTACTTAATATAATATATAAATGTTCTAATAAGACAAAATGTGGGATCATATATATATATATAGGGTTGAGATCTGCTATAAAAAAAATAAAGCTACTAAATGTAAGAAGAAATCTGGACCACAAGATTTATCCAAAAGTCAAACCAAAAAGTCCTAATTTTAACTACATTTTCGGAATTTAAAAAATAAAAGAAGGCTAATATGGTAAATTCAAAAAACATATAAAATGAAACGTGGCATGAGCACCTTTCACGTCTGTTGCCGTCAGCCATCTCAGACATTCTTATGTACAACCATTTACTGCATAAAATACAATCTATTGATGCACATAATACACTAGCGATTCACAGTTTACATTAATGCACAATTTACAACCATTTGATGCACATAATAAAAAAAAGATATACTTTAGAGAGAAACCCTGATGCACAAGGCACGAAAACAGCAGCGGCGGTGGTGGTGCACCGGTCGTGGTGGTCGGTGATGCACCTTGACCACTTACAAAGAAAGAGTGGTGCTGCAGAGAAAGAAAAGAGCAACGGCGTCGATTTCGTTTGTTGCATCACTGGTGAAGATGCAAGCCAGTGACGATGAGCATCAAGACAGATGCGTAAATGCGTTCGGCGAGATGTGCATCGCAGGCGTAGATGCGTTTGGTGGGATGTGCATCACGATAGAGACGTATCCAGCATCAGATGTGTGCGGTTGTGGTCGGCGACTGCAGACAGGGAGGCTGTGCGGAGGTTAGGATGAACGTGCCAACGTGGTGGTCGTCACAGTCCTAGAGGCTGAGAGTCGGCGTCGCTTGGAAGGAGGTTGCAGGGGACGACGGCCACGGAATGGAGGAGGTTCGACGTCTGCACAGGAAACAATAATAGAGGACATTGGGAATGGATTATGGTTACAAAATGGGACGTGTGAATTGGATTAAAATTGTATATATAAAATGTATAGATTTCCAATAATACCCCCTAACTAAAAGTGACACATGTCAATTCCTCCTTTCTCCTTACATTTAGTACCTTAAGGTTTTTTTTACTTGAACCCAATTCTATATATATATATATATATATATATATATATACACACATATGCATATACATACAGGCAAAATTTTAAACGAGAATTGCTTTCGTACGAGAACTAATACGAGCCGTCCAATTTCCCCTTCTTTAATGTTATCACCACCCATAAATTCATCACATGTACTCTGCCACACTTGAACCCAACGAAAGTTTTTCATATTTTAGGATCTCAACAAATAGACGGAAATTGGAAAAGGAATTGACTCAATAGAGACTAAAACCAACAGAGACTAAAACCAAACTTTCTCTTTTTGAATTGTTGTTTTAGTATCCATATTTCTTCAATGACAAAGGATTTTCCCAGAAGGATGATACGATTGAGAGAAAAAATTATAGAGATTGAAAGAAAAACAAAGTTGCTAGACTTCAGCCATAGGGCCGATGACCATTAACCTGTAACGCCACCTCTAACGAGCTTAAAAATTAGAGTTAATTAAAACTTTTTAAACAACTATTATCAAAAGCGTACAGCGAAATTAAACACCAATTACAAAAACAACGTGGTTTGACTCGGCTAATTAATTACATCAAAAGTTAAGCCAAGTTTGTTTACTACAAGCGTTACCTACAAGTTTCCGACCATCGGATCCATACATACCACAACGTGTTCCCCAAAAGATATATACAACAAAAACTACCATCAGTACCCGCCTCACCAGGCCTCTAGCATCAACCTGCGAAAAAGATAAATCTTGCACCGTTAGCTACAACTAGCTAGTGAGCACCAATTACACATAAGCAACGATAAGCAGGCTATCATGTATCAGAACAGCACACAAGGCTATCCTATCATATTGAGGCGAGCCAAATGTGTCAGCAGTAGTCGTATGTTGCATGGGAGCCAACCCCGCTCAACAACCCAACAGCAGTCCACGTGGGACACCATGTCTTTCATGCTTGTTCCAATCTATCAAGGAACCTAGTCCCATAGAGGAACGACGGCCTGCAGAGCTCTACCCAAGTGTATACTACTTGAGTACCGTTAGTTCCCCAATTCGTAGTCCCTGAGGACCCTGGGAACCCAGCCAGATACTAACACCCGTCTACCTGACTGACCTCCGTGTTCTACAATTCATTGTCCGGACAAAACTTCATAAACAAATAGCTGATCCAATAAGGATCCAGTTCATGCGCGCATATAATCACAACAATATCTTTCATATCAATAATAAGCATGCTTGTACAACTCTATCATAACATACCTCCATTTTCACGTATCAATACACCAATCACGTGTCAACATGTACCACAAATAACTTACCTACTGAGACTCATGGGAAACCGGTACTCACCTCGAGATTACAGGAGGCAGATATGCAATCGAGAATCCCAAGAGCACACAGAATCGTCCAAGTCACCTAACACATTAGGTTCAGGCTTAGACACCAATCAACAACACTTAACACCACTTAAAACACAAGGCTACAAGGCTGCCATCATAGAACCCATGCTTGCGACCACAAGGGTCTCACATGCGACCGCAAGGGTCACTTAAACACCCTCCTTGCGACCGCAAGGGTCCTACCCCACCCACCCCAGCTTGCGACCGCAAGGACGCAACCATGCGACCGCAAGGGTGGTATCTTGGGGCTTACGATCGCAAGTTATGTACTTACGACCGCAAGTATGTTTCTTTCGTCCTTAGACGGTAATCCACGACAACGAACCCCTTACGATCGCATGATCCATGCACGCGATCGCAAAGTACAACACACACATGCATGCGACCTCAAGGGATAACCATGCGATCACAAGACTTATCAAACACGCTTGCGATCGCAAGGACCATACATGCGATCGCAAGGACCCCGATTATAGTGGGTTCTTGCTCTGTTCGAGCACAGCTGCTGACTTACCCATTTTTAACACAAATCACGACTTGAATCCGTATTCAAGCGTTTGTATTTGATCTCTAACATACACATGAAGCTATTAACACCTTTTGGACACAAGAACAACATCAAAACTCATATGAATCTATCAAAATGGGTCTTTACACCATTAACACCCAAGAACTAGGTTTCAATTAGAAAACTTACAAGAAAGTGATGAAAACAAGCTACAAGGACTGATCTTTAATTGAATCCAGCTTCTAATCCGAATCTAACTTGATCTCCTTCTTCAAATCAACAAAGGTTTGGGTGTGGCTTTGTTTGTACGTATATATGAAAGTGTATGTAGTGTGTGTATGTGTTTTTTAGACTCAACAGGGGATAAGGAAGGCTGTTAAGCCGACCTTAAATGTCTAATACCCCCTCACGGGTATTTCGTTCTCCTATTCAACTTATTACACAACTTAGGGTTATCCGTTTCAACTAACGGAGATATTTTTTGAACCATTATCCAAAACCGTTCAACTATTTGTCTATCTGGTCAACATATGACACTTTTCATTATACTACATTTTTATCCACATTTAACACCAGTTAGCACCATTTAACACCAATTAGCACCAATTCACGTTTAATACACCAATTAACATTTAGAACACCATTTAGCAACATGTATACTACACTTAGCAACAAAACACCAGTTAAAGTCAACATACAACTATTTAAGCTACAGTTACAACAGTTTACAACTAGGCCCCATTTTGGGGTGTTACATAACCGATGATTCTCTTTTCTTTATCGAGATAATTATACAGGAACTTCCGGTAATTAAAGTGGATCTTTTAATAAAGGGGCGATTCTCAAGGGATCGGTGGGGTGTTGAAGACTCATTATAAGACCATCTGTATCTATCCAATGCTTCACACAGTCACATCAGCGCTACATCAGCGCCACCAATTCCTCATCCCATCACACAAACCCTGCATCCATCACATCTCCTCACATACAATAAAAATCAAAAAAGAAAAAAAGAACCTTCAGCTCACCTTCGTGACTGCCATCGCGTCCGTGAGCGTGAGGAAGCCATCACACACTTTAGCGATGGTGTTCGCGAGTGTGAAGGCCTCTCACGAGCCCCCTCACACAACCGATGCGGATGGTCTAAGGTTAAAGACATCATATATTCATTATATATTCATAAGTAGAACCTGGTGAAATGAAAACAATGGTTACTCATTGAAAATAACGCTAGTTTGCATTTTAAAGTTGCTACATTTTGTTTTCTCGAAGAATATATTAAAAATAAAACATTAAAATCCCCATACAAATTAACATTGAACTGGCTAGGAAAAAAATAGCTGTGGAACTCTATTCGCTAGAAACTCATGTAGAGAAATGACCAAATTAGACAAGTTAAGTTCACTGAAAGCTAGTTACTTTGTTGAATAGGTTACCAAATATATGATATTGGTATAAATACTCAGATATTAATAAGCAAATAATAATAAAAAAATACCTTAGATACTGTACCAACTATTGGTACATGGAAAAACATTTACAACTTCTTTTCTCCATTTGATTTGTTTTAAAAGAACCCCAGCGTTTGTAGTTATAAAAATAGAATAAACTAATTAAATTAAATGGTTAGAATAAAACATGTATTATTAAAATAAATTAATCTAATTTCTGTAGGTGAATATTTTAATTAACTAGATAAATAATCCTGGGTCATAGGCTAATACCGTTTATCGTTTATTGAAACAAGCACGACATTCTAGTATTCTATAACTAACAAAAAACTGACGTCGTAAATAATTATTTTCAATTGATCTTGTATTCTATTTTACAAAGATTAAGATAGAAAATTGACAATTATTATTGAATACTCTATTCATATATTAATTTACCTACATGCATTTTCTTTAATAATTAGATGTGATTGCAAGTTGCCAATTGGACATCTCCTTTGAGTTTTTGGATTATAATGTGCCTATGGGTATTGGTACCACCTTCTCTCTACCTTCACTATGCCACTTGTTTTGGATTATATGTACACACATACATATAGGCACATACAAACATTTCCAGATAAATACAATTATAAACGTTTGGATCATAAATGGTCCCCGTTTAATTCCCCAAGTCCAAACTAAATTAAATGACTCAATTAGACGTCCCAAATGAGTTAACTCAAAAGATATAGACATTGGTCCAAAGTCTAAATGACTATGTCAAAAAGGTATATATAGACTGGTCCCTACAAAAACCAATAATAATGGATGGTTAAGAGCATGAACAACGACCAAAAGATATTTGGCGATCAATAGTACCGATATTTATTTTAAAATGTTCTTAAAATATTAGATTTTAAGTGTTATAATTGATAAAATGTAGATTTATATATGAACTTAGGGGTGCTATACGAAAAAAGAGCATAAATGAAACATCTAAAGTGGTTAATTGTTCGCTAACCTTATTAGAGAATCCATAGTGGTAAACATTAATAACTATCATAATTAGTTGTCACGCCAGTATAAGTAATCTCTGACTAAATAATCACCATGATAAACTCATAACTGTCATTACTGGTCCTACACATAATTATTTATCTTAAATTATATTGGTTAGAAAAAAATAAAAGAAGAAAATAAATAACAAGGGACTTCATCGTAAGGAGCAAATAACGAGACAAGCACAGTGATAATAACGGAAAACAAACATCGTCATTAAAAACAATATGTTTGTTATCATGGCTATCGACATTCATTGTGATTGCCCTTGTAGCTTAGTTTTATTTTAGCATAAGATTTCCCAAACTTTATCTAATTAATTCGTCGTCACATCATATGTCCTATAATTTCTTCTTTTCATACTTTAATCTAAAAATACTCGGAATTTTAAACTCCACATTCATCAAATATATAATATTAAAAATATATATAGTGTGAGATGAGAGAGAGAGAGAGAGAGTTTTATATATCAGAGGAGGGCTTATGGCTTTGATACAAGCTCGCCGCTTGCATACATGCATGATCCCTTTAACTAGAAAAACTAAAATTAATTAATATATAATTAAGCAAAACATAATTAAATCTAAAAATGATTCTTAACAATTTGTTATTGTAGAATAATAAGAAGTCCGTCTTCATGTATCTAATTATACGTACGTACGTATATCTCTGACTACACGAATTATTGTTTGTACGTGTGAATGGTCTTGTTGGACATGGAATAACATTACGCCTTTGAAAGTCATGAGCTTGTATACATTGTCGGCCCCGCAAGTACGACTGACCGCCAATGTTTGTCTCATATTTTTACTTACTTGTACTAGATTTAACTGCTCTAAGTGATATAAAGCCGCCGTTAACTTTCAAGGTATATGTTTGGATCATAAAATAATGGGTTATATGTATCAAAATATAATAAATTATAATCACTTTAATATTGTATGTAACAAACTAAAATTTCTTTGATAGAATATAATGAACTACCATTTGTTTATATTGAAGGTAATTTTTACTTAATATCAAAGGTTTCCGGTTACCCATTTGATACACTTGGCATTTAAAAAAAAATGCTTATGTGGCACTCCACATAGGAAAAGTTTTATTATTATTATTATTATTATTATTAATATTATTATTATTATTATTATTATTATTATTAAAGTATAGTTGGGAGGAATTGATCTGCACATAAAAACCTAAGAAGCCTTCAACCACCGGGACAAACCACCTTCAAAACCCACCGTCGCGACCATATTTAACCACCGCTACCACCACCAGCTCCGACGATAACAAGACCAGAAATAGAAGAACATAAACATCAATATGCTTATACCACCTTTAGAATGGAACACCTCCACCATCGTCTTTCAGATCTGTTTTAGGGTTTTGTCTTTCAAATCTGTTTGTGTTTTCGTCACCGAGTGAAGAACAAGAATCGTCGCGCTGCCGATTACAATCACCACTGCCTCCGTCTTTTTCGATTACAACCACCACTGCCGCCATCGCGTCTATTTTTTCGATTTTGGGTTTGTTCTTGGTTCGTCGACCACCGCTGCCATCGTCTTAGGGTTTTTAGTCAATCATGAAAGTCGATTAGGGTTTTCATCGATCTTGAAAGTCGATTAGGGTTTTCATCGGTCTTGAAAGTCAAAGTAGAAAGTCGATTAGGATTTTCATCGATGTTGAAAGTCGATCATGAAAGTCGATTAGGGTTTCGTTTCATCATCGGTCACTCATATTTCATCATCGGTTAGGGTTTTCAACGGCGGGAGTGGCGTTGAAAACCAGAGATGTGGTGGTTGTGGTGTTGGAGATGAAGGTGGTAGCTGCGTTGGTACTTGATAGTTAAAATGCTGGTATGGTGGCCGACGGTGGTCAAGGTGGACTGGTGGAGGCAGGAGGCGGTGTAGAATGGTGGCCGATGGTGGTGTGGTATGGTGGCAGATGGTGGTGGTGGTCGGGGTAGTGAATAGAAGAAAACCCTAAATATGGAAGATGAACAAGTACCAACGGTGGTGTTGAAGAAATAGTTGGTGTGGTGGCCGACGATGGTGGTGGTGTGGTGTGGTGGCAGATGGTGGTGGCGGCGGTGGTGCTGAAGAAATAGCTGGCGGTGTTGGTATTATGAAGAAGTTACTGGGTATCTTCAATCTTCATTGAAGATGATTTGAAATAAACAAATAAAAAAAATAATAACAATAATAATAATAATAATAATAATAATAATACAAATTATATTATTAATATTATAATAATAAAAAGTTATAAAGAAATTAAACGTCAGCATTAAAAATTACTTTAAAAAAGAGAAGAATAAAATAATATATTATCTGCTCCACGTTAGCATTTACCTACTTTACATGTCAAATTGCATTTAATGTAAAAAATTGGTAGTTTATCATATTCTAGGTAGGAAATTTTAGTTTGTTACATACAATGTTAAAGTGTGTATAGTTTTTTACATTTCGGTGCATATAACCCTAAAATAATTAAGTAGAAACATATATCTTATACATGAATGGTAAAAAATATACATATTAATATCCATTGCATAAACACGTATATATGAAATCTTTCAATGGTTAATATTAAGGCTAGCAATTTTCGACACTAGGTCGAATATTACTGAAAATGAACATGAAACGAGTTTGTACAGAAGTGACACAAAACAAAAATTGTTACAAATGGTTTGACACAAAAAGATAGGTATGGGTTCAGGTATGCCGCTGACCAATGACTCGGTTAATCCAATTTTGGTTAATAAAAAGTTTAATAGTAAAAAAGGCAGTCTTGAGCCTCTTGCAAGTCAGGCAATCTCTGTTAACCAAATACGCATTGTTCCTTCAAGTTTCTGCGGATGCTCTTTTTGATTGACGTGGGTGATCACTTAATTGGTTATATATCATATCGTTCTTTATTAATTATTAGAAAGAATAGAATTAGTATTAGAATTAGAATAGAATATTATTTGAGCTCTTGTATTATTTCAAAGGGCAAATGGAAGTCAATCTGTTATTTAACCAAAGCCAGGAGAGACATTGAAAAAGATTTGATAGACCAACTGCAGCTTTTTCATTGCATTAAATGAATGAAAATGAGTTCTTTATTGATTAATTATTATAGCTATATATACACTTAGATATTATATGACGTTGATCGTTGAATATTTGTGATCGAACAAATAAGCATTAAATAATCAAGACTTTAACCTACTAATTGTTAGAGACACACACACACACATATATAGTCATGCCACTGGTCCACTGAACAATTAAGTTGTTGAAAAAGAATATGATCTGTATATTCATATTAAAATTAACATGTATAACACCATATATTACATATTTATGTATGTGTTTAATGTTGATGTATCAAGAGAGTTGAAGATTGTGACATATATTAATTTGTAGATGTAACTAAGGTGCTTTTTAATTAGTTACACCATAACGAACAAAATAGTTAGTATCTAAAATGGTAAATCACAGTAAGACATGCAGAAATTAAATATTAAAAATAAAATATTTAGGTTTTTCTAACAGCTAGTGATTTCCACAGAAATGATGAAATGAAAGGAGGCAATAAGGGATGGATGGGTGGTTGGCGACAATGACCAAACATCACAATTGCTAGGAGTGATTGAGTGATCAAGCCAAGAAAAAGGTAAGAAAGGAGATGGATAAGGTGAAGTATGGAAGATCTTGAAGAAGCACATCATGACAAATTAAGGCATATATTAATTAATGCGTATAGGGTGGGTGGGTGGGTGGGGGAGATCGAGAGTAGTGATGGCTCATGTCGATCTGGATAAGCCACACCAGCCTTCACGATCGAATTAGCTAGGTTTTTCTATATATATGAACTAAGCTAACTCTATCTTATCTCATGTAGATGTTTTTAAGATGCATGTTGCAATTATGAAAAATATAAAGTTAGCATTTACAATAATCATGATTAATTTAGATGCTTAATAATTTGGAGTTTTGATTGTTGTTTTATGAAAGGGGGAGTCGATCTTCATATATATTGTAGCATCAAGTGTAACGATCACTTTATCGAGTTAGAGAAAGGATATATATATATATATATATATAGGGGACGGTTCAAACGAGAACCGTTTTTCGTACGAGAACTGCGAGAACCAATTACAGCCATTGATCAAAGAGATTGATGGTTAAGATTAAAGAGTTGTTAATGGATAACCTTAAACAAATCAAACTTATCCTTAATTAATTAAGGGTAGTTTGGATATTTTTACATTACCCCCGCATTTTTTAAACTAAAATATACATCAAACGGAAAAGTGTTAAATTACCAAAATTATACCAAATTAACGAGCAAATTATGCTCTTTAATTTGAGACCGGTCTTGATATATTTTTAAAAATTTTTTTTTTTTGGGTTTGCTGGGTTTTTTTTTCTGTACAGCTCGAAATTTGCACTAGTGCAAATTTTGCTGGGTTTTTTTCTGTACAGCTCGAAATTTGCACTAGTGCAAATTTTGCACATATTTACCTGGTTTTATAGCACGGGTGTAGATATGCACATGTGCAAAAGTTGCACTAGTGCAAAATTCGAGCTGTACTGAAAAAAAATCCAACAAACATAACTTTTTTTTCCAAAAAAATATAGCAAGATCGGTCTTAAATTAAATAGCATAATTTTGTCATTAATTTAGTATATTTTTCGTAATTTAACATCTTTTCCTTTAATCGATATATTAGTTTTAAAAAGTGGGGGAAATGTACAAATGTCCATATTACCAATTCCTATTTAAATTAAATAAAAAAACAGGACCTTAAATGATTGGCCATAAATGGTTCCCGTAGTTCTCGTACGAAAAACAGTTCTCAACATTTGCAAAACAGTTCTCAAAGTTTTCGAAACTTCTTTTTATGTGTTTGCTAGGTTTTTTTTTTCACTACAGCTCGACATTTGCACATATGCAAACATGATTTTTGCACAAGTGCAAATATGCAAATATTTACACCTTTTGCACTGGACATTTTTACGTTACCCCCATATTTTTTAAACTAATATATCTATGAAACGGAAATTTGTTAAATTACAAAAATTATACCAAATTAACGAGAAAATTATACACTTTAATTTAAGACCGATCTTGCTATATTTTTTTCGAAAGTTTTTTTTATGTGTTTGCTGGGGTTTTTTCACTACAGCTCGACATTTGCACATGTGCAAATAGGCAAATATTTGCACAAGTGCAAATATTTTTGCACCTGTGCAAATATGCAATTATTTACACTTTTTGCACCCGTGCAAATATTTTTGCACATGTGCAAATATGCAAATATTTACACAAATGCAAATATTTTTACACAAGTACAAATATTTTTTCTAAATAATATTCTTCTTTGAAGTATTAATGATTCAATTAAATACACCACTAACTGCATAAATTATAATATAATACCCTCACTAACCAATATAAATGTAAAAATTAATACTAACTAACCATTTATGTTTTCGTTAAAAAAATACTATTAAAAACATCCCTGCAATGTTTAAGACTTTTTATTATTCTTGCATCTATTTGTCAATCATCAATTTTTAGTTAAATCTAACATAATTAACTTAAATAAGAATACAAGACCTGTAAATTGACATGAAATTTTATTATAATTTACTTAAATAAGAATACTATAAATTGACATCAAGTTTTTAAGAAGCACTAAATTAGGACTGCAAAACAAAAACCTAAACCATTTTTCAGCAAATAAAGTCTTAATAAACAACTTGACTTTACTAAACAACTTGACTTTATAGTACAACTGTTCGCTGAAGATGAAGATGAAGATGAAGAAGAAGATGATGGGACTAAAGTGTTGGAATCCGAGGTTTGGGTGATCTTGATTATGAGATTAGAGATTAATTTTTTGATTATACCGAAAGAATCCGTATACAAAATGAACGATTCGTAGGTTTTGAGACAGTCACGGACGTCGGTGAACGACCAATCGTACATCCAGCTAAAAATATGATCCATGGCTAAGAAAACCCTAACCAGATATCGAAAATTTGTGTTTAACGAATAAATAACAGAAGAAGTAATCGGTACCTCGTGGATATAAAATGTTTGTTGAACATTGATATGGACCTGCAAATTATAGAGTTCTGCTGCCATGGATGTTGCTAGTTGTTGGTTGTTCGCATTGAATGTGAAAGTAGAAAAGATTTGTTAGTTACTCAATCCATGAGTGTGTGTGTGTGTGTGTGGTAGATGAGTTGAGATGGAGGAGACGGTGAAGCCGCTTTGTCACCGGCAAATTGTTAACAGCTAGCGGCGACGGTGGTAGTGTTGGGCTTATTATTATTAGTATTTGGGTTTCCAAATATGAGGAATAAAAAAGCCCATTTGTCAAGGCCCAAGCCCATTTCATTTAACCTATTTCTTATTGTTATTACAGCAGATGAGAAAAGAGTGAGCTGCAAAAAAAAGAGAGAAAAGAAAGAGGCATTTTCGGAGGTTACTGTTCATCCGACCCAGCCGCACTGTTTTGACGATCACCTGAGATTGCACCGTCGGATCATCTTCATTTTTGGACAGAAGCTTCCTGACATATAAAGGAAGATTTTGACCGTTGGGAATTTGATTTTGAGGCCTGGAAGTTTAGTTTTTATACCCGGGCAGATTGCAGTTTTTGGTGATGTTCTTCATTTCTTCTCTTTGATTGTTTCCATATATCTTGATGTTTGATTCCAAGGTTATGATGATTGTTGTATGCCTCTAGTTTTTATCTAGAGAAGACTTTGTATACCTCTCGTGTTGATAGTGGATTTTAAGCGGCACTACGTGTCCCGTGGTTTTTACCCGTTTTGGGGTTTTCCACGCTAAAATTGGTGTTCTTGTTGTGTGCTTTGATTATCTGTATATTTCAGTTTTGGGGCTAACTTGGGGGCTGTTTTAGAGTTGTTTTAGGGCTGCCATAAGTTGGTTTATAATTTAGAAGATATACCTTAGTTGTTTGTATCCTCACGGGTTCATACGGGTCGGGAAAAAGTTTACCAAACGAAGGTTGCTTCCGCGTTTATTTTATACCGTTGTGGTGTTCATATATAGTTTTCCCATTAAAGTGGTATCAGAGCCACATCGGCTCTTGATTGGGACAAACCTATTTGAACGATGAAAACTAATACAACTAGGATGGTTAACTTGAATGGTTCAAATTATCATGTTTGGAAAGGAAAAATGGAAGATCTCCTTTATGTTAAAGACTACTACTTGCCTGTATTTTCTGAAGAAAAACCTGAGAACAAAACAGATGCAGAATGGTCTATTTTGCATAGACAGGTTTGCGGGTATATTAGGCAGTGGGTAGATGATAATGTTTTGAACCATATTAGTGGGGAGACACATGCCCGTACTCTTTGGAACAAACTTGAACAGTTGTATGCTCGAAAAACTGGGAATAACAAGTTGTTCTTGATTAAGCAAATGATGAGATTAAAGTACACTGATGGGTCTCCTGTTACTGATCACTTGAATGTTTTTCAGGGTATTATAAATCAGCTTGCAGGTATGGGTATCAAGTTTGAAGATGAGATTCAAGGCTTATGGCTTCTTGGTACATTACCAGATTCTTGGGAGACTTTTAGGACATCTTTGTCCAACTTTGCACCAGATGGTATTATCACCATGGAATTGGCTAAAGGCAGTATTCTGAATGAAGAAATGAGAAGAAATTCATAGGGTTCTTCTTCACAGTCAGATGTCTTGGTCACACAAAGGCGGGGGAGAAGTCAAAGTAAAGGCCCAAGCAACAGAGGCAATCACCGCAGTAGTTCCAGCAAAGGAAAATTTGCTGATGTTGAGTGTTATCACTATGGTAGAAAAGGACACACTGTACGGTTTTGCAGACAGTTGAAAAAAGAGAACAAGAATAAAAACTACAACAATCAGAAGAACAATAACAAGAAAGATGATGACGGTGGTGACAAGCCTGAGGTAAATACTACTACCGATGAGTTCTTTGTTTGTTGTGATTATGATATGGTTAACCTTGCTTGTGATGATTCGAGTTGGATTCTTGATAGTGGAGCTTCGTGTCATGTTGCAACACGAAGGGATTATTATTCATCTTACACTCCAGGTGATTATGGTGTTGTTAGGATGGGTAATGCTGGGTTATCAAAGGTTGTTGGTATTGGAGATGTTTGCTTGAAGTTTGAAACAGGGATGGAATTGGTTTTGGATAATGTAAAACATGTCCCAGATATGAGACTAAATATTATCTCCACAGGTCTACTTGATGAAGATGGTTACTACAATGGTTTTGGTAATGGTTTGTGGAAACTAACTCTCGGATCATTGATTGTGGCAAGAGGTAAAAGGGAATCAAATTTATACATGACACATCCGAAGATCTCCAAGAACATTGTCAATGCTGTAGACAATGATGATATGGCCGAGTTATGGCATAAGAGACTTGGTCACATGAGTGAAAAAGGGATGTCTATTCTTTTAAAGAAGAATGTGTTATCCGATGTGCATGATATTAACTTGAAGAAATGTTCTCACTGTTTGGCAGGAAAGCAAACTAAGGTTGCTTTCAAAAGTCATTCTCCCTTCAGAATGGAGAACAAACTTGATCTTATACATTCCGATGTTTGTGGTCCTATGAAGACTAGAACACTTGGTGGGTGTTCCTATTTTGTCACTTTCATCGATGATCATTCAAGAAAGGTATGGGTCTATACCTTGAAGTCTAAAGATCAAGTGTTAGATGTGTTTAAACAGTTTCATGCTCTAGTTGAGAGGCAGACAGGGAAGAAACTTAAATGTATTCGAACAGATAATGGTGGTGAATACATTGGCCCCTTTGATGCTTATTGTAGAGAGCAAGGAATTAAACACCAGAAGACTCCTCCAAAGACACCACAGTTAAATGGCCTGGCAGAGAGGATGAACAGAACTTTGGTTGAGAGAGTCAGATGCTTACTTTCACATGCAGGATTACCTGGTTCCTTTTGGGGTGAGGCTTTGAATACGGCGGTATATGTTATTAATCTAACCCCTTGTGTTCCTTTGCAGTTTGATGTTCCTGACAGGGTTTGGAGCGGCAAAGATGTTTCATACCGTCACTTACGAGTCTTTGGATGCAAGGCATTCGTGCATATTCCCAAAGATGAAATATCAAAGCTAGATGTGAAGACCAAGCCATGTGTATTCCTCGGTTATGGTCAAGATGAATTTGGGTACAGGTTGTATGATCCAGTTCAGAAGAAACTTGTTCGAAGCCGAGATGTAGTGTTTGAGGAAGATCAAACCTTGAAAGATGTTGAGAAGGCTGATAAAGAGACAGTTCCTCAACATAATGACGATCTTATTGATTTGGATCTGGTTCCTCCTAAATATGTTGATTCACATTTAGGAAATGATACTCAGAATGATGAAGAACAGGGTGCTGATGATGTTAATGGTGATGCTCAAGAGCAACCAGAGTTAGATGAAGACGTTCATCCAGAGTTACCAGTAACGGATATGCCACCATTCGTACCGCTTAGGCGGTCTACTAGAGATCATCATCCTTCCACACGATATTCTGCTGATGAGTATGTTTTACTCACTGATGGGGGAGAGCCTGAATGTTATGCAGAAGCTATGGAAGATGAGAACAAGAAAGAATGGTTCGAGGCCATGCAAGATGAGATGACTTCCTTGCATGAGAACAATACCTTTGAGTTGGTGAAGTTGCCTAAGGGCAAGAGAGCTTTGAAAAACAAATGGGTTTTCAAATTGAAGACTGAAGAACATACTTCTAGGCCTAGATACAAGGCTAGATTGGTGGTTAAAGGCTTCAGTCAGAAAAAAGGTATTGATTTTGATGAGATTTTCTCTCCAATCGTGAAGATGGGATCTATTCGAGTTGTTCTTGGTTTAGCGGCTAGCCTTGATCTTGAGGTTGAGCAAATGGATGTCAAGACAGCTTTTCTTCATGGGGATCTGGATAAGGAAATCTACATGGAGCAACCTGAAGGTTTTCAGGTTAAGGGTAAAGAAAACTATGTATGCAGACTTCAGAAAAGTTTGTATGGGTTGAAGCAAGCACCAAGACAGTGGTACAAGAAATTTGAGTCGGTCATAGGGAAGCAAGGCTACCGGAAGACCTCTTCAGATCACTGTGTTTTCTTTCAGAGATTTGGTGATGATGACTTCATCATCTTGTTGCTTTATGTTGATGATATGCTGATTGTTGGGAAGAACATTGGAAGAATTACCCAATTGAAACTTGATTTGAGCAAGTCTTTTGCTATGAAAGACTTGGGGCCCAGCAAAACAGATTCTTGGCATACGGATTACTCGAGATAGAGTTGCCAAGAAGTTGCATATATCACAAGAGCAGTATATAGAGAAGGTGCTTCACAGGTTCAACATGGATAAAGCTAAAGTGGTTAGTTCTCCTCTTACTAACAACTTTAAGCTAACTGATAAAGATTGTCCTTCTACAGAGAAGGAGATTGAAGAAATGGATGGAGTTCCATATGCCTCAGCGGTTGGTAGCTTGATGTATGCTATGGTGTGTACTAGGCCGGATTTAGCTCATGCAGTTGGTGTTGTCAGTCGGTTTCTATCAAATCCTGGCAAGAAGCATTGGGAAGCGGTTAAATGGATATTCAGATATCTGCACGGTACTTCCAAATTGGGTATCACTTTTGGAAATGATCAGCCCATGCTTATTGGATACACTGATTCTGATATGGCCGGAAATAAAGACAACATGAAATCCACTTCTGGATATTTGATGACTTTTGCAGGGGGAGCTGTTTCATGGCAATCAAGATTGCAAAAGTGTGTTGCGTTGTCTACAACTGAAGCTGAGTATATGGCAGCAACAGAAGCTGGCAAAGAACTGTTATGGTTGAAAAGGTTTTTACAGGAGCTTGGTTTCATGCAAAAACGATATGTGGTTCTTTGTGATAATCAAAGTGGTATTCATCTTGCTAAAAATTCTATGTTTCATAAAAGAACAAAACATATTGATGTACGGTATCATTGGATTAGAGATGCCATTGAAGATGGTTTGTTTGAACTTGATAAAGTTCACACCGATGATAATGGTTCCGATATGTTGACAAAGGCGTTAGCAAGGGAGAAGCTCAAGATATGTTGCTTGATCGCCGGGATGGCGAATTCTTCCTCATAATTGGAAAGGGGGAGATTTGTTGGGCTTATTATTATTAGTATTTGGGTTTCCAAATATGAGGAATAAAAAAGCCCATTTGTCAAGGCCCAAGCCCATTTCATTTAACCTATTTCTTATTGTTATTACAGCAGATGAGAAAAATTCATAAGAGAGAGTGAGCTGCAAAAAAAAGAGAGAAAAGAAAGAGGCATTTTCGGAGGTTACTGTTCATCCGACCCAGCCGCACTGTTTTGACGATCACCTGAGATTGCACCGTCGGATCATCTTAATTTTTGGGCAGAAGCTTCCTGACATATAAAGGAAGATTTTGACCGTTGGGAATTTGATTTTGAGGCCTGGAAGTTTAGTTTTTATACCCGGGCAGATTGCAGTTTTTGGTGATGTTCTTCATTTCTTCTCTTTGATTGTTTCCATATATCTTGATGTTTGATTCCAAGGTTATGATGATTGTTGTATGCCTCTAGTTTTTATCTAGAGAAGACTTTGTATACCTCTCGTGTTGATAGTGGATTTTAAGCGGCACTACGTGTCCCGTGGTTTTTACCCGTTTTGGGGTTTTCCACGCTAAAATTGGTGTTCTTGTTGTGTGCTTTGATTATCTGTATATTTCAGTTTTGGGGCTGACTTGGGGGCTGTTTTAGAGTTGTTTTAGGGCTGCCATAAGTTGGTTTATAATTTAGAAGATATACCTTAGTTGTTTGTATCCTCACGGGTTCATACGGGTCGGGAAAAAGTTTACCAAACGAAGGTTGCTTCAGCGTTTATTTTATACCGTTGTGGTGTTCCCATTAGGTAGGTGGTTCGAGGGGGAGGAAACGGAGATGACATACTGCCGCCGGAAATAAACGCAGACGATAGATTCAGAAACTATGCGTGAGATGAAATGGAGATATACGGTGGTTTGACGGGAGGAAACGAAGATGACAATTTGGGGTTTTTTTTGTTGTCAGTGTACAGGTGACATGAAAGGGTTATTTGACATCTTTGCCCTTGCTGTTTAAAATTAAATGAAAAAGACAAGAGTTTAATTGATTGGTTAAAAATGGTTCTCGCAGTTCTCGTACGAAGGGCGGTTCTCGTTTGAACCGCAGCCTACATATATATACTATATATATATATATATTATATATATATATATAATCATTTGAGAACCATTTTTATTACGAGTTCCGCGGAAACGAATCCTAACCCTTGATTAAAATAAATCAATGGTCAATAAATTGACGATAGGGAAATCAAATCTCGCTTTTTAATGACGGCGTATCCGGACGCAATTCACGTTTGGAATAATATATAAAGACCAAAATACCCATGGGCATTAATATCGGTTACAAATACTACTTGCAAGTAACAATAGAATCAATCCTACCCTTTGGTAGAAATAAATCAAAAGCTAATATAATGAATGCGGATTAATGAGTGGTAGTTTGTAACGTTGATATATTTACTTTTATATCTTATTTGTTTCTTCTTCTAACTTTGAATATATAATGTTTGTCATATATATGAGTATATTATTATTTCCCGTCGTAGCACGCGGGTTTTTAATAACTCGTTACATTCTATAACTAAGTAACTAACATACTATATTAATATTAGTTCACATTATTTAAAACATAATAAATAAATGAAATTCTATCGATTAAAATAAATTTAGATTACTTAATAAACATTAATACTAGAATAATTAGATAGATTTTTAAAAAACAAATATACAAATATAGTAAAAAATATACATCAATGGTAAGTTTGTTCAAGTCGCCAAATATATAAGCTTCATAAAATCTTAACGGATGTTGATTTGTGTATTTTAATTACGTTAGTACATAGCTCGAATTAAGAGTGAAGTTGGATATGTTTCATATTTCTCGCCAAATTGTAGAAGCCTTGTTGAAAGAGGAGTTATGTGGTCATTACATCTGCGTAAACAAGGGTTGTACGTATTTATATTTTATTTAAAGAAGGTAGATAAATCAATTTTAGTCAATATATACCAACAATTATTTTATAAAAATATTCTATCTATTAATTAAACTATTATAACACAATTAGAAAGGCAATATTGTCCAAAACCACCGGTGACAACTCACCGACAACGAAATGATGGAAAGCCTACTAAGCGTGATTAACATCTCGCACCATATACTGTTGCCGTCTTACAGGTCCAAGACTTTAAAGACTAAAAATTAAGAAATTAGAGTTTATATATCTTTTTATTACATTTTCTTATTTGATATTTTATTCATATAATCTAGACATATGTTAAAGTTCAAAAAATACCCGAAAAAAGAGAATTATTGAATTTTAAATGTCATAATTTAGTGGATAGGAAGACGAAGTAGGAGCGTGTGACATCAGAATATATAATATTTATTAGGAATTGTTTGCAAATGAAACTATCAAACAAAAGGCTTTTATTTTTTTGTTAAAGCCATCGAATAATATCTTACTTTTTTAAAAGTGTCGCTATAGGTAATTAACTTTTATATTACCAAATAAGTAACATACTTTGTGGTTAATTGTTAAAGTAAGGAGTAAGGACCTAGTTTTTTTAATACTCCACCGTTGGATCATCATCTGATCTTGGTGTCCTAACTTAAATAGTTTTATACTTTAGATCCGTCAACGACGGCTGACAGAAAGCTGATCAGACTCCATCATCACCACCAAAAAGGATCTCCGGCAAGGTCACAAAAGTTTGATGGTAATCCAACAATAAAAACTCCGGCTAGAGCCAAAATCCTAGTCGAAAAATGTAAATTCTTTATTTTTTGGTTTTCGTAGTTTAAGTATTTGAGATGCAAACAGATCTATATAGTTAATTATTTATTTGGTCAAAAGTATGATATATGCTCAGGCCTCAGCTCGGTATGCATGTCATTATGCCTGAGAAATAGCAGGTATCCATTTTACACTTATTTTTTCGGAAAGCGATTTTAAAAGTTATTTTAAAGCGAAACAAAGTATTGTTTTCCCTTGCGTTATATAGTATATACTAATATCTTATCGTAAAAAAATAGAGAAAATGGCTTCTTTAAGATAGGAATTAGAATGAACTGGATAGCAAATAAAAATTTCATGTGTTCTTAGAATATTTTTAGCAAAGGAAACGAAAAGAGAAGATTTATGTATAATACTATTTTTTTTTTTGTTTACATCATTATATTTTTAAACATATGAATTAGAACAGATTATATTTATGTATTGACAAATTTCATGAGGATTTTATACTCAAGCGTGCTTGGTCAATTGCAATGAAGGGATAGATTACCTCTAAAAAGTTCTTGTTTGGACCAAAGTTTTTCGTTTTCATTTGGAGGGTTAGGATCCTAGTGAGGACTGCACTTGATTTTTTTCAGGTGGATCACACTGTGTCCTCATTGTGAAGAATATATAGAAGACATGGAGCATGCTTTATGGAGATGCAGAAAAGTCCAAAGGTTATGGCAACTCGTGGTGGGCAAAACAACTTTCGTCATCGGATTCATTTTTGGAGATGCTGTCTCAAGAGGTGAATATATGGCAGGCAACTGTGTAGTGTTTCTTATATCAGATTTGGGCTCACAGGAATCAAGTCATTTTTCGCGCGTCAACAAAATCGTTTGAAGAGGTAGGTATTCTACGAATTTCAAGTAAGAGCCTTCAATTGGAATGTGGGGAAAAAAGGTCTGCTTACATCAGATTGGTCAAGCTGGATCTCGCTTCCTCAAACGCTGAATCTGCGGGAATAAAATCGGCTGAAAGGGTTTAGGGTCGAATTTTCTGGATTGTCATGAGTTTTTGTTTTCGCTTCATCTGATGGTTGTTGCAGTTTTTTAGTCCTCGGCTGTTTTTAATTTTTTGTGTAAAGGTGTAGCTTTTTGCACCTTATTTAGTTTCCTGCAATAGCTTTGTGAGCAGGCTGTTTTGTTTCATAGCTTGGTTCTGTTTTGTTGGTTCATGGGCATGGCTTAGGTGCCATGTAAGAGACTCAATGATGTATTTGGTTTCTATTGGTAATGGTAATTTTGGCCTTAAAAAAAAAGCATTTTTTTTAACGATAAAAGTTACTCGAGGGGAATGCTTTGACTCGGCCATCACACTCACTAGCAAGCTTACAAGAGTAAACAAGGAAAGTTACAGAGAAAACAAAGTACACAAAAACAAACGAAACAGCTATGAGTCAATTAAGCAAAAAGGACAATATTGTATTGTAATAAGATATCATCTTACATGGCTCGAGCATAATAAATTCTACACAAGTTCGATTAAGTAACAAAAAGTATAAATTTAAAAATACATTAGTAATAGATTAGTGTCTATTAGTGTTATTGTTGAAAAAGAGTAGCAATCTTGAACTCTGTCATCTTCGTTATCCTAATCTATAATTCTTATAATTCATCCCCCCTTACCCCTTTTCTTTTCTATAACGAGGTAATCATACCACGCGCGTTGCGGCGGGAGTTTAAAACATATATGTGACGTGTAGTGAAAGTATCATTCGACATACATAAGTAATTGTATTATACGTTACAACAAAAAGAAATTAGTGCATCATTTATTTAGTACTCGTAATTTGCCATGTGATTTTTTGTTGAAAATAGATGAAATCACTTTATTAACCAGATTTGATTTTTTAATTCGTTTTTACCTAAAAAAAGATTGTTATGTCTTATTATATATAATAAGGTGCAAAAGGCATTTGTAATAAATTTTAATACTAAACGGTTTAAAATTATATTTGATAAAACTGGAAAAAGAAAAAACTCTCACACATTAAGTACAAATCAAATTAATATTGATAATAATAATTATAACCATAAACAAAACAAACTAGTGTTATACCCGTGCGTTGCTCGGGTACGTAAATAGATTTTTGTATCTAATATTTTTTATACATACTCTTCTATAAAATTTAAATTATATTTCAAATCTAAAAGTTATAGTATAATACTAATGCGTTTATTGTTAATAAAAGTAATATTTTTGTAACTGAAAAATGAAAAATCATCCTTATCATGTTAGAACGCGTGAATTGAAAATATCAAGGCAGTGAATTTTTGTTATTTCAAAAATGTCCTTTTATGATACAGATGCATGCCAAATTATAAATTTATATATATATATATATATATATATATATATATATATATATGGGAAAAGTTATTTGAGAATCGTTTTTATTACGAGTAACGCGAGAACCAATCTTGACTCTTGATTTAATTAGATCAATGCTAACAATAATGACAGCTATTTAATGATGCATTAATGGCGGTTTACCTGTACACAATTTTAAGGGATCGTTTGTTTTTCTATAAAAGGTCTTAATACATTTTAATCCGAATCAATAAGAGGCATTAAGATGTAAGAGTTGTTTGTTTTTTTTTCATTAATATCCGAAAAGCTCTTAAAACCTCTTAATGAATAAGAGATAAAATTACCTCTTATATACCAAAACGTAGATAAAAATGAGACGATCTCAAATATATAATTATTTTTTCTCGAAACCAAATATATCACAAATTATTAAGCATAATTTATAAACAACTTATAATTAATTACATTAATATACAATTTTTATAAAGCCCCCTCATATTTTTCATGAAACACCCTTAGAATTTTTATTTAGCCCCCTCTAGTTGATTTAAAATTGAATTTAAATTGATGGTTTATCTACTTAATCAACACGTTCTACCAATCAAATCTCTTCTCTTGTCCATGTCACATTTCCACATCATCAATTACGTGAATTTCTTAATTGACATGACAGACTTTCTCTCTGCTCTGTCAACCATATATATATTAAATTTTGTACACATTTTTATTTTATGCTAAGTTTGAGGGAATTACAAATTCAGTCCTTAAAGTATGTCTTTTCAATAGGCATGTTTAGTCGAAAGGTTCAATTACTTCAACGTGGAATCTAAAAATATTATCCATTTATGCGCTAATTTTGGGGAAAACAAAAGGATTGTTTGGCTTATAGTTTGTATATTTTGATTTTTCGTGAATTTAACTTGAGCAACTTAAGAGATATAAGATCTTAAAACATCAACTAGATAACCGTTTTTATATCATCTAGCTTGTGGTAATCACGTTATGTTTGGGTTGACGAGTCACAGGTTGGTTGTTGTTGTGACACAAACACGACTCATTTAATTACTCGTATCAAGGTGCTTGACACGAATGATATACGTGAAAACACGTCTCGACCAGCCTAACACGTGTAAATATATGAGTTGGCGGGTTTGTGAGTCTTGTTTTACTAAATCTGTCCCTTGTATGTCAAAATACATGATCTAATTGCAAAATACCAAAGAAAGTGTAACTTTAACAAACAATTTAGCTACAAGTGATGAAACATTGATGATCTGAAAGTGTCTACTATCAATGGTCTCAATACAGCGAAGGAACAAAAAGAAAACGGTTGATTTGTGTCTAATTAGGTTTAGAGTGTTAAGAAATAAAGAAAATTTCAATAGTAAAATATAATTATATATATATTTCATGTCTATAAGTTTTCATTATAATATTATAATATTAATGTGTTTCCCATGGTTACTATTGTCAATTACATACATACATATATCTATACATACATATATATATATATATATATATATATATATATATATATATATATATATATATATATATATATATATATATATATATATACATATATATATATATATATATATATATATATGAAAAAAGTTCATGCGAGAACCATTCTTACCGTGAGAACCAATCTGAGCCGTCCAATTCCCCCTCCTTCAATGTCATTGCCCACCCATGAATTCCTCACATGCACTCTGCCACACTCTATCCCTCCATGCTCTCCGTCCATTTAACTTTCCATATCCAAGGAACGGTTGAGATTCGTTCTTACAGTTCTCGCACTAACAACGGTTCTCGCATGAACCCTCCCCTATATATATATATATATATATGTGTGTGTGTGTGTGTGTGTGTGTAAAGGCCTTGATGGACGAATCTGATGTTATATAATGGTTCCTTAAGTTCTTTATATAAATTTTTTTTTTTATTGATCTTTGTTCTATCTCTCCTTCGCTCCCTCCCTCTCTCTCTATATATATTCAATTGAGAATCTAATACAAGAACTGCGAAAACTATTTGTAACATTATTAATGACTCATTAATAAGGTACTTTGTCATTTACGTATTTTTTCCCAACCATCAATAGCATCCAGGTGGACTGTCATTAATGTGTGGGACTTAATTTGTCCAAAATAATACATCTCATTAGTGAGTCATTCATTAGACATTAATGAACTAATCATTAACCGCCTAAATTATAAGCTATTGTTTTATTTTAATCAAGGATTAAGATTGGTTCTCGTACTTTTTGTACGAAAATAGTTCTTATTTAAGCTATCCCTTGTATATGTGTGTGTGTGTGCGTGTGCGTGTGTGTGTGTGTGTGTATATATATATATATTCCTTAGTTTTTTTTATATTGATTGTTGTTTTTTATTTGAATTGAGTTTTATTATGATAAAAAAATTTAATTTTAAGTTGGTATGTGTACGTTTATCTATTACGCTTAAATGTAAATCTTTTAATATTTTATAACCTCAAGTTACTAAACCATGACGAATCAATATGATATACTTTCAATAATATTTTGAATACATCAACTATTTATCATACATCAACTATTTATCATACACCTTAGTTCATTATCCTTATCTACTTTTTACATAAACTTTATCGTAATGAAACAAACAATTTAAAAATAATATAGCTTTAATTTTTTTATCGAAAGACTATAAAACGGTGATTACTTACGCACTGCTATTGATCGAAACAAAAATTTTATATGAATATACTAATTCCTAAAAAAATGTCATAACGATAAAATTTATATCAAAACGTACAGAAAAATGAGACGATCGTAAATATATAATTATTTTTTCTCGAAATAAAACATATAATAAGTTATTAAACATTATTTATAAACAACTTATATTAATTACCATAATATATATTTTTTATAAAAACCCCTACCATGTTTCATAAACCCCCTCACATGTTTCATAAATCACCCTCATAATTTTCATCCAACCCCTCCAAATTTTGATTTAAATTTAAATTAATTTGAAGGTTTCTCCACAATCTACCAATCATAACTTACCATTTGTACACGTCACATTTACACGTCATCAATAACGTCATATTTTTGTTGACACGTCAGCAGTTTTCTCACTGCTCTGTCAACAATATATATATTAAATTATGGAAGAAGATTTTATAAAAGAAAAGACAAATAAAGAGATGGAAACTAAAAAAAAGGCGGAATAAAAATTAAAACAATAAAATCGCTGCCCCATGAGTCGAACTCGAGACCAAGGACTTAGGAAATCACATCTCATGCCACTTCGCCCCAATGCACTTTGTTAATAGGTTTTGGCTGTTTAAAAATATATAGTATTATAAAATCAGTGCAGAAAAAAAACAAAAGAGACACTATTCATAATTCCTGACTTTTGTCATATATATAATTTCTAAACACCCCTCAACTTAGAGTTATCAAATATATAATAAACATTTTTAACAACATATAAAATCTATAATCTACAATACATGTATCTATAAAAAGATTAAAAGATTAGGTGGGTAGTGACACGTGGAAGGCTAAGAAGGAGGGGGGAATGAGCCGGAAATCAATATAAAAATGGCTGACAAAGAGACACGTGTACTTGTTTATTAAATTTAAAAGAAAAGATTAAAAGATTTAAAGATTAGAAGATTTATTTTTTAATCGTTTTACAGTATAAGTTACTAGTGTCAGAAAAAGTGAATAGTTATCTATTCATCTCTCGTGATAGCCATCCCTCGCTAACCCACTCCCTTCGCCTCCGCCACTAACACCGACACCGACACTGCCACCGCACCATCCGGTGCCGGTGATCTTCTGCATTACACTTATTCTCCGCCACCGCCACCGGTGATAGGATCGAAATCTTCAAAAACACAAAAAACTCTCAAACTCAAACTTAGAAACTGCAAATCTTCTCTATAAACTGAAATCTTACAAATCCCGGCACCACACAGGCGCAAAAAACCTACTTAAAATCGTATAAATTGTTACATATATATAGATCTCCGGTGAGACGGTTTTTCCGGCAGTTACAGGCAGTTTTCCATCAGTTGACGGCGGTGGTTGGCCGTGACGGCGGTGTCGCCGGTGGTGGCCCACATTGGTAACACATTATTCTTATTTACATAAGTTTCTTACTAAATATAGTAATACTAACACTATACTAAAAACTATAAATTTTGACAATTATTTTCCAACATTCTCCCCTCCTAATTGTCAAAGGGTCTTCACTCTTTCTTTTAAAATTTTGAATATTCAATTCTTGAATATTCAAGCTTGACTTTTCTTTGTCATCATATGTCATAAACTTTGATGGCTGATAAAACTTTGTTGTTTGCATCATCGACGTCTTGTTCACTTCGTTGATCGCCTTCTCCTTGATAAGATCAAGTTCTTGTATGTCTTTGTTACTACATCTCCCATCCATCTTTGTTATTCATTTCCTTTTGAAATTGTCTCATCATCAAAACTTTAATCCCTTAAAGTTTACCCTTTTGTAAAAACTTTGTTTTTTTATAAAAACTTTAATAAACTTTGTAGATTTTTAAAAAACTTTGAGAACTTTAAACACCTTTTTAAACTTTGAATACTTTTAAAACTTACAAACTTAAAAACTTTTAAACACTTAAAAAAAACTTTAAAACTTTATAAAAAACTCAAAAACTTTAAAACTCCCTTTTTTTATTAAAAAACTTGTAATCTAAAAACCGTAAATCTTATAAACCTTTGAAAACTTAACAATTTTAAAAAACTTTACAATCTTTAAAAACATAAACTCTTGAAATCTTTAAAACTTAACAATCTTTAAAACTAAATAAACCTTAAAACTTAAATACTACCAATCCTTAGTGTTCCCATCATTTTCTGGATTAAGACTTTATCGTAGTATTACTCAGTATTGAAGAACGTTCTGCTACAAATCGTTCAAAGTCTTCGTTTCCAGTTCTTCCTTCAATTATCAACTTCGGTAGGTAAATGAATTCGAGTTAACAATAACTCAGTTTCCAGTTCTTCCTTAAATTACTAATGTTCTGCCTCTCCAGCTCTCTCCCCCGTTGGACCAATGCATACGATTTTATAACAGTAACTAATTATTAATTTTTTTTAAAGTTGATACAATCTTTGCGTTTTTAATTAAAAAACTATCACGTAAACATCATTTTATTGTAATCTTTACTTTTCTGCATCAAAAACTGAATATTCTTCGTAGGATATAAATTGTTTTCCCGTGTCATCAAAGTATTATGCATGTGCTTGTTTTGGCATATCTTGGTCCCGTACATGGTATCATGGTTGTTTTTTAGACATGGTTCGGTAGTTGTGTGTGTAATTCTACCAAAAAATGGAATGAAGTCTATATGGAAGAAAAATGTAGTAGTTGGAGACTAGTTGTTGCATATATGAAAGAGAGTCACGGGAGGACCATTATGTGTTTAAAATTTTGAATAAAAGACATTCTTTTCAGTCATTGTTATGACGAGAGCACCATATGACGAGATATGACAAACTAGAGTTAGTAAATGAAGAGCCATAACATGCTCTGATGAGTGATGACTCATAACCATATTGTTCTTATGGTGTGTTTGGTAAAGAGAAATGAGAGTAGAGAAATAGAATTAGAAACTAAATGTCTTGTTTGGTTACAATTAGGAATTAGAAAAGGAAAAATTATTTTAGTTCCATTTCTCTAATTTTAATTCTCGATCACCTTGTTATCGAGTTTTTTTAATGAGGGGAAGGGAAGGAGTGAGAAGGGTGGGGAGGAGAAATTGTGTTCTTGAGATCTTTTTAGGAGGGGAAAAAAAGATTGGGAGGGGTTTGGAGGGCAATTTTAATTTTAATACTTTTAAGAGTAAAATCTTTCCTCCCATTTTTGGGATGATTAGAACGGAGAGTTTTTTCATCCTTCCCTTTCCTCTCCTCCCTTCACACTCCTTCCCTTTCCCTGCTTAAAGTAACTCGAGAACAGGCGTTAGAAGCGGAGAAATGAAGGGAATTAGCATATTGTGAATTAAAATAAAACACTAAGGGGGCGTTTGGTTCGCTATAATTCCTGGGATTGTCTGGGAATGGGATTTGAAATCCTGATGAATCCCATGTTTGTTTGGAAAAAAGACAAGGGAATTAAAACGATAGGATTTATGTAAAATCCCATCAAATCCTTTAGACAAAGCATTTCACAAATCCTTCCATACCTCATGGTATTTTAAAATCCTTTAAACATGTGATTCTCCAATTTACCATTATACCCATAACTTAACCTAGATTACATTCACGTTTTGCATCTGCCGCCCCCACCCCATTCCCAATCGCACTGCCGCCCCCATTCCTGTCGTCGTCTCTGGTAACAAACCACAGTCGCCTCCTCTCCGGCGACCGGCGACCGGTAACAAACGACCGCCTCCTCTCGTCTTCTCCGGTAACAAACAACCTCTCGTCCTCCTCTCGATCGACAATACGCAAGGTAATGTTTCTTTTCCTTCACTCAAAATTTCTTTCTCCTGTGTTTAATTTCTCGCCTCATCCTCTCGATTATCCCCTGTATTCTCTCGATTTATGTATCATTTATGTGTTGAAGTTGATTTATATATTGTTCTTGAAATTGAAGCTGAAATATTTTGTTCTTGAATGTGAAATAATGTGTTATTGAAGATGAAATATATGTATTGTTGATTTATATATTGTTGTTGAAGTTGAAATATTTTGTTCTTGAAGGTAATGTGTTATTTGATTTATATATTTGTTGTTGAAACTGAAATATGTGTTATTGAAGCTGAACTATATGTTCTTGAAACTGAAATCTCGTGTTTTTGAAGCTGAAAATATGAAATTTATGTGTTCTTGAACTAATTTATGCTGTAAAATTTATGTGTTCTTGATTCTTGGTATTTGGTAGATCAAAGTTGCAAGTCATGGCTCGACTTAGTTTAAACACACGCAAACGTAAAGAAAGAAGAATGGAAGAGTATTTGGAGTCATGTTATGTAGTTGTGATTGTCGTAGTGTTCTTTCTTTTATCGAATTGGATGTTAATGGTTAGTAGAAAGAAGTATAAACCAAGAATTCAAAATACTTCGTCAAAGGTTACAACTAACATCTACCAGTGAGTCAAAGTCCATTCACCTCGTATCCACACAACATACTACTCAGTTACTAATCACTGAGTCTTTGAAACTCCTGAGAACATTAAATCAACTGAATTAATTCTCAACTCATAAATATATTTATATCAACTCTTATATAATCCTCATAATATAATCATATAATTTATCTCATTTATCCACATGATTGATCTTCAAGCATATTAACATATTTGCTTAAAAAAAATAGCCTTGTGGCCTTTTTCATTAATTAGTTATTATAATTTTTTTTTGAAAAGGAGATAACAATGTAGGATGAAGCTAACCCCTTGGTTTTAATTTGTTTTTTTTAGTAATTTGCATATTATTAGTCTTGAATTTTAACATTTATGAAATGAAGTTAGTTTAGGGTATGTTTGGTGAAACTGGCTGGGGTTGGGGCTAAGGCTGGAGCTAGGGCTGGAGCTTATTAATTGATAATCCCAAGCCCAAACCATAAGCTATTTGAAAAGGCTTTTAATTTTGGGACTTATGGGGGATTATGTTTTTTTATAATTCCCTCACCCAAACGAGACTAGAGAGCTGAGGATTATAAAAACTAGAATCTCAAGCCCCTATAATCTCCTATAAACCCGTCGCCAAACATACCCTTAGTAGGCAAAAAAACTTGAGTAAAAGTAGATTTACAAACTTAATTTGTTCTAAATTCTATGATTTGACTCTTATTAATAAAATCCCAAAATAATTTTAATTATATATATGATTATACTACTTGAGAATGATAACTACAATAGATATGATTTTAGTATTTAAAAATGGTAACATACATTGTTTCATGTATAGAAACTTTAAACATAATTAAAAGGAAAGTATAAAAATCATAGAAAGTTGCTTATAAAAATATGAGTTGTAAGTGTTATTTTTAAAAGGGAAAATTACCATTTTTGTCAACATACTATTCATTTTTTTTCAATTTTACCAACATTCTTTTTATTTTATCAATTACACCATTACACTTTCAATATTTTTCTAATTTTACCAACATTTTTTTTATTTTATCAATTACACCATTACACTTTCAATACTTTTCCAATAAACACAAGGTTTACCTACTATGCGGTAAGGCTGGCAACTTGGGTCGGGTTCTTGTTATTGGGTTCGTGTCAGTTTCGTGTCGACCCAATTTCGACCTATTTATTTTCGTATCAGGTTCGGGTCGTGTCACTTTTTTCGTGTCGGGTTTGGGTCGTGTTTTGTGTCAACCGATTTCGGTAAAAAGTATTTGACTAGTTAACAATTAGATAAACATCAAGCTACAAAAGTTAATATAAGAAATTTATATATCGTAAATAAGAGCCTTAACTATAAACCTTTGCAAATTTATTTTAGTACGTGATTTCCGTAATTCTAAATTGCATAGTTTGTTTGTTTTTAAAAGTTAATATAAGAAATTTATATATCGTAAATAAGAGCCTTAACTATAAACCTTTGCAAATTTACTTTAGTACGTGATTTCCGTAATTCTAAATTGCATAGTTTGTTTTTTTTAAATATTACTGCAAAGTTTTTTTTTCCATTTTCATATAATTTTAAGAATTTCTTTTCATTTATGGTTTATATTATGTTTAATCCAAAACCGTATTTGAAACCCATAATCGAAAACCGTACCCGAAACCCGTATTCGAAAACCATAATCGAAAATCAAAAAAATACTAGTCAAATACTTTTGACCGAAATGGGTTGACACAAAACACGACTCGAAACCGACACGAAAAAAGTGACATGACCCGAACCTGACACGAAAATAAATAGGTCGAAATTGGGTCGACAAGAAACTGACCCGAACTCGAAAAACACGAACCCAATAACACGAACCCGACCCAAATTGTCATCCTTAGTAGGTAAACCTTGTGTTTATTGGAAAAATATTGAAAGTGTAATGGTGTAATTGATAAAATAAAAAGAATGTTGGTAAAATTGGAAAAATATTGAAAGTGTAATGGTGTAATTGATAAAATAAAAAGAATGTTGGTAAAATTGGAAAAAGGTGAATAGTATGTTGGCAAAAATGGTAATTTTCCCTTTTTAAAAACTATATATTTTTTTAATTTCTTAATCCATAACTATAACGACATAACGTTGTAGTTATGATATGTATTTTAGATTATTTGAACATTTGTCACACTTAAAGACATATTTATATGAAAATAAAATCGACATTGTTAACTAACTTGCTCATCTCTTGGTAATTACTGACCAGACTTAAATTAATTGCTTTATCTTTAAATAGATAATTCTAGTTTTTTGTATTTAGGATAAAAGAAAATAGCAATTATCATTCAATGTCTATTTTGTTCAGATATACATTACTTTTATTTTTACTTAAAATTTCTGCTAATACTCTATTATTACTTTGTAACCATATATTTGGATAGAAGTTTTTGAACTTTTCCTAATTTTGGATTCTAAAAAGTAAAACTGTTCAAACTTTTTGAATTAAATTTTCCAATTAATATAGTTATTAATTGTGTCATTCAATTGGCCTGAATGCTGGTACTAAACCCCCCTTTATAATTGGACTTGAAACGCAACTTTTTCAAAATATACCTCCTACTATTCATGATATTAAGTTCTTCTACATATTTGATCTTGTGCAATGCATAGCCTCTTGATCTTTCTCATCCTAGCTTCTTCATTTCATACCATTGCAAGTTATTGCTTCTTCACTACAAAATGGAAGATGTATGTTATCAACAGTATTCCCGAAGCGATTGTTACTCATGTTAGATCAAAAAACGATGATCTAGGAAAACATACCATCCCTTCAAACGGTTACTACTATTTCTCTTTCTGTGATACAATCGATCGTAGCACCCATTTCGATGGTGAGTTTTGGTGGGGTAAAAAATATCAGTGCTTGGAAGTTTTTTATAAACTTGCTCGATGGAAGTGTGATAGGTTCCGATTTGGTGTTGAATTGTGTTTTTGGTTAGTCCGGCCGGATGGATTTTATATAGCCCCTTTGCATATATCGTTTCCCGACCGTTTATGGACATATGTTAAATCATGGGGTGACGAAAATCCTGTATTTTGTAGTAAAGGGTTATGAAGAAACATTTTGAGGGTCAGTCTTAATTTGTACTCAAATTGTTGATGAATTTATCTAAGAAATTGCAAAAGCTTTGAAGAATTTATCAACAGATCAAGATGAATGCGAGATGAACAGAATCTTTCCCAACATCAACAGATTTCCATTATAATCTGAAGGTTTTCTCAACATACAAAACAAAGCTCACTACAATCACACTCTCACTCTGTAATCAACTGAAATATAAAACCCCTATCTGCTATTTACGAAGAAGAAATGGACCTAAAATACTAGCCAGAAGAAGATGAAAATGTATCTGCAGTACAAAAAACCAAACAAAAACAGAAGGAAGATAAGGAAGATATATCTCTGAACTTAACTTGAACTTTCCACAAAAAGACCTCCAAGAATGACCAATTTACACATTACACCCCTGCACATAGAAAACAACTAACAAGAGGAAAGATTAAGCTGCACACAATTATAAGCATTTCAACACCCTCCCTCAGCTTAAGCCTGGAAAACATTTATTAAACCTAACTTTTCAGATAAAGTATTGTGTTGAGTAACAGAAAGAGGTTTAGTAAAAATATCTGCAACTTGAAGTGTTGTGTGAATTTTAACAACCTTTATAATGCCCTCAGAAACTTTCTCCCTTACAACATGAATATCTATCTCTATATGTTTAGTTCTTTCATGAAGAACTGGATTAAGAGACAGTAAAATAGCAGATCTGTTATCACAAAATATATTTACTGGAAGATCGCATTTTTGACTTAAATCTTTCATAAGTTTAAGTACCCATAAAATTTCACATGTGACAGTGGCCAAAGCCCTGTATTCAGATTCTGTAGAAGATCTGGAAACAGTGCTCTGTTTCTTACTTCTCCATGTAATGAGAGAATCTCCCAAATAAATACAATAACCAGTAACAGATCTTCTTGAATTCACACACTTAGCCCAATCTGCATCAGCCCAAGCAGATAAATTCAAGGAACTACTTTTTGAAATTTTAATACCAAGACCAGGAGAAGATTTAAGATATCTCAAAACTCTCATTGCAACCTTAAAATGTGACACACGAGGACAATGCATAAATTGACTAAGGCACTGCACAGTGTAAGAAATATCAGGTCTAGTGTTGGTAAGATAGATTAATTTACCAACAAGGTTTCTGAAACTCAGAAATATTAGGTAAAAGCTCGTCATTGGCATTAATACCCTCACTATTCAACACAACATTAACTTCAAGAGGAGTTCCTACAGGTTTTGACCCTAATAAACCAAATTCATAAAGAAGCTCAAGACAGTACTTCCTTTGAGAGAGACACAACCCAGTATCAGTTTTAACAACCTCAATTCCTAAAAAATATTTTAAAATCCCCAAATCTTTAATGAGAAACTTTGACTTAAGAAAACTTTTGACCTTTTCAACTTCAAGACTATTGCTACCAGTTACAATCATATCATCAACATATACAAGCATAATAACAATGTCAGATTTAATTCTTTTTGTGTACAGAGAGTAATCATTCCTACTTTGCACAAAACCAAACTCAAGGAGAGAAAGAGTAAGTTTCTCATTCCACTTCCGTGGAGCTTGTTTCAAACCATAAAGGGATTTAACCAACTTACAAACTTGAGAATCATTTTCAGTAAAATATCCAGGAGGTAAAGACATATAAACATCTTCATCAAGTTCACCATATAAAAAGGCATTATTAACATCTAACTGATAAAGATCCCAACTATTTTGAACAGCTATGGTTAAAACACTTCTAACAGTTATTAATTTTGCAACAGGAGAGAAGGTCTTATCAAAATCTAACCCTTCTCTTTGACTATAGCCTTTAGCAACAAGTCTTGCTTTAAATCTTTCAATTTCCCCATTTGATTTGTATTTGATTTTAAAAATCCACTTACAACCAATGGGTTTTCTTCCTTTAGGAAGATCAGTTAAAATCCATGTCTGATTTCTGTTAAGTGCTTCCATTTCCTCATTCATGGCCCTAACCCAGTTAGGATCCTTAACAGCTTCCTTAAAGGAGGTGGGTTCAATAGACTTATTAAGACTAGTAGCAAAGCAAACAGAGTCTTTATCAAGGTTAGAGTAGCCAACAGTTCTTTCAATTCCATATTTATATTTCCCTTCCACTACAAAGTCATCAAACTTAGAGGGAAGCCTTTTATCTCTACTAGACCTCCTAAACCCAAGAGGAGGGGCACCTAGGGTAGTGTCAAAGGTTGGAATTTCAGACCTTCCTGTACCATCTATAACCAACTCGCCCTCAGAATTATGAGAATTTTGACCATTATGGTTACTACTAAAGGAATCATCCTGCTCCTCTGAACTGGTTGCAGGGGCCCCACTGCCTTCCTGAGCCAGAGGAAGGTTGATGCCTTGAGGGACTAGAGAAATATTTTCATCACAGGGCATTGAACTATTGGTAACAACTTGATATAAAGAATCAAAAAAATTCGACTGATCCAAGTAAGCAGGTTCAGACTCAGAGGAGGTCACTGCATCAACAGTAGACATCTTGAACGGGAAGACCGATTCATAAAATGTGACATCTCTGGAAAAAAAACACTTGTTTAGTGTCAAGACAAAGCAGTTTATAGCCTTTCTTAACATTAGAATAGCCAATAAAAACACATTTTTTAGATCTAGCAGCAAACTTATCTGAATTATGTAAGTTTGTAGAAAAACATAGGCATCCAAAAACCTTTAAAAGATTATAATTTGGTTTTGAGTTATAAAGCACTTCATAGGGAGATTTCCCCCCCTAAAACTGAACTGGGAGTTCTATTTATAAGAAAAACAGCGGTGAGAACAGTTTCACTCCACAGTTTCAATGGCAAACCAGATTGAAAAAGGAGGCTTCTAGCCACATTCATTAAGTGTCTGTGTTTTCTTTCACAGATACCATTCTGCTGAGGAGTGTACACACAGGTAGTCTGATGAACAACTCCTGTTTTTTCAAAAAACGAGCTAACCTTATGGTTAACAAATTCAGTACCATTGTCAGACCTAACAGTTTTCACATTTTTTGAAAATTGAGTTTTTAGCATGTTAACAAACACAAATATGTAGTCTGACACTTCATCTTTGGATTTTAGAAGATAGACCCACACAGCTCTACTAAAATCATCAACAATGGTCAAGAAAAATCTATATCCATCCTTAGTAATGACATGATAAGGACCCCACACATCTAAATGTATTAGGTCTCCTAAGCTGGAAGTCTTATGATTACTAAGAGAGAAGGGTTCTCTGGTCTGTTTGGCTTTGTGACACACATCACATGGAGAAACCAAAGAATCTTTTCCTCCAACAATATCCTTCAAAATATTTAAGACTTGAGTCGATGGGTGACCAAGTCTCTGATGCCAAACAGACCTAGAGACGTGCTTATTTGGAACTAAAGAACTGGAGTAACAACTCACATTAGATTCCGTGAAATGATAAAGACCTCCTTGTTCACTACCAATCTCCACCTTCGGAACTGTTATTAAATCCTGAGGGTTGCATAAATAACATTTGTTCTCATCAAAATACACACCACAGCCACTATCCTTAGTAAGTCTATGAACAGATAACAGGTCTATGTTGAACCCTGGTATGACAAGCACATCACTGAGTAAAACACGTGATGATATTTGTAGATTTCCAATTTGTGAAATATTTGCATGAGTGCCATTCGGATGGTCAACATGCAGTTTAAGGTCAGACACATCAACATAGTTTTGAAGATTTTTTGAAGTACTTGTCATATGTTGAGATGCACCAGAGTCAACAACCCATATCCTTTTCACAGATTTAGTAATATTACACTCAGTCACATCAGAACCAACATACGTACCAGACATATTGGCAGAAGCATCTCCTAAGGACCCTTTCTCATTAAGCAAAGTAAGAAGTTTAGCTATTTGATCACTGCTTAGTTGAGGGGTTTGTTGTGTGTTAGAAGAACCCGGATTTTCAGTCACATTATTAGACTTAGGTGGTTGAGAGCTTGAGGAATTTTGAAAAGTAAATGGTTTCTTAGATTTAAAATCCTTCGGGTATCCCACAAGTTTGTAACACCTATCGATAGTATGACCTTTACAATTGCAGTGCTTACAAATCAAATTTGGATTTGGTCCTCTGTTATTACTATTATTCTTTTCTTTATTATCAGGTCCTTTAGAGGAAAAAACAGAAGCTTGAGATTTACTATTTATAGAGGAAGAAGAGGTCGAGGCAGAGTTCTTAAGAGATTCTTCCCTTGAAATAGTAGAGAAAGCAGATTGAACAGTTGGAAGGGTTTCAAGCATCAGAATATTACTTCTTATTTGACTATATGAGTCATTTAAACCCATAAGAAACTGCATTAACTTCAGTTGATTTTGGAAATTAAGTCTGTTTTGATTTGCAGTACAAGTGCACTCAGTGACACCTGTCAGTGAATCAAACTCCTTCCATAACCCATTAAGAGTGTTGAAGTAATCTGAAACACTGTCATTGCCTTGAGTGTGAAGATTAATTTTTTGAAATACATTATATATAACAGAACCATTTATTTTCTCAAATGTTTCTTTCAACTCAAGCCAGAGATTCCTAGCATTTTCAGATAAAACAAAGGCAGTAGCTATAGATTCTGACATAGATGAAAGAAGCCAAGAAACAACAACAGCATTGGCTCTGTCCCATTTGACCCTCTTGGAGGAGGAAGAGGATTCCTCAGTATCCGAGGGCCTGAGACAGGTACCATTGATAAAGCCAAGTTTATTTCTAATAGTAAGAGCACGAATAGTAGCAGTAGCCCAAGATTGATAGTTAATAGTTCCATTTAGACGAAAATTGATTATAGTAACACAACTGATATCATTAGCATGAAGGGACAGAGGATCATCAAGATTGATGGTTCCTGTGTCACCACCCTCTTTACGAGGATCCAACTCAACTACCATGATGACCAAGAAATAACAACAGATTAGAACAACTTTACAACTAAACAGAAACCAGCAGATTGTAAACAGCAGACTTAAAGTAACAGCAGAGAAAACAGGAAAGCAGAAAACAGCAGATTGAACCAGATGAATCCAGACAGTAGACCAAAGGGAATACAATTGCACATATACAATAAATCCAACTTTGGGAACCACACAGAAGATTAGAACAACTTACAGTGGTCTTTTTTTTTTTCTTTCTTCCGATGAAGAATCAATGGACTCAACTTCGGGAAACACACAGAAGATTAGAACGACTTACAGTGATTTTTCCGATGAAGAATCACGCAATCAACTAACCAAGATTGAGATCTCACAGAACCCTAACATTAAGGCTCAGAAAAACAGCGATTCTCCTCTCCAGTTCGTCAAGATGGAGAACACTTCCCGCACAAAGAGAAACAAGAGATTGTGTGATTACAGGTGATATTAAAAACAGAATCAATAGAGACACCGAAGATCAATTGCAGATCGACGGGACTCAAAATCGCACAGAGAAAAAAAGGAAAAATTAATACGAAGGAACAATACAACCTGAGGTAGCAGCGGAATCCAGGAAGAAGATCGAGCCAGAAGGCTCTGATACCATGAAGAATTTATCAACAGATCAAGATGAATGCGAGATGAACAGAATCTTTCCCAACATCAACAGATTTCCATTATAATCTGAAGGTTTTCTCAACATACAAAACAAAGCTCACTACAATCACACTCTCACTCTGTAATCAATTGAAATATAAAACCCCTATCTGCTATTTACGAAGAAGAAATGGACCTAAAATACTAGCCAGAAGAAGATGAAAATGTATCTGCAGTACAAAAAACCAAACAAAAACAGAAGGAAGATAAGGAAGATATATCTCTGAACTTAACTTGAACTTTCCACAAAAAGACCTCCAAGAATGACCAATTTACACATTACACCCCTGCACATAGAAAACAACTAACAAGAGGAAAGATTAAGCTGCACACAATTATAAGCATTTCAACAAGCTTATCATTATTTACATCATATTGTACACCTCATAGCTTGTTTAGGCAAGATTGGATATAATCTTGTGTTAGCAAGATACGAGATAAGACGTAGAGTTTAGTTGGCTTAAGACGAGAACTAAAACATAAATAAATGTTATCATCTTCTGGAAATCAACTTTTATGGGTGTTTGGCTGGTCTCTTTAATTTGTCTTTCCATACCCAATTATTCTTGCTTATTTAATTTCTTAAGAATGTATTCTTGCTTTATTGTTGAACTTTCATGGTTAACAAAAATGATATATCCTTCTACTTTTTTCTCCTACTTCATCCTCCTACTTACCACAAAATGACATGTGGAGTCCACTAATTCTCTTTCTTCATATCATCCATTGATTTTGACACTTGTTTTGATCTTTTTAAAAATGCATTGACCAACAACTTTCATAATAAACATTTATTTTTTTAATGGCAATCATACTCATTAAACATATTTTTAAATCTAGTCAATATTACGGTACTTGAACTCTTAACATTATAATGAGGAAAATATTTTACCGACATCTAATACTATTTTGTTACAAGCCCTTTAGTTATAACAAAAACTAATACACATATATTTTTTCCTGAAAAACAAAACGCATATATTTTAACCAAATTTGATTAAAAAAAGCGAACGCTTGCTAGTTTAAAATATACGTTCGGTATTTCTTTTGTTAGTACTATACTTGATCAATTAACATGCGGAGCCCAGTCATAGACAAAGCTAATAGAAAGTTAAAGGGTGTTCGACTTCCTCTAATCATCCTAACTAGATTTAGGGACCCGTGCACGCACGGGTAGTTTAAATTTAGTTAAGCAATAAATTTCTAAACGAAATAATAATAAAGTACTTAATAAATGTGTTAAGTACAGTACATGAAGTAAAAAGTAATTAGTTTTATACAATAAATAAAATTACACACATATACAAATTTATTAAAAAAACAATAAGAAAAAATAACATCAGATTCTTTGTATAACTTCTTTATATTTACATTGATTGTTTTGTCTTTCGGATTGTCATTGACATTGTAAATAGGAACTTTTAATGCACTCCTGCTTTTAACACGTGAAAGTGCGACGTATAATTGTCAATGTGTAAAAACAGGTCCTTTGAGAAATAACTCAACAATAGACAAAGACTGGCCCTAACTCTTGTTAATAGTCATTGCAAAACAAACCATGATGAGAAATTCTCTTCTTTGGAATTTCACTGAAAGTTTTGAATCTCAAGGAATCATCTTCATTCTAGGAATATATTTTGTGACACCAATATTTTTCCCAGTAATGATCTTTACATCAATAAAACATGCACCAAGTCGAATAACTTGAAGTCTCGTTCTATTGCATAACCCTCTCGACTGTTTAAGGTTACGAAGTAACATAACAGGATCACCAACCTTTAAAGATAATTTGTGGTTTGGAATACCTAATACTTTGAAAGAAGGGTTCAGTAACAGGAACACCAACCTTTAAAGATAATTTGTGGTTTGGAATACCTAATACTTTGAAAGAAGGGTTCAGTTCTCCAAAATGTATTTTACTATACCCAAAAATCTATTGTGTGTATCCAGCTTTCAAAATTTCTATTGTGTGTATTGAACTTTAAAATTGATGTTATTATATGTATTAAACTTTCTATTGTATGTATTAAACTTTCTATTGTATGTACTAAACTATACTTTTTTTTATTTTTTATGTATCAAAATACATACAATAACACCAAATTAAAGTTCAATACACACAATAGAAATTTTGAAAGGTGGATACACACAATAGATTTTTGGGTATAGTTTAATACATTTTGGAGAACTAAACCCTTGAAAGAATTCAAAATTGAGTAAATGATTCTTCAAAGTACTTGACATTTCATCATAACAAACAGCATCAGAACTGAAGTAGATTATTTCAAGTAATTATCCTAGACAAAATGTACTCGTTTATATGATTAACTTCATCATATGTTGGGACCAAAATCGTTGTATCCTGAAAATAGTTTTCATCGTAAATACGGTCGTTGATTGATGGATAAAGCGACTCTGTAACTGAATGAACATGTTCACCATTTGATGTTATCAAGAGATCTTTAGGAATCTTTATTACTGCTTCTCCATCGTATGGGCCACCAACATTTCCTTCTCCAATCAGCAAATTTTGTTGTACTTTGTAAATTATTTAATACTTTGTAAATCTTGTAGATGCTTCATTCTTTACTCTATAGGTACTTTGAAGCTTATCTTTACAAATATCTATTACGTTGTTTAACAAAAAAGCCAAGATAATAAGGCATGCAAGTATACTATTGCATTATGAATTTAGATGTTCGCTACCAAGTGTATGAGCACACATATGACAAGCAAGTCCTCAAATAGCTCACTCCCCAAAAGCATAGTAAACGGTCCTCAAATAGCTCACTCCCAAAAAGCGTAGTAAACATGGCAGCAAGGAGTAGTGTAGACATGGCCAATTAAAATACCATATGAAATGAAAAATCATATTGATTTAGGATGGTCAGCATTGAGTAGGATAGAGACTAACTTTCCATTAATGTTCATTCATTCGGGTATTGAAATTTAGTATGTTACTTGGAAACATTGTTAAAAGCCATAAAGAAAACAAAAAAAACATGAAAATTGTGCTAATAACCACAATAATATAGATAATCATCTCCTTAACCACCACTTTTTCCACACTATATTTTCCCAATTTGAGGGGAAGAAAGACTTCAAATTGACATACGTGTAATGACAACCTTAAGTCAATTCCTTTGTTTTTGACATTTCATCAAACAATTGATGCACAAATATAATGTATCAAATGATCATCAACATCAATAGGCATCCCAGTGGAGTTCATAAATTAAAAAGGCAAAAGATGAGAAAAATCGATCGAGAAATCATGACAAATTTCACATTAACAAAATCAACTGAGAATAGACTTCAACTAGAGTTTAACAATTTTTATAGATTGTATAAAATCCACACACTACCTAACGCAAAAGAAGACAACATAATATCTTTTTATGTATGTCTTGTATGGTTAAGCAATTCATTTTTAATAAGTAGAAAACAAATCAGTTCCAAATAAACAATGTTCTGTTTCTCTTGTTATGCTTTGCAGACTTCATGTTATAAATCAAACACGATCAGATCATCCACATGAACAGTACTTTTGCAAATGACCAAATATTAAAAAAGAGTTAGAAATAATAAAAGAATTTAGATGCTGGATAATTAATTTTAATGGAACTAAAACTTGTAGGATAACAAAGTGTTTTGGTGGTCATCAAAGATAACAAACTTATAGGATCACAATGACCTAAGATAAATGAGTTCATTGTATTCATTAGGATGGACCACTAACTGCAGTTTACAAACTTGACTTACAGTAACAAAAGAGAAGAGACTTTCTAATATAAATTAAAGTAAAGAATACTTGTTCATGATCTTCACTTAAATTTGAATATAGATAATCAATCTTTTCACTTCCAATAGCACCAGCAATATACGCAAAACCATCTCCTAAAATCAGTTTACCATGCTATCCATATGGAATTTACCCCCAAATCGTAATTAAGTAACTTTTTTACTAAAAAAGGCTTATGTAACTCCCATTTTCCATGCATGCATATAATCCAAAAGGAATCTACTTGAATATTCATAAGAAAAATCCTTGAACTGGACTCTAATTTCCACCTTTTAATTCAATATCCTTCCAGACTTCATTATAAAATTACAAATTGAAAAAGATTGAAGAACCCAAATTAAACCACACAAAGTAAGATTATCGATGTATGTTTTACTATATCTTAATTGTATGTTTATTCTATGAAATTAGGTAGATTGGGTTACGGTTTATCTCTACTGGGTGAAGATAATGAATTTAACGGGTCACAGTTACTTAAAGAGTATTTAGATGCACAAAACCTCGGAAATAGCTTTTTGTGAATAAGTTGGGTAAGCTTATTTTTTTGGGCTTAAGCTTATGAGCTTATAAGCTTATTAGATAAAAAAAGTGCTTGTATTAGCTTATGGCTTAACTTATACATATAAAATGACTAAAAAGGGGAAGACAAATGACATATATATGGGGAAGATGGAAAAATTAAGGGTAGAAATGTTAATTGTTAAAAATAAGTCCATCTTATAAAAAAAAAGCTAGTCTCAAGTAGCTTATGAAAATGGGCTTATTTACCTACAAAATAAGCTTATAAGCTTAAGTTAATAAGCTTAGACAAACACTTTTTTTCATAAACCCTTAAAAATAAGCTAAAACAAACACCCCCTTGATGATCTGAACCTCGTATTTGCAAAACGGAATCATAACTGATAATAAAACACCAACAATTAAGTGGCACGTGATAATATCAGTACTAATCATAACAACATCCCATACATAATAATAAATCTACAAATATGAAAGGTATTGCTTTGAAATTGATGGGATGAATAATTCTTGAATGATGGAAATAAAAATAACTAACCTCTTCGATTAAAACGTGTCAATAGAAGCACCCCATTGTAGAAGAAGATTGTGACTGGATCTCACACACAAGCATAATGTGTATCAACAGATTTAGAAATTACATAAACACAAACAAAAGTTTAATTACGTGAATGTATGAGAACAATGATCATATATGGCACATTAGGCATAACACGGTCTATAAAATAACTAACACTTTAGTCCTAATAAACATATGATGTTCAGAATGTGTTGGGTTGTAAACATTGCGAACGCTTCCTTTTTGGCTGAATTTCAGGTTTTAGCCTTTGACTCATTACAAATAGTATATAACCAAAATTAACCCATATAACTAATATTAAATTGTTCCTTCACTAAAATAATTAAACAAATAAGAAACGTTGTGGTTATATAAACATTTATTGACCAGAGGAGTAATGTCTTCATTCCGGTAAATATGTGAATGATATCTAAGAATACTTACTGAGAAGAAGCATCGCCACCACAACCATGATTTATTCCATAATAAGACTTGAAGACCTTCGACTCCCTTCTTTCTTTCTTTAAAAATATAAACTCCCATAACATGCCTTTATTTCAACTGTATCACTTGAATAATTGTGTTATATGAAAAATAATATTTTAATATATTCATAAATTTATTTATATTGTAATTCATTCAGCCGAGAGAAAGCCAACAACAACAACTTTGATCAATATAGATCACTAAAAACAAAGAACAATAATGTAGTACCTATGAGATGCTAAATGAGTGACTGAGAGATGTAACATATAATTCATCTATAATCAGTTCCATGTGCTGCTGCATAATGGCTACACCCGTGTCTCTAGCATTATAAGAACAGTGGCGAGATAAGTATAAAGGGAAAAAACAGGCCCGACCCATAAGGGGTGCAACCTGTGCAGTGGCACGGGGCCCATAAAAATCAAGGGCCCACTTCTATTATATATAGTGTGTGTATATATATATATATGTGTGTGTGTGTGTGTGTGTGTGTTTGTTTAAGTTTACTGAATAGCCCAAAAGAAAGCCCAGTTCGTACTTCGTAGAATAGAATGGCGGAAGTGGACTGTGGACCACCAAACACCACACATCGTCGCTTAGGAAGTAGGAAGTAGGAACGGCGTAACTCGGAAGATTAGCAGGCGCCAGTGGCTAATCGGCGAGATGTTGGAACTTGGAAAATGGTCGAATGGAAGATGAAACGAAATCTAACGTTACGTCCTTCACTCCTTTGCGGATTTTCAATGTCGAAATGAAAACGCAGTGCCCTTTGCCCTTCAATCGCATCAGTACATCAACCCTAGTTTTCGAAATACTCACGTATTCAATTGATATTATGATTTCCCGTTCCCGATTCTCATTTCGCAAATCGTAACTTATATCGGATTCAACATTTCAACTCATCAACTGAAATTCTGATTGAGTGATTGTAATTTCCGTTTCAACCCTAGACTGATGGAGTGATTGTGATTTGATTTCGTAAATCAACCCTAGTTTTCGAAATACTCACGTACTGTTGGGCGTTCGCATAGTCATTCTCCATAGTCCAGACGACCAGACTCCAAGTCTGCAATTGAAAATTGAAAGTATAAACTATAAAGTATTCTGACTTTCAATTGTTCTTATAATTTTTTATTTTCTTTTGATTCTTTAGTTGATTAATGCAGTAATACTAAATTGCTAATGTTCTTGAGTTCTTTTTTCTTGTTTTTTTCTATTATTTAGAAGTTCATTGCTGAATGTGGACTGGAACTGGGTGAGTGTTTGACTTCATTACTTGCTGACTTGCTATTGAACAATCAGACTGGAACTGGGTGAGTGTTTGACTTCATTAATTACCTGTTGTTGAGTTTTGATTTATGTTTTTTGATATTTTAGTTATTTATTGTTCACCTAATTAGCTGCTGTGATTCTTGATTCTTGACTATTTAGATGTTTATTGTTTACTTAGTTAGTTAATTACATGTTGTAGATTCTTGAATCTTGATTCACTTAATTAATTAATTAGCGTACTTCTCAATTCTCGTACTATTTATCGGGTAGCCAAAAAAGACAAAAAATAGAGGAAATGGAAAAGGAAAGAAAAACTTTACGAGGGTCAATGGATAGATTTGTCAAAAAAAAAAACAAATCATTTTAAGGTATATATGTTTTATGTGAGATAATCTAATTGTAAGAATTTATTTCTTCATAATCTTCATTTTAAGGTATAAATGTTTTATGGGAGATTTACTTACGATGAACAAAATTTTTGGGGGCCTCTTTGAAGATTCTGCCCAGGGCCCAAAGATTGTTTGGGCCGGCCCTGGGAAAAAAAAAAGAGAATTCCAAGAGATACCAACAAAAACATTTCAAGAAGATCATCTAAAATAGGAAACACTATGAAAACTAGAATACAAACTTAGTTGATCCTGAAGTACATGCAATCTATAAGAATTTATGATGCAGGGTGAGCTACTCACCGAGGCTAAGCATCTTATAATAACTACCCCTAAAGATTAGTATCACCAATTGTGTACTCCCATAACTCTAGTAAGATTAATGCAATCAATAATGTAATATTTGAAACTAAAAAGATACATTTTGTTTAAGTGGGAAGATTGAAGAACATGAGACGAAGAACAACATGATAAAAACTGAAACAATTTAATAAATCGATACAATGAACAATTGATATGTGTTGATGAATACGGGATTTTTGAAATGAACAAAACTTGAATCAAAACACAAAGTAACTTTGTTACCCTGTTTAAGGAGGAAAGCCCCACATTTGATTGGAAATCGAGGTAAACCCAAAATCTTGTCCATCTTCAACCTATCAGGGCACAACTTCAAGATAAAAGAAATTCAGAAATCATGAATTAGCGTTCAGTTTATAGCCTTCTGAAATCATCAAATCTTCAACTCAAGAATACACAAAATGTTATATCTTATGCCAGAGTTATCATGCGGCACTACCATGTTGCTTAACGATGGTTGAAGAATGGTGGTGTTGATGATTTTGTGGTTCACTGCTATAGTGCTACTTATGACGTCTAATCAGAACACCAACTCTCCAATTCAACAATTTGTGTATTTATAGTTAAATCTCAAACATTTTTAGTTTCTTTACTTGGACATCTAAGATGGCTTTGGCAACCGAATAGAAACTTCCTGAAATTACTTGTTAACTCAAATTCTTACTGATGTCATTGTTTATTTAAATAATTTTAATTTACTTTTCAGGATATGAAATAATTGAAATTATATGAACACTAATTTGGTATAAAGGTCCTCTAAATCAGTAAACCAAAGGCACATCACTTCAACTTGAATTACTTAACAATAGACACCTAATTCCAATTAATTTATATGCAAAGGTTCTTTGAATTGGGATACAAAGACCGAACTATATTTCCAATCAAATTATGGTCTTGCTGATCAAGGCCCGAAAAAAGTAAAACATAAAATATAGCTACATGATACCTGTGAAACCTATGAATCCATGAAGTTGGGAGAAATTGAAAAGAAAAACAACGATGCAGAAATGATACTCGTGTAAACTCAGTTTTTACACTACCGGGTTTTATTTTTCTCCTTCATTTTCAAAATAGTGATTAGCTTACTTTAAAAAGCAAGTGAGCACAAACAAAACATAAATAAACCCAAAATTATAAAAGGATTTAAATGTCACTATAAAAACTAATCTAATTTGTGTTATAGGGAAAATTAATTGGTGATACCTTGAGATGCGCGGTGGATAAATTCTTCATTTTGTTTATGGTGAATTTTTTTATCTTGGGTCTCTGTGTATGCTTTTCGCAGACGACATCGTTTTGGTTTCTGAATCGAAGAAAGAACTGAATAGATTATTAGAAGAGTGGAGGGTAGCGCTAGAGGACAAAGGACTAAGGATTAGTAGGGGTAAGACCGAATACCTTTTTTACCACTTCAACAAAACGGAACAGGATGAGCGCATAGATCTATGCCTTGGAGACCACGTGTTGAGACCTCAAGATTCCTTTAGGTACCTGGGCTCCATATTACACAAAACAGGAAGGATAGATGAGGATATTACAAACCGTATTCAAGCAGCGTGGGGGAAGTGGAGAGCGGCTACAGGAGTTCTTTGCGACAAGAAAGTCCCGCTTAAGCTTAAAGGAAAATTTTACAGACTAGCAGTTAGACTGCCCATGTTATATGGGTCTGAGTGTTGGCCCCTGAAAAAGACACAAGCGGAGAAGATGGAAGTGGCTGAAATGAGGATGCTTAGATGGATCTGTGGGAAGACTTTGTTGGACAAAATCCCGGTTGGTGCCTCTAGAAACGAACTAGGAGTAACGTCGATTGTAAACAAGTTAAGGGAAGACAGACTAAGATGGTTTGGCCACATTAAAAGGAGACAATCTTCTGCACCAGTTAGGAGAACGGAATCGGTTGTAGTTGTAGGTACTAGGAGGCGTGGCCGCCTTTATCTAAGGTGGGAAGATAGAGTTAGAGAGGATTTACAAGAGCTTTCTCTTTCTGAAGACATGATCTCTGATAGGGCGACATGGAGAAGGAGGATTAAGATTCAGGGTTAGAAAGGACCGAGTCTGCAGATTGCCTATAGGGCTTAGGGAATAGGTCTGACTTTGTCTCTCTCGCTTTTTGTGTGGTGTGTATGTACAGTACCTACCTTATCTTTCTATTTCGGTTCCTTCCTTTTTTACTTACTTAGTACTTTGTTTGTTATATGTATATTTAGTAGTATTCCCTTTTCTTTATATGTTTTTTAGTTTTTATTTTATTAATTTATTTATTTTTATTATTTTTAATATTTTTACTTTTGTTTTTTATCCATATTTTTTGTTTTGTTTTCTATTTACTTACTTTATTACTTTTTTTTATATGGCCGGAGATCCTTTTCAGGAAGCAATCTCTCGACCTTCAAGTAGAGGTATGATTGTCTACATTTCTACCTCCCATACCCCGCTTTAACGGGATTGGGTTCCGTTGTTGTTGTTATTGTTGTTGTTGTCTCTGTGTATTCTTTTGATGAAGAAAATTGAATGGCCTCATTATCTTTGACCTCCCTTTAGTGCTTCCTCATAGAGATGAAAAAACATATAAATTCAAGATAAATGCTACAAACATTAGACCAAATAGGCTGGAGGAATTAGAAGCATAATTTGATATCAAAACTTCGTTACCTTTAGAGTGGTTGACGGCGTAATTCTTGTAGCTGTCAAGAACAAATTGAATCGATGTTGTTGAATCTTCATATGCTCAAGAAAAAATTAAAGCACAAAGCAAATGAGGTTGAATACTATAACTCATGAAAGTGTCGTACAATTAATCAGGTTAAATAATCACAAACCCAAATTTTGATGTACAAATAACAACCGGTTCTTGATCTCAGAAAAAAGACGAAACTGAACCATAATTAATTACACAAAATTTTGAATGATTGATTACAATGGATGATGATGAAGCAGAACATGGAGGCGATTACAATTGATAATGAGGTAAGAATCGCGAACTACAATGGATGATGAAGACGAACCTTTACAATGTAGAGTTTCGTTTGAACGTATTTGGTAGTCGTAAATGAGAAAGGAAGCGTGTTGTATAATTCAAAATCGGGTAGATGGAGCGGACGAAGCCTTACAATCTAGGGTTTCATTTGAACAATGAAGTCGATAAAACGAAGAGGATTAAACTTGTCCTAAAGGAACGAAGACGGGTCAAACAACCGTGTTTTTTCATTCCGGGTTAAATAACCCATTTTAAAAAAATATCGGGTATTGCTAAATAAGGAAGTCAAAATAGCCCTTTTTGGTCAAAATTAAAAAAATAAAGGATTTTTATTGGTTAATTGAAAATTATTTAAGATAACTTTCCAGAAAATGGTTTTCTTTTAATATATATATATATATATATATATATATAGACAAGGGTTCATGCGAAAAACACTTTATTTGCGAAAAGTGCGAGAATTGATCTGGACCTTACGATTGACTAATTGATGGTTATAATTAACTATGGCAATTTGGTAAATAAATTAAATTTTAAGGATATCAATTATATTAATTAAAGGGTAATAGTGTAATTAGACTACTCTCTCTCTCCTATCTCCTCTCTCATCAACTGTCTCCCGTATACTTCTCTCTCTCTCTCTCTCTCTCTCTCTCTATAACAGTATCAACCCCATCTGCCAATTTATATCTAACAAATGGTGCGTGAACCCTATCGACTCCTCGCCGCCGATGCATCATTTGTTGCCCCTGCCGCCGCTGCACCACTGTTGCCCCTGCCGACGCTGCACCCCACCACAGATACATGGAGGCTATAGGTTACGGTGACATCAACCATGGTAACTTCACCCACCGCACTGCATCTCTTCGTCGGTTCTGCGCACCTTCTAGGCATGAAAAACAAAAGACGCCGCCCATAGTTAATCTGATGATGACACCACCGCCATCGACGAACCACCGCCGTTCAGTTTAAAAGAACCGCCGTCGAACTGCAGCCGCCTTATAATATCATATCTGGTTGCCTTTTGTTGTCGCCGATAAAAGCACAACCGCCGTTGAGGTTAAAAGAACTGTCGTCGCCTTATACCCTCTAGTTGTCTGCCGCCCCACCACATTGCCGTCGCCCCCGTGAAATCAGGCATGGTGTATTCTGAAAAAAAATTAATTTACGTTTTTACTGTTTCTGTTTCTTTTTCGTTTTCTGTTTTTAATTTTTTTTTAATTAAGTGTCTTGCTTTATATAATTATTATAATTGAAGCATGTTAGTATTTCAAGTGCCATGGATTCTTTTTAGATTATATTGTACCTTGAGGTAATATAAAGTGTGTTCAATGGTTACTTTTAAAGTTTTTTTTTATTGTTTTATGGTTTCTTTATCAGAAATTTTTTATATTATTCAATAATAAACATTGATTGTTTTTTGTTGTTTATGGTTTGTTGATCAAAAGAAATTAAAAGTTTTGGCTTGTTTTTGTTTGTTAACTAATGAACACAGACAATATAAAGAACGTTTGAATGTTAAGTAAAGAATATATTTGATATAAAAAAGAAAGGTTATTATTTAACGTGTACTATGTTGTTTAATTTCTTTTAATTTATGTACTTTAGCAATTGAACACAGTGAATAGACATTGCTTTTTAATTTTTTATATTTCAATTGATATCATGTTTATAGTGAACAGATTATTGTCTAGGGTTCACATATTTTTTTTTGTTTATGTAGACTTAAAGTAGTAATTGAATATAGTGGTTTTAAAATATATTTTATAGGGATTGATATCATGTTTAATAGTGAATAGAAGACTTGAATGTGTACTTATTGAAAATATGTCATATATATAAATTTATGTATTGGAAATTTTATGTAGTTCTCTTTTTTTGAATTCATGGATTCGTTAGAGAATGCATTTTTTTATTAATGAATTTGATTATAATTTAAAAAATATTGACATAGATGAACAATTATAAAAGGTGATAGAAGATATGATCAATGGTGAACAAGCAGATTATAATTGACCTAAAATAAAAATGGTGATAAAGATGTGTTCAGTATTGAATATTGCAAAATTAAATTTTAAAACTCGTATATTTTTTGTGTTCATTATTGTACACAGTACGCTGGAAAACCTATAATAGGTGTGTTCATCGTTAAATACTGTAAATTTATTTATTTATTTATTATTAAATTATTTCTTATTTTTTTTGTTTGAAAAATCTAGGAAATAGAAAATTAGGAGAGAGAAATAACTTGGAAAGAGAAATTTTTTGACTTACCATTATGCCCTTTTTGATTTAAAAAAAATAAAAAATATGTTTAATCTAGACCATTGGATGAAATATAAATAAGTGGCTGAGATTGCTTCTCGCACTTTTCACAAATAAAACACTATTCGCATAAACCCTCCCCTATATATATATATATAGATATATAGATATAGATATAGATTTTATTATTCTTTCTTTTAGAAAATTATTGCTTAAAATTTACTTTGAAACTACCCGTGCGTGCACGGGTCCCTAAATCTAGTCTAAAATTAATAAGTATCAACAAATTTTGTAACTTTAATACGAGTATCAAATTCAAATTATAGGGGTGTTCATAGTTAGGATTGATGGTTTTTGTTAAAAATTGTAAACCAAACCGACAATCTCAGTTTCAAGAAATATTAAACCAAACCGTTAAACTAGTTAAATTAAATCAACCACACCATAAAAAGTTGTTTGGGTTAGGTTGGTTCTTAGTTTTTACTTATATTTGTAACTTTAAAAATTAAATGCTAATATACTATTGTTATAATAATTACTTATCAAAATATTCATGATTATAAACAAATTCATAACATAGTAGTGAGATTAAAAATAGTAAACAATGAATTGCCAAGAAGGTAAAATCTTTAAATAATAATAAACAGCTAACTAGATGCCACATGACATGTTTTTAGACCTCCTTTTTATCATTTTCCCGCTTATTTCAGGTATGCCACGTGTCCCTCTTTTTAATCCCTATTGATAAAACCGCCTCTCTCTCCTCTCTGCATTAATCGACTAAGGTTTGGCTCATTCAATTCTAAAACACTACTTGATTAGATCATTCAAGCGACTATCGATCTGTTTCTCATCAACTATCAATTTGTTTCTCATCAACCAAATTAGGGTTTTATTTAAGATTGGGATAGTATCATCGATGAATCTAAAAGAAATGATGATTTGAAATATTGAATCAAGGTTAGGGTTTGTGTTTGTGTTTATCATTATGATTAATTGTCGATTCAATATTTCTCAACTAATTATGATTGGGACGGTATCTTCAAATTGCAGGTTTATGGTTCACCAGATTCTGCAATGTAATTTCATTCTTCATGATCAAACATCGCTATACAAGAAATGGAGTACATGATTTCAAGAGGAAGGTAAAATCACCGACTAAGTTAGAAGGTTTTAATTTTTCATTGAAAGATTTCAGAAACTTTTTTGTTTTATACATGTACAATGTTTGTTTTAGTTATGTTTCTACATTGGGTTTTTATGCAAATCTGATTAACTGGTAAAATTGTCTTTTGGATATGCCGAGATTGATTTTGGGGTACCTAATCTCATGGTTCTATAAAAACTAAATAAAATCAATATTATCAGTGAAAAGCTTCTCCTCGAATAAGTCAATTTCTCCAATGCATTTTTATGTATCAACAAAGTGAAATGCAGCTGGATTCACTTACACTGTAGACATTAAATTTACTTATTCATACATGGTCTCAAGATCATAGTGCTCTTCAAGCTCTTAAAAAATATATCATTTCCTTTTATGTACCTATTTTAAATTTAGATACACCCGAAGAATTCATTTCTTCTATGTCTTATCCGTCTCACTTTAAGAAATATTACTTTGACCAATATCTCATTTATATGCAATTGAGGTTATCACAGGCTTAGAAACATGGCTTGGAAGAGTCCTCACAATGTGTGTTATTTCCTTCTTTGAAAGATGTAGCTGTAGGTACTAATGAAAAATATAATGTCTGGTGTTATTTCATTCTTTTATTCCATTTTAAATAGGCTTTGTGAGGTGAGCAAAGATTTATATAAACACTTTGTAGTAGTAAGCATGTAGCAAGTGATGAGTACCCACTAGGCTTTCTTGGTGTTTTATACTTAGATTAGTGTGTAGAGGTTTTCTTGGTGTTTTATACTTAGATTAGTGTCAAGCAGTGGTGGGGCAAGGTCAATGATGTTAAACAGGTGGTTGTTTGGTGGTTTATTGACTACTGTTTGTATTGGTTACTACTGGAAGGTTATGGTTCTTAAATTGCAACTGGAATTTGATGTCTGATGTTGGTGGTGGTCACTGTTCACGCAGATTTGGTAAGTCATTCGAACAGAGTTGAGTTTTGACTGGTCAAGGTATTAGTCTTACAACATTTCAGTGTTTTAGTTGTTATTTATATAAGATATGACAATGTTTTAGTTGTTATTTATATAAGATAGTTTATGCCGTCTATCATTTTAATCTTTCTTAATATGCAGGTTGACAGTAATGGTTGTTTATTAGAACGTTCCTGCTTTTGCTTTATTTTAGAATTTGTACCCCGAGCAAATTTGCTTTTTTTCTTATTTCTTTAGACCGTCCCTTCACTCTATCGTCATGTATATACTTGAACGTGGTTTGTATTCAATTATGTCATTTTTCAAGTTTACTTATGTATGAAGTACTTTAAAAAATATAATTTGATTTTTTAATTACGTATTTGAATTTTTCTGTATATGTATGCTTCTTACAAGACTAACTTCTGTAATACGCGTAATCCCACGGGTCCATAAGCTAACTTGGAGTGTAAACAGGGTTGAAGATGTGGATAATGATTGTAGTGTACAGTCGTCCACATCAAAAAAGAATCGCACTAATATTCATAACTTGAAGATCCTAAAAATTAAAAAGGAGTGATTGAGGTGTTGAAGACTCGCTTACTATGTTTTTTTTGTCTCTATGACTTTTAGGTTTTATTTTTAATTTCTTGCAAGTTCTATGCTGCACTTATATGAATTATGTTGGTAATGGTTTTGGTATTTGAAGTGTTCTAATTGTTATTTATTTGTTTGAGTTCATTTTCTTTAAAATGCCGAATCTTATGAACCACTTAGGCATTCCCCGGTCATCTAAAAATTGACACTAACTTTGTCTATTTTATTTCGTTATGAATAATTAGTATGTGAGATATGATATTAGTTCAATAATAATTAAAAAAGATTGTATATACAAGTAATCGATACATGAAGCAATCCTGTGGTTCACCAATCATTTCTTTATGAGAGGCAGTCGATATATGAAACAATCGATATATAGACATAAATATACATAGACAAATCGATTTTGTATTTCATTTCCGTAGTAACTTTTCTATGTGTTTTTTATTATTTATAAGTTGTCTATAACAAACCCGTATAATACACGGGTCTATAAACTAGTGAATTAATATACGTGGTGCACAGGCGGCGTGACGCCGGAGATAGGCGTCGTCGATCTTCTACTGTCGACGGGGGCAGCGGCAAGAAACAAACCCCGATGGGGATTAGGAATGGCAACGGGGCGGGTTTTGCATACCCCGGCCCCGACCCCGAAATGTGAAAGTAATCCCCGTCCCCGTCGGGTAATCATTCGGGGCACCCCGTCGGGGATTTTTTTTGCCCCGGCCCCGACCCCAACCCGTAAAATAATCCCCGACCCGAACTGTGAAAAAATGGCAGCTATAAAATTATGCAAAAAAAGACATTATAAAGGAATAAAAGCTGGAAAATTATGTCTAAATACAATATAAACCATGTCTTTGTTATCACTAGTAAATCCAATGCCAAAAGCTATGGCTTTTTTGCACAAATTACACATTACATAAGTAAATCCAATGTCTAATAAATTGTTTCAAAACAACATAACTAGAAATAAAATACTTCTTAACATAATGAAACTTAAGTCACAAACTTTTTGCAACTTCCAATAACACAAAAGCTTGTCCAACATCCAAACTATTCTTAATCTTCCAACAAAATCACAAACAGAATACGAACTCATATCATGTCATCCAAAGTCGTCGTGCCACTTTCTTTAGTACCTCCCTATATTAAGAAACTCAATAATAATTCAATAAAACAACCAAATTATAAACTAATTATAAAAGTATTGTTACCAAGAAAGTTATTTACCTCTTCCTCGTCATAATCATATTCCACGAAGCGACAATATGCCTCGGTCTCTTCCGAACAAGTTTCTATATATTAAACAAATAAGACATAGTCACATATATTAATATTAGTCATGAAGAAAAATTAAATGAGTGATTAAAATAAGTGTTACCTTGAATCTCATTCAACAACCAACTTTGAGCACACATTAAAGCCTCCAAAGTTTTTGGGTGAAGCCGACTTCGGTGAGGACTTATCAATCTTCCACTTGTGCTGAATGCATATTCTGAGGCAACGGTGGAAACTGGAATTGCTAATATATCTTTTGCCATTCTCTGAAGTGTCGGATACTTGCTCCCATTTGTCTTCCACCAAATTAATAAATCAATATCTGCGTCCTTGGGCAAAAGCTTATCTTTCAAGTAATTATCCAACTCAGCCATATCATTCGAGTCATCACTTCTACTAGCAATTACTTCAATGTTAGATAGAAATTTTTGGAATTAATCACTATACCCAGAACTTAAAGAAGATGGCCCAGATACACAACCACTACCTATAGATTAATAAGAATAAATACAATTCAAATATTAGATATGTTTTATCTATTATATAAACTAGTAAGTACAAACTAATATGTTAATACCTTCACAGTAGCTTCTCCCACGTGAGTTGGATTTTTCATATTCTGTAAAGAAAGATCGGACAAACTCCTCAAGAATTTGAAACTCATTGTTTGATTTTTCTTGTCCATATAAGGCAGGCATAAGTAACTCTACATACTTCAACTTGTATCGTGGATCTAAAACTGCCGCCATCCCCATTATCCCATGAATTACAGACCAATATTTATCAAACTTGGAAATCATTTTATACGCCATCAAACTAATCTCATCGATAGAAGATTTCTTCCATTGACGCAAAGAAAAACTAATCTCACATATTAAAGGGAAAAAGACATTGGCTGTAGGATACTTGTTACCGGAAAACAAAAGAGTTACTCGGTAGAATAGTTGTAGCCTTTCACATATCTCCTTTGCTAAGTCTCAATCATTATCTATAGGCAAACAAGTATACCTCGTCTCTCTTAGCTTCAATCTTGCAAAAACATCTCTATAAGGTATAGCAACACTAAGCATCAAATAAGTAGAATTCCATCGAGTCTTACAATCAAGGGCCAACTTTTTTGTGTACTCCATTCCTAGTTGACGAGCCGCTTCCTCAAACTTTTGCTCTCTCTTTCTTGATGCAGACCAAAAATAAACACTATCTCTGATTTTTTCAATCCCTTCCTCAGTAACAGATAAGCCATCTTGAACAATCAAGTTGAGAATGTGTGCACAACAACGCATATGAAACAATTGACCTTTCATCATGAGTGATCTCAATGGAAGCTTCTCTAGTAACTTGCTAATAATTGCATCATTTGTGGTACAATTATCAACAGTAATTGTAGACAATTTTCTATCGATATTCCAATCACATACACAATCATGAAGCACCTCTGCAAGAACTTCAGTTGTATGTGGTGCAGGAATATAAATAAACCTGTTTAAAATTTTATGCATTAATAGTGTAAAAAACATTTAATCTATCTTTATATTAAGAGTTGGTAAATAAATAATGATATACCTCTTGATTCGGCTTTGCAAGTTCCAAAATTCATCTATAAAGTGTGCGGTAACAGCCATAAAACCCTTTCTTTGATGATTAGCTGTCCACATATCTGTAGTTATCGCCACCCTACTTGTTTTCCTCCCCAATAACTTCCTAGTTTTTAGTCTTTCAAAGTCATAAATCTTTAAAATGTCATTCTTGATGGTATTTCGACATGGAACCTTAAATAAAGGTTGAAGGCCTCCAACAAACTTTCTAAAACCATGATGCTCCACCATTGAAAGAGGATACTCGTGTACAATAATCATTTCTGCGAGATCTTTCCTCGAATTGTCTGCATTAAAGGTGTAATTTGAGAGATATGTTGAACTACCGTCTACTTTTTTTTGCTCCTTAACCAAGATGCTTTGCCGTATATCTCTAAGCGTTCGTCTTGGACAACGCTGAAAATGATCTAGTAAATGCTTTGTGCCGTTTTTGCTATCTCCTCCTAGCCGTTTCTGACAATAGTTACATTCCGACTTTATTACACCATTCACTTTCATTTGTTTAAAATGGTTCCACGCCACAGATCTTTTCCTTTTACCACCATCGGACTTTTCAACATCATCAAGAGTATCACCGCTGTTAGCTTCGTCTGTGGTATCTTCACCTGCGGTAGCAGAGTTAGATGGCGGTGGTTGATTAGAATCTTTTTCCCCTTGACTACTTCCTAAAGGACCCGGTGTGCTTGGCGTGTTTGTTGTAGATTTATCACACAGTGGTTCCATATCACCTAAATGAAACATATATATTATATCAAATAAGTAAAAACAGCAACATAATGACAGATCAAGTAATTTATCAGAAAATGACAAACAGAAAACAACTATGACTGGTTTCTAGTTTGCATCAGATGATAAAAACAGAAACAGATTTGAGTATCTACTACATTATTTGACTTTTTCAAATGGTCAAATGCAAACACAAAAGTTCACCAAATGATCTGCTACATTATTGTATCTACTACATTATTGTATCTACTACAAATTTGAGACTTTGAGTAACTAAAAGCAACAAATCAAACTATTGACTACAAACATATTACAAAAAAATAGATTAATCAAAGATTAGAATGGTAGGAATCAAGCAAATACTACATTAATCAAACAAATCATTTAACCACATAAGAAATCATGCAACATAAACAAGAAAAAAGATGAAGATACCTCCCTTTGACTTGCAACTTGGTAAGATATTGACACCACAAGTCCAAAACAACAGATCGAGGCTTCGAGAGGTAGGATTTCGGCCAATAGTTGTTGCTGCTTGCTGCAATCGTTACAAAATTCGAATGTTGGACTGTCGAAGATCGTCGACTGTTGAAAAGGGAGGTATCAAAGGCTTAGAAAAGTCGACTACAATCGTTGAAACTGAACAACAGATCGAGACTTAGAAAGTCGACTGTTGAAGCCGTGAAGTTGGGAACTGTCGAAGATCGTCGGTAAATGTTGAAGCCAATCGTGGAAACGAAGATCGCCGTTAGGTTTAAGTGTCGAAGAGATTGCCGATTGAGGAAGATGGTTCACGTGAAGTCGTGAAGTCTCGAAGTCTGGAACAGATGGGTAAGGGGTGGCGGCTAATAAGTGACTAAAATTCAAAAGGAGGAAACTTAAAACCCTAAACTTATTTACAATATATATATTATATATATGTAAATATTTTTTTATTAAATAAATATATATATATATATATCCGGGCGGGGCGGGGCGGGGCGGGGATACCTTGCCCCGAAACCGAACCCGAAGAAATCCCCGAAACTTTCCCCGAACCCCGACCCCGACCCGAAATTGCTTAACCCGATCTGCCCCGAACTTCACTGGGTTTCGGGTTTCCCCGTAGAGTTCGGGGTATTTTGCCATCCCTAATGGTGATGCGTTCGGGAGAACACAACGACGGTGGTTATTCTGTCATGCAGAGGCGGTGTTCGTGCATTTGCAGTGAGGGCTTCACAGGGTCGCGAAGGGTGGATGTCGGCTGCAATGGGGGCGATTAGGGTTTCATGAGGGCAATGCGTCGATTATACGCCGGGATGAGAGAATGGGACGTGGGATATGGGGTTAGTGGGGTAGGAGAGATAATATATCTATTTTGATGTACCTATTTTACCCTTTTATATTTTTTAAATTAAAAGGACACGTGTCGCCACCATATTTCTCCGTACTCTTTTTACCAAAAAACTCTTTTTATTTGATCCTGATTCTATATATATATACATATATATATATATATATATATATATATATATATATCTGTGTGTGTGTGTGTGCGCGCGCGTGTGTGTGTATTAGCATAACGGACCCGGCCAACGGACGGGTATAGCACTAGTTAACATAGAAGATGAGGCAGAAGAGGTATCGACGAGGCAGAAGAGAAACAATGATCGACGTAGATGAACAGTGACAAAGGGAGGAGTCGGCGGCAGCACAAACAATGGTCGATGTGGTGGCCCAATGCGTTGGATGAACAGAGACTACAACCATCGACTACACCCGCCACCCTAGCTGCTAGCATGCTTTCCGTAGTAGCTAAACCCTAGCCGCCGCCATGCTTTCGTCGAGCCCAGATCTGACTGTGGCTTGCGGTTGAGAGGAAGTGTGGCGGTGTCGTTGAAGGAGGCAGCAAGACGGAGGTGGTGAGGCAGGCGCTCGACGGTGGTGGATCTCGCATGGAATGACTGAATCGCGTTGCTTGGTTGGGGATGTAGTTGGCGGCAGGAGGTGGTCGGGTCTGTAAGTTGTGTTAGATAACAGGAGGGGCGGTGGTCATTGGCAGGGGACGACGGCATTGCAGAGAAGAGATTTCTTGTGGTGTGTTTTAGGAAGAAGGTTTGAATGAGATATATGGATATCGATGCATGGTGATATATGCAGAGAAGGTTTGATTGCCTGATTTCATGGGATTGGAGAGAGGATGGGATTTTAAATGTCATTTTTATCCCTATCATACTTAAATAAATACTAATTTATTTTGTTTAAATTACAGAAGTGCCACAACTTATAATAACTATTGATTTATTAATCTAAAGGCTAAGATTACTTCTCGAATTTTTCGCAGATAAGAAGCTTTTCACATGAACCATTATTTATATATATATATAGGCAAATGTTCAAACGAGAACTGTTTGTCGTACGAGAATCGCGAGAACCAATCAGAGCCGTCCAATTCCCCCTCCTTCAATATCATTGCCCACCCATGAATTCCTCACATGCACCCTGCCACACTTGATCCCCTCACGCTCCACATCCATGAATTCCATTTTATCAAATCAACGGCTAAGATTGGTTCTCGCGATTCTCGTACGAAAAACAGTTCTCGTTTGAACCATCCCCTATATATATATATTTGTTGTATTTTTAATTATGTAATGTTTTTCGGTGAGAAAAGTTTATTCAAGCTCTTGATCGACGAACTTTATTACATATTATCATGTGCAGATCTAGAATTTTTGTTAACGGGTCCCGGGTGGAATCATAAAAAAAATAAGATTCGTTCATAATGAGAGTGTTGTTCATGTTTTTTTTTGGGTTTTACTTAATTTGGTCGAGTTAACAAGGTTTCAGATATTGCTCCCGCTATTTTAGAGGCCAAATCTAAAACAAAACACAATATAGTTATATTTAAATTATTATTTTTAGTAAACTAAAGTATTTAAAGAGTAATTTAAACAATGAGAGTCTATTTCACTACTGACAATAGTGATTTGGATCTATATCGTTCAAATAATGAAAATTCTTATTCAAATTATTTGATTATTCATACGGATTTTGCAACCACATCCGTATGTTATTAGTAAATAAGTATATGTTTCTGCCTTTAAAGAATTGCTAAGAATGTAAATCAAAGACTTAAATACAATACCAGATATATGTATATTAGCACATTGATTGAAGAATTCATTGGTGTATTTTGTCAGACACATGGTGAACAACAATTAATGTATTAACAGATATATAAATCTTGTTTGCATTAATAAACACATACCTACTGCAATGTCTCCACTTGTTTGATGCTCCTTTGAAACACCTCCCGCTATTGTCTTGAAATCTAGATCAACAGAGTTAGACTTATCTTGCAATTGAATAACTAATCAACGTGTTATATATTAAAATTTACAAAACCGTTATACCGGAAATAATGCTTATTTTTTACCCCTTTAAGGCTTCTTAACTGGTTGGCTGTTTGAAGAGAGTTTAAAACTCACATATAAACATCTATTTTAACACGTCAAATCATAGATCCTCCCAAATGATATGTATTTAGTCTGATTTTTGTAAGTTTACTTAAATTGGGTATATTTGTATTTATTAAATAATTGATTCATAACTCTGTTGGTCTTAATTTGTATAGGTTTATTGCCTTCATGGTATGTTAATACTTATAATGATAACTCTAATGAAGTGAGAATGTAATTATCTCTGCTAACTCCAATTAGTTTTAAACTATAATATACTATAGTATTAAATTATTGATGCTCGAACATATGATAGTATAGAGCCTTTAAGGTTGTTTATGCTCATTTATATTAAGTCTGAAAATACATCAATCTAAACGTCCATGAGGTTTTATACATATAAATATGTTGATTATGACTATATAAACTAACTAAATTATTTAAACAATATATGATGTTTAAAATTAAATTATCTAGAAGTTCGATTGAATTGATTCATTGGAAGAAACACATCACCTAATGATGAACATCCCAAAGATGTTTAGTTATAAGTTGTAGAGCAATCATGTATCAAAATATCATCACAACTTCTCATGTCTTTGAAATCACATAAGCCATATATAGGTCAATCTTGAGCAATTTTAAATCACGATACATACCTAAATCAAAGCATAAAACAAATGAAGTTTTTTTTTGAACAGTCAAGACAATTACTTTCATTCATCCAAAACTAGATAAGTTACACACAATTGTCTTCAATCTAACACCCTCGCTGCAGTAGGTGCAATAGGAATCTTCGGTGCAAAGCACACCTATGCGCCTGAGGTAGTCTTTCGTGGGTAGTTTACCAATTGCAATCTATCAGCAACAGGTCTGCACTTTAGGTGGTACCCAGTACTCCCATATCATTGTTGTAGCCTTGGGAGTAGACTTGCCCCAAACTGACTCGGTGAAGCTTCTTGTGGAAAATTCCTTTCCTCCCCCGGCTGTCCAAACTAGGTTATCACACTTATTTATGAGAAGATTGTACCCATTGAGGAGTTCTTTGAACTCATTCCAAACGCCAATCTCCCAGTCAAAAACCCTGCGCCTAAGTTGAACTTCCCAAACCCATCTCTCATCCTGCCATTTCCCGAAATCCGCAACAAATCATTCCTTCTTTATTGACAAAGCGAAAATCCGAGGGAAAGTTGCTTTTAACGGTATCCCATCAATCCATGGGTCTTGCCAAAATTTTGTGGAATGACAATTGCCTATACTGATACGAAGCCCCTCACTACAGGATTTCGTCCATGTCAGATTCGATCCAAAAGGCTGAACAATATTCTTCCAAACTTGGGACATGGAAGAGCGTGTTTCATTCGAAAAAGTGATTGAGCGGCTACAATACCGTATTTGGACTATAAAATAAATGTTATAGAAAATTAGAAAATTGATGTTAGTAACAACAAAATAAATGATGATGACCTGTATTTGTTTGTTTGTAATATCATTTTATAATAAGACCTAACTTCCATCAGCAAAATGAATATTTTTTAACTTTGTTTATTCTAGAGCTACATAAAGTGGTGTTAATTTATTGTCTTATAGATTACAAATATGCTTTGACATGTCATGAAATACTTATATACTTTCGTTATATATGTTAAAATTTGTTAATGAAATACATGCTTTAAGTATGTAAACATCTGTTTTATTATAGTTAGACTTGATAGTAACTCAAATGAGTCACCGTCAATTTCTCTCTTTGGTTGCATAGACCATGTTTTGTTTCGGACTTCAAAAGTCAACTCTGCACATTCATTATAAAAAATGATGCATTAGGAAAAAAGCACTCTGAGTGGGTACATGTGTTCTTAGTGTGATTACAATGGGATTTATGCTTTACAACTAAAAATATGAACTTAATGTACTATTTAACACAACATTAACAATTTAAACCATGAAAAATTAAGGATGAAGAAAAATGATAGCCATCAAATCCAGATTGAAAGCAAAATTAGTAAAATACATCTCGTAGCAAACTTGCAAACATGTAAAACAAACACCCTTAGAACACCCATCTTCTAATCAAATACACACACATAGATCAATACACGCACATAAATTTTCTATGACTTTGTGAGCCTCATAGTGTTCCGAACATTTAAAAACAACTACTAACACAAGCAAGTTAACAGTTGTTAATATCTTTTAACCAAGGTTCTTTTAGACATTTCATCGAACATACTACGGGTACTCTTTAAAATGCTACCAAACAACTAAAATGAGATATATATATACATCAAATACGCACAACTAAGCTGCTAAAATATCAGCAAAACCAGTTTCAGACTTTGAAGAGAGAAAGGGAGAGAGAAGAAAAAAAGAGAAAAATAAGTAAAAAGAGATAAAAAAAATATGACCTGAGTTGGTGGTGTTAATGGGCAATTAAAGAAAGATAAGCAAACTTGTGAGTAAAATACCCCTTCCATTAAGATGTGTATGTAGGGTCAACAAAGCAACAACCACCTGCATTGCCGCTCTCATTGTTTCAATTCCACAAAAAGAAAAACTATAAAATCAATATTAACTGAGCTAAGTAAGCGATTAAACACACATGGATGAGATTAAAAACATAAGAAGCGGGATTTAACGAACTTACAACTAAGTCGAAACCTGTATTTAGGTATCAAACCTGTATTTAGGTATCATCAAGTAAAATATAAATTGAATATAAGATTATAAGGCACCACGATCACTAAGGTATTGATTAATCAAAACAGAAGATGAAACAAGAAATGAACCAAGTTGGGGTTTATAGATTATAAATAAGAGATCGATGAACCGCTCAAGGATATGATGATTTAGGAGAAGCTTGTAAGCAATCTAAGGTGAGATGGTAGTGGATCGAATATATGGAGGTAGCATCTTAGAAGAGTGATAAAAGCAGGGTTGTGAGATTGTGATGCGATAGTGGAGATATGGAGGTAGTGTGTGAGAGGAGGGATAAAAACAGGGAAAGAGTCTTTTGAGGAAAGAAGAGTATGGAGAAAACTTTATAAAATTAATAAAAATCGCAAAAATGCCTCTTCCGGTACTCGATCAATGTACCTCTTACAAATTCATAAATATGTCTTACCGCTAGACCAATGGATTTACTTTAGTTCAAATTTAGTTCAATCTTATTATATATTATAAAACTACTATGGATGAACAGGAACATTAAGCCTTGTTAAATGTTATATAGTTAATTAATTATGGATCACGATTTTTCAAGTTACAGTTTGTTTAAGTATTATTATAGTTACAAAAATGAAAAAAAATACACATTGATCTACTTTTAACAATCAACGTTAAACAAATTTAAAGCGAATAAGTATTGTTCCGATGCATCTTCTTCTTTTTACAACTATAGTTGCAAGAGCATTTTCAAATTTAGTGGTCTTCTTAGAATATATGGTTTTCTAAACATAATGGTCTTGCGAGTATCGCGAGAACTAATCTGAGTTGTCTGATCCCCCCACTTCTGTCTCATTGCCCACTCATGAATTTGTTACATGTAATATGTCACACTCTATCTCTCCATGCTCTCCATTCATGAATTTCCCATATCCAAAAAACTGCTCTCCATCCATGAACTTTCCATATCCAAAAAACGGCTAAGAAGGCACGATACTCGTATTAAAAACGGTTCTTAAATGAACCCTCATATCCGTTTTATCTTTTTTAAATAACGGACCCAATGAAATAAAAGACAAGGTCACAAAAGAAAGAAACATACACGCTTCTATATTTAATAAATTATACTTGGTTAAAAAAGAATACCAGTTATGAAAATAAGAAGAGAAAAGAGGGAAAAGCAACGAATATAGAAAATAACAAAATGAAAAAGAAAGAATAAAGTCTCCATTTATATTTAACTAAAAAGAAAAATCAATTATCAAGTAATAAATAAAAAAATACGGGAAGGGTCGAACGTGGCTATTGCCTGATACGATCAATTACAATAGGCTGGTCCAGCAGTGATAATTTACAGTCAAATAGGCCTGCTCGAAATCGAAGGCTGCCAGCCCGTTTTCGAGAAGATTAAGCCCAGCGAATGTTACCGTTGAAAAATATATTTTTATGTTTACATACGTAGTCTTCACTGCATGTCATGCTTCAGTAGTGGCATAATTTTAGGAATGAAGTGGGCTATGTCCCACATGATTAGTAGTTGGTTATTTGCATGCATGTATCTAGGAAGTAGTAGACACAGAGTTAGTCTGCATTGTTTTCTTTAAATACTAGTAAAGCGTATAGGCTGTGCTACGCTCAGCCCAAGATGTTTTATGATTGTTTCTGAAGCATAAATATGTAGGGAAATATTCATTTGAGAATCTGAATACAATGAAAATCAGTCTCCCTTACTTAAATTAAACCAATGACTATAATGCTAATGACTCATTAGTAACAAATTAAAAGAGGTATATGTCGTGTAATTATATAAAGCATATGCACAAGCACGTTTAACTCTTCCTATAGGATTTATCATACTTGTGGCTTAAAACGTGTTATGTCATTTGAAGCTAATTTTTTTACTTATGAACGACACATGTATCATATCCACATCTGATTTGAGATTCGCGTAAGGTGTTACAAACTCACGGACTAATCATCCTCGATAAAGTTTGCTACATAACCCCGAACAACACAACTGTGGCTCTGATGGCATATGCATCTCTCGAACAGGCGAGAACTTTATCCCATCCAAGCACTCTAGGATGTTTAATCCATAAGCTTTAAGTTTCAAAGTGAAAAGCTTAAAAATATACATAAACTTAATATCCTTATTTGATCCAATGTGTACTTATGAACCAATATCGTATGTACACAATCGATGTGTGATTCACATAAGATGCTACATATATTATTACTAAGAAATATATTAAGCATTAAGTTTATGTATCAATGTTAAATGTACATATTAAACTTTAATTTCAAGTACCAAATAAAACTAATAAATACTAAACGTTAAAATACTAAACTATCAAATATCTATAGTTTTTTATCCTATTTTTTAAGTTTATAAATATAATATATTTAATGCATAGTAATAAAAAGAAACATATTCATTTATTTAAAGTTAAAAGTACGTAATGTAAAAACATACATGTATATATTATTGATAATCAAATTATTTTAAAGCTAATATGTGACAAATTACGGATAGCGAGCTACAAAAACGATAATGTAATTCTTCATACATATTTTAAAATGTTAAACTATAAATTAAACTATCAAATATCTATAGTTTTTTCATTCTATTTTTTAAGTTTATAAATATAATATATGTAATGCACAGTATTAAAAAGAAACATGATCATTATTTAAACTTAAAAGTATGTAATGTATAAAATAGACACGTATGTATTATTGATAATCAAAATATTTGTAAAGCTAATATGTGACACAAATTATGGATTGCTAGCTACAAAAACGATAAAGTTATTCTTCATACATATTTTAAAATGTTAAACACATTTTTGTTAAAATGGCTCAAATAGTTTTACACTATTAATGGACACATGTCAAATCTAGAAGGTATGTCTTCTTTTTATATATATAGGTAGATATGAGAGCAAAATTGCCCAATTTCTCGGTACGTGTTCTCTCTTCTCTTCTTTGGAGTCTAACCTGCTCGAAAAGGTTGTAACATTTTGGTGCTTTCATTAAGAGGCCTTGAACCACCGCGATGCCGCCTCGACATGAACTTCCACCTCTAGAAGAAACCTTAAACAACCTGGCTGAGAGCCTAGCTAGCACAACTCTTGGCAGCCACCATCAACACTTCTTCTCGTATCGACACCCTCACCTCCGCAATCTCCCGACCGACCATCTGATAGTCTTACTGCTCAGAAACCGAACAATTGTCCAAACAAACAGAAACCACAGCCAACCTTGTGTCTGCCCTCTTCAAACTACCGATATAGGATCCGCATCCAATATCGATCACCGAGTCGACTAAGGTAATCTAAATCTTGCCCCATGACCCCCACCAATGCGTTTCTTATGCCCTGATTCTTTAAACCACCACCGTTAGTTTCTTATGCCCTGATTTTTTTTAAACCACCACCGCACACCTCCGCCTTCAAGGACTGACCACCGCACACCTCAGCCAGCAAACCACCACCGTGTTTTAAAGTTCGGAGCCCTCATCGTTATCTTCATAGATCGACCACCACACACCACATACTGCACACCACCGTTGCCTTCAAAGGCTAACCGCCGCACGCCTTTAAACCACCGCCACACACCTCTACCTTCAAACCACCGCTATGCGATTATTCAATTTCTTATGCTTTGATTCATTCACTTATTTGGAACTGCAATTCTTTTTATCTGCATCGGTGATGGTTTGATTTTTCTAGGGTAAGCATTTTGCCCTAATAAATAATTAAAAACTAAGAAAAAAAATCATAAGGTGACCTGTAACTTGCTAATCAGGTTACAACTTGTATGCAATGTGAGTTACAAGTGAGTTGGTTGTATATATTTAAAAATTTTAAAGTTCGTTATTTACATTGGTAGCTTAGCAAAACACATTATATTTTAATGCAGTTTGCCCTACATTAAACCTCTTTTTTTATAAAGAGATACAAAGACCCACCCTTACACTGCTTCAGGAAACAAAAATTAAAATTAAGATAAACAAGACATAAAAACTAACCAAACACACATAAAACACACTAATATAAGATTAAAATTCATTATTTAATATTATAATTTTATTAGATTCTATGACTTGATAAGTAGTACAAATCTAAAATTACTATTTTTTTAAATTTGGCATTTAATTTACTGTAACCACTGTGATTTTTATAACAATAAAGGTCGATAATTAATCACTTATTTATTAATATGTTATTTTATAACATTAAAAAGTACTGAAAATAAGGTTGCATTTAAAGATAAAGTAAAAATTCATCGTATGAATAAAGAATCAAAAAGGAGTTTCATTGTTAAAATAAGTTCATTTATATTTAAAAGTGATTTAATTAATTTTTAATATTAACCTTTCAAGGGGAAAACACCACTCATAAATTGAAAAACCTATAAACCATTCTAAACTTTTATCTAAAAGTATATAATTTTAAATTTTAAATAAAAAATAATCGTAATATCATTTACTAAAATAGAAAAAGAATGGTTTTTATTTCTGTGGACATATAAACAACACTTATGATTTTAATTAAACATGCATTTATACTCATCATTATTATATTAACATAATTAATAATGTATGTTAATTCTTTTTCCTCTTTAAACTTATAAGATATAATTTTTAATGTGTATTCGTAATCAACTTATTTTTTTAATAAATTTTATTATCAATATATAATACTTATCAAAAGAATTTTATTAAAAACCTACACAAAAAATATGTTAGTTGAATTTGACTAAATAAAAAAAAAAAATTAAAAACAGCCAAACCCAAATTCTAAAGGTGATGTTTAATGTATTCATAGAAGTTTTTTCAAAACTTAAAGTAAAAACAAATAAGATTGACATTTAAAATATTGAATATAATTCTCATGCAAATAATTCTACATACACATGGATATGGATTATTTTTTTCTCTAATTCTACAGAGGAACTCTCGATCAATACCAAAACAAATCATTTTGATATGAGTTCCGTTAATCAGTTTTATTATGACATTTTTATCTGCTAGGGTTTGAATTTTTTGATTTCGATGCTCACTCCTAGTCTGTGACTTGATGTTACCTATCCAGCTTACAACACTGCGCGCATACTCTTAAATTTGTATGATACCACATAAATTGTCGACTTGAGCTTTAATTATTATCGCATTTAACAAACATAAAGTGAAATTCATCCAACTTTTTTATGTGTGCATGATGATTCTTGGTAACTAGTGCATGTTTAATGGTTGAAAAAGCAAGGAAAGGAAATAACTCTTTAACATCGAATCTTAAAAATGAAATGATAATTACTGTAAAATTAATACCAAATGGTTCGTAACCATTAGTAAGTATCAGGTGTTATAAAAGATGTTTTTTGTAAGATCAAGATTGATAATTCAAATCTTGTGATTAACAATAGAGTTGATTTATAAAAAGGTTTAATACGTGGTTACCGTTTCAAAAAATAAATTATTGTAAAGTTAAATAATTACCTTTCAATTTGACAAATGTATGTGCCGGGGCTGCCGCCTTTGCCGTCCTCCCCCTGTTCTCTCTTCCAACTTGTTCTACAATATTTTCCGTTCTTTGCTTTCTTATTTCTATAATCTCAGGAACAAGAATTCGCTTTGAAATTCACAATCAATTCGATCAAACCCTAAGCAAAACCATGAACCACTTCCACGAATTCACAACTTTGCTCGTATTTTTCTTCGTTTCCGCTTCTTCAATCTCCGCATTTCCTCACTTTTTCCCAAACGTATCCTCGATTCCGCATTCATTTCTCACTAACATCACCGCCGGCCCTTTCGACACCTTTAAGAAGCTCTCCGGCAGCCATTTAGGCCAAAAGGTATCCGGTTTATCCAAACTTAAAAACTTTTTTCACCACTTTGGCTACATCGATATCCATAGCAACTCAACTGCAAGCTTTACCGACGATTTCGACTCTGTTCTAGAATCTGCGATTAAGAATTACCAGCTTAATTTTAACCTTAATGTCACCGGAGAGCTAGATGAATCGACAATGACAAGGATTTTAATGCCGAGATGTGGTGTTGCTGATGTTGTTAACGGATCTAGCACGATGAACTCCGGCAGAGTTTCGTTGATTCACAGAACCGTCGCACATTATTCGTTTTTCCCGGGGAATCCGCGGTGGTCGATACGTCGACGTAATTTGACATATGCTTTCGAGCCGAGTAATCAGCTCTCCGATGAAGTAAAGCACGTGTTCCGAACGGCATTTGACCGGTGGTCAGAGTGGACGCCGTTGACGTTTACCGAAAAGCGAAATTACAGAGCCACCGACATTAAGATCGGATTCTACTCGGGAAACCACGGTGACGGAGAGGATTTCGACGGAATTCTAGGGACGTTAGGTCACGCGTTCGCTCCACCGAGAGGATTATTACATCTCGACAGTGACGAGAATTGGGTGATATTGAGTAATCCGTCGTCGTCGTCTTCGTCGGCAGTGGATCTAGAGTCGGTGGCGGTGCATGAGATTGGACATGTGCTAGGGTTAGGGCACTCATCGGTGGAAGCGGCAGTCATGTTTCCGTCGTTATCGTCGGGAGAACGCAAGGTAGAACTAGACAGTGACGACGTCCAAGGCATTCAAGTGTTGTACGGTACAAACCCTAACAATAACGATACGAAGGTGTCGACCTTGAATGAAAAGGAGATGAATAGTGGCCACGATGTGGCACCTACATTTAATTTAAAGTTGTTATCGTTGTTGGCCCTTGGATTGGTAATCATGAAATCGTAAAAAAAAACCGATCGAATCGTTTGATTCGATGATTTTGAATATGTAAAATCAATTTACAGTTGTGTTTGAAAATAATTTACTTCGTGTGAATCGGACCAAACGGAGTTGATGCACACACACAAACAGGAAACATATATACAAATACATATTGGTATTTACTTATAGGAGATCTGTTCGAACATCAGGTGTCCCGAGCTTCGATGCATCAGATTCTGTAAAGCAGTCCTTCGTTAGTGGTTCTTCAAGGTTTGCGGTTATTTTGGTGCAACTGCATTATGTTCATCAGTTGTGTTTTGTTGTATTTGTGTTAATCAGTTGTTCCATAATCAATGATTTTGTATTGGATGAATGATAATGAAAATTCAGATGGTGAATGTAAGAAAATAGTTTATCTATTTTTTTTGTGATTTGTGTTTATCAAATGTTTATAGTTCTTTGTGAATCTGTTGATGCACAATTTCTAACGGATCGATGTAGCAGTGTCTGGAGAAACGTATTTTTGAATTTGCCCCTAAATATCAGGAAACTGTTTTTTTAAAAGGTCGATTATGCCCTTTTGTGAAATTTTTTATAATTAATATAAAAATAAAAAAGCCATTTTTTCAGGGACAGATAGATGGCTGAGATTTCTCCTTACTTTTTGTACCTTAATTCTCTTTTTACAATATCCCTATCATATATATATATATATATATATATATATATATATATATATATATATATATATATGCGTGTATACGTGTGTCTGTTTTCCTAATACATCTTGTTATTGTATAGTTTTATAAATACTAACTCAATCCTAACTTCTTTTCTAAGCTTACTAGCTAAGCGACTCGTGTATCAACACGGAATGATATAAGTCAATTTTTAATTTATATAATTTTAAAAAGTATTAAGACGTCTAGTAAAAATAATTACAAAGCATATATATGAATATATCATCTCGTAAGAAATGAATAATCATTACAGAATTTTGAAACCATTAGATTTTCTTTAAAACCTCTTTATAAACAACATTCATAGTTTTATTTGTAGGGTTTCCTTAATCATCACAAATTAAAACTTTTAATCTCTTTTTACTCTTCACTCAAGAAACTGTCACATATAACTGTCTATGAGTGAAAACGTGTCTTTTTAGTACTTCTTATAAATACTCTTTTTAAGAAATATAAAGTTATATTACACGTCTAAAAGTTTTAGTATAATATTAATGTGTTTCTCGTGATGGAGCTTTATCCCGATATTGTAAAACCATAACTATAATATTATTGTTGATGTTGTTTATAAGCGACCCGTGTATCAACACGTGGATGATATAAGACAATTTTAAATTTATATAGTTTTAAAAATATTAACACGTTAAAAAAATTAGAAAACATATATATATGAATATAAAATCTCATAAGAAATGATAAACATTACAGAAGTTTGATATACATAAGATTATCATAATACTTTTTGTAGATACTCTTTATAAATAACATTCATGGTTTTATTAGTAATTTAACACACACACAAACTAAGCTATTTAATTTGAAATGGGCTAATGACATATCTAACTTGGGTATTTTTTATACTTTTATAATTGTTGCCCCAATTCAAATTTTTTTTTGAATCTACTGAATGTTGTTTTTTGCTTTTTTGATATCATATGATATCAAAGATATCTTTCACAGTTGATTTGTGAACTCACTACCTCGCGTTTACTAAATAAATTGCACACAAAATCAACGAATTTGTAAACTCATGCCTGTGTAAACATTTAAACAATATCGTAAATTACAGGCCCGTGGTTGAATTTTTAATTAAATTCAAATTCAGATGGTTGTTATATTATCCATGTATATCTCATCGCCTACTTCCTTTTCCTTTTTGTTTATATTTTCAAACTTAATCTATCAATTATTATTCTATTTAAATCACATTTTAAAATTTATAAATCTAACTCTAAAAGTAACTTCGTTACCTAACAAAGTGGAGTAATTTTAAACCAATTAAATACACGTCAATAATAAATATGTATTCCATTCAAATTTATATATATATATATATATATATATATATATAATCTTATCCACGATTAATTCAAATATATATTATTATCTTATCCAAGATTAACAAACACATAGAAGTTTGTTATAAAAAAAAATTCGCTTAAGGGATTTGATGGAATGTGACGTAATAACTAATATATTTTTTATTTTCTTTAATTTTTTTTAAATCAAAGGCTATGATTGGTGGAGATTTTTTAGGTAAAGGGTTGATGATGTAAGTAACCCTTCTCTTTTAATAATTTAATTTTTAATAGTTGCTTATATATATGATTCATTAAATTTTTATATTGATTGATGCACCTTTGTCTGTTTTAAATGTTATCAATTTTTATATAAATTTATCTTAAATAAAATTTTTTTAAGCAAATCATTTTAATAATTTTTATTGGAAGACCGAGAAATTAGTTATTATATCGACTATGATACGTAGATAGAATAAATATAAAAAAGATATAAATTGTTTTATGAATAACCTACCCACTACTATTAATGGATAACAAACAATTAAAAATATACCACTTTAAAAAAGTGTCATATTACAATAAAATGTATACCAAAACGTAGATAAAAATGAGACGGTCACAAATATATAATTATTATTTATCTAAACAAATTATATAATAAGTTATTAAACATATTTTATAAACAACCTATAATTAACTAGTATTTTACCCGCGCGATGCGGCGGGGTAAAATAGTTACTTTTGTCGACATAGGGGTGTTCAAAATTCGGATATAGACCGTTTTAACCGTAATCCAAACCGCTCCGTAACCGAAAAAGCCGAAACCGTTTTCAAATTCGGTTTTCGGTTTGGTTTAAAAACCGAAACCGATTACCATAAATGTTTTTCGGTTCGGTTACGATTTGAGGAATTTTCAAACCGAAAAAACCCGAATAAACCGAATTAGATATTTTAATATTTTTTAATTATCTTTACTACTTTGTAAACCATTTAGCATATTCTTTTTAAGAGTTTTTTAAGCTAAAAGAAGAGTGTAATTATCGATAATATGTGTTGTCTATATTAAAACAATTTTAAAAGGACTAAATTTAAGATAAGTAATCAAGATATATTTAAAAAAAATCATTTTTAACAAAATTTATGTTGAATTTAATATTATTTAAATCACAACAAAAATTTAATACCTTAAAGAAATATTTATTAATTTTTGAAAACTATTTTAATTAAGTAGTACAATTACTATAAGATTACTTACAATACCTTAAAGCAATAAATTATTGAACTAAACTTGAGTTCAATTTAATATGCAATAAATCATTATTAATTGGTTACAATAATTTGAAATTAATGTAATTAATTAGTTTGTTTTGTAACTTACAATTAATTAATTTTCATAACTTCAATGTTTGAAAATGTTGATTTAATGTATTTTAATATATGCAAAATGTGTTGTACTACTTAACTTAAAAAAGTTTTAAAAAGAATAGGCTAAATGGTTTATAAAGTAGTAAAGATAAAGATTATATTAATATACAAGTTTTTAAAACCCCCTCACAATTTCATAAAAGCCCCTAACATATTTTATAAAAACCCCTCACAATTTTCACAATCTCCCTTCCAATTCCTTAAGGATTTATGGCATTTATGACATAATTTTTCGATTTTTTTAATTTTTTTTCTAAAATCAAGGGTTGTGATTGGTGGAGAATTTTTAGCAAGAGGGAGAAACCTTTTTCTTTTAATTAGAATATAAGATTTGATAATTTCTAAAGAATTATTTTATCTAATTAATTTAAATAAAATTAATTCTTAATTAAATATATCTCATGTCAAATTATATATTTGTAAATAAGATATGTAGATAGATTATAAAACTTGTAATTTTTAACACAAGCACGTCTTGTTATTTTATGGTTTTATTAATATTTAATCAAGCCCAACTTCTTGATGCAGCCCATGGACCTAACTAATAATGTATCTTCTCATTTACAACCCTATACTAGTATACTATATGACTATATGTTTCAAAAATCAAAACCCTAGTTTGTTAGTCTCACTTCAGCCGCATAAGACGTTACTGCTCCTCTCACCACCATCGACATCACAACCATTTCCCACCGTACACTCAGGGGGCTATATATATATATATATATATATATATATATATATATATATATATATATATATATATATATGAAAAAGTTCCATTAAGAACCATTTTAAGTGTAAAAACTGCGAGAATCAATCTGAGTCGTCCAATTCCCTCTCTTTCAATGTCATTGCCCACCCATGAATTCCTCACATACGCCCTGTCACACTTGATTCCCTCACGCTCACCATCCATGAATTCCACTTATAAAATCAACGGCTAAGATTGGTTCTCGCGGTTCTTACAATAAATTCGGTTCTCAATGGAACCCTCCCATATATATATATATATATATATATATATATATATATATATATATATATATATAAATATATATAGACAAAAGTTCATGCGAGAACCATTGTTAATGCGAAAACCGCGAGAACCAATCTGAGCCGTCCAATCCCCCTACTTCAATGTCATTGCCCACCCATGAATTCCTCACATGCACCTGTCACACTCTATCCCTCCACGTTCTCCATCCATGAAACTTCCCATATCCAAGCAACGGCTGAGATTGGTTCTCGCGGTTCTCGCGGTTCTCGCACTAACAACGATTTTCGCATCAACCCTCCCATATATATATATATATATATATATATATATATATATATATATTCTGCAGCCCACTTTAAATATAAACTTATTTAATAAAAGGCCCAAAGAATCCTTTTTAAATAACAGGCCCAATATATTAGCCATGTCCCGTTCGGCCATTCCATTCCCGATTAATATATGACGAATAAACCTACTCCGTCTCTCCTAGGGGAACGAAAAGGATGCTTTCGATTACACCTCACGAAGTCACGATTAATTGATTACGCTGAGGCTTTTCGGCGATGGAGCAGACGCAGAAGACGGGGCGTCGAGGCTCAACGAATCAGCAATCGTTGATGTTCTTGGCATTCGATGAAACACAATTACACAAAATCAAACGGTATTTTTCAATCTCTCGGTTCAAAGCTTCACTACTTTAAACGCTCTCACACTCATTAGTCGTAAAATTACCATTTCAGTCCCGAATTCCTAATTTTGGTTGTCAACAGATTGAGATTCTCGGCTGTCCTTTGTCACGATTTTAATAGTCCAGATCTTAGTCGATGATTTTCTGTTGATGTTTGGCCGTTTGGGAATTTGAGTTTTGAGAAGAGCTTTGGTACGTTTTTTATTTTTAATTCTTAGTTTTAGCTTATTGTTGATTTGTTGCTTGTCTTACAGTTTTGATAATCAATTATTTGAATTTTTTTATTCTTGATTTCTTGCCGAATTGAAAACTAAGGGTAGGAGTCCTTCAAGAATCAGGGCTTCATAAGTTAAATTGCTCAAAATCCTTAAATAAACAAGTGTTATCTTTCCTTTAATCTTGAATTTTTGAATTCTTGTTTAGATTATTGATTGGTTTGTTTACTAGTTAGAATTACTTGATAGTTAATTGGTTAATGGTTGCTTGAAATCTTGAATTACTTGATATCAAATTAATTGATTAGTTTACTTGAAATCTTGAACAGTTGATTCGCTTATTTGTATGAATAGTTGATTAATTTCTTGATAACTAGTTCATTACTTCATTAGCTAATGTACATCATTAATCTTGAACAGTTGATTTGCTTATTTGTGCTAAATTTTTATCAACATTTTCGCACAACAATGTCTATGATGTGGATTCGAATGATCTTTTTTTCGAACTAAAAGTGTTGCAAATGACTTTATCAACTATAAAGATGTCAGCGGTTGAAATATTGGAGTTTGTTAAAGCTGCAGATTGTTATCCAAATGTTTTAATGCGTATAAAATATTGTTAATGGTACCCGTAACTGTAGCATCCGCTGAGAGAAGTTTTTCAAATCTTAAATTACTAAAAAGTTATTTGAGGTCTTCAATGTCTCAATAAAGACTTAATGGTTTAGCCATTTTATGTATAGAGAATGATATGTTAGAAAATATTGATCTTGAAACTGTTATTAATGATTTTGTATCAAAAATAGCTCTACGAAACATATTTTTGTGAATTTTTTTAGCAGGTGATGGACTCAAATGGTGTAAGTCAAAGTTTAATTTCACTTTGGGTCAAGCGATGTACAGCACGTGGAGTTTTGTTGAGAATGTAAGAGGCTTTGAAATGGAAATGGTAGCAGATATAGACTTGGAAGAAATCATAAATGGAGATAATGATGGAGCAGGTCAAAGTTTGAATTTGTGGCTTAACTCTTGAAAGATAATTGAAGTGGCCATTGTAAGTTATGATGTATGAGATGTACTATAGCTATCGACTAATGTTTGTTGTGCTAATGATTACTAAAATCTAGAAGAGCTTGTGTCATCTATTCTTACGGTTACTCGGTTACGTATAATGTTAAGTTTCTTATTTTGAGTTTATTTATAGTTTAGTGTGTTTTTCACTTTTTTTTTATATTTTAGCGGTTTAGGGGTCCATTTTCTAGCTTTCCCCCGGGCCCCAAAAAAGTTTAAGATGGCCCTGTGAGTACAGAGGCTACAACCCTAGTGACAACTATAGATCGAAGGTTACTTCACAGATCCACCTTCTTAAATGGTATCGTGAACTTTATTTAATTGCATGTAGTATTTTGTAGCAGATCTAAGATTTAGCTCGTGTCCAAACGTATATTCTCACAGATTTGGTTTCCAGGAGTGATTTAGTTTAACAGATTTAGCATTCTTCATCTCTGTAGAGGTGTAGGAGGTTCTGTGCTTATGGTTTTTATTAGTCTAGAGTGCTTGTTTGGGGGTTTGAGTCTTTGAGGTAGCGATCTGTGTAGATATACACAGATTCGTTGTAGGTTCAAGATGTAGTGAAGCTTTTTAGTTCATATATAAACAAATACAACAGGATAAGTAAATTTTTTATGGATTTACTTGATTATTACACTTAAAAATCAACATTAATCCTTATATACCGACTTCATTCAAAGAACACAAAAGGTACTAATTATAACTAACCCAATATAATGAAATATTTCATGATTAATACATTTAGTATTTATGGAATCAACTACCTTGATAAATTATTAGATTTGCTTATTATCTTTTTCTGTAAAGCATTTAAATGTTTGCTTATTACTTCTGTTTTAACTTTTAATCGTGTCTGACTGTCTGCTACTACATGAATTTGTATCTTGCCAAGCTTATATTTTGTTTTGGATTAAGTAGGTTTCTAGATAGAACGATATTGATGATATGCTTACCTTAGCTGCTATTGAGGTTCCTCGTGATTCCAAGGATGCAGAAGACCGAACAGGTATGCTAGCATGACATTTTTTCTTTTGTTGATATACATGTTTTTTAACTTTATTTTGTATTAAAATAATTTAATCAAGTGTTTCTTATGAATCATTAGCTTGTCTATAACATGGCTGATTTGAGACTTTGTATGTCAGAAGTCATTTATCTATAATAATGATACTTTTCTAACAATTTGGTTTTTTGTCATTAACTGGTCATATGGTTTGATTAAAAGGTTTACCTAAACATGAACTGGTTTGAAAGTTTCCAAAATGTTTTCATAAAGGTAAAAACTATTCAAGTGCATATTAATGTTTTATAAGATCGAAAAAGTCAGCTGTAATGACTCGCTAGCCATCCTGCCTTTTTGACTCATTATTCAACCCATTATCTCATGTTATTTGTAGCACTTTAAATGGCTTTTGAAAATGGAAATGTTGACGTAGTGGAATATCTTATTAGCAATAAGTTGGTAAGGCACCTTCTACCGGTATAAGTATATTGTCATTTATTTACTTGCTAGTTGCTAGCTAAATGTACATTCGATCCTAGAAGAAAACAGAGAAAATCAGTAGTTAATGTCCTTAAAAAGCAACGCAGATTGACTATATATAGATATATGATAAAAAATGGTTTACCTTTAATGGTGTCTGCTGCTTTTCACTGATATTCTCCTCTGCACTCTACAGGTTGGTCTTGATGAATTTTAGCACATGGTGAAGTAATGGAAAGATAAAGTCAATACCATTTCATCTTTATATATTAGCTCAAAAGAGTATTGCTTTGAGGTAATTCTTTTACCCAATCAATATATGTTGTCACCCTCTAAAATGATAGCATGTTGCATATTATGAATTATATTTGTATGAAACAAAGAACTGAAGAAGTGAATTTGCGCAAAAATATTTTAGAGTTTTACAAGTTTGGTTTCTATTTGAGTCGATTTAATTACCATATTTTTTTGTACATTCTCCCACTCAAAAGATGGTTTTTTGACTTTGTTTTGTATATGTTAAACATAATTGTTTGATGTTTCTTTATATATGTAAATTTGATTCATTTATAAAATAAATACAAAAATAACTCTCATAATGTTAAATGCTCGAGTTTATTTCAAATTCTATTGCTAATGTGTAACTTGAATAAATAACTCACTCCTCCTGTTTTTATATACACATAGTTTTGATCCATTTATAAAATTCAGCTTTTAACTTGTTTGGGTGTAGTTGCTAATTTAAGTAAATAGTTGTATAAAACTTGATTAAACTCATTTAATGTTTCATTCAAAAATTATATCTCAAAAAACAGAGTATAAATTTATTAACGAATCTACATGCCTGATTCATCAAAACACCACCTTTTTGTGACCACGAAGCTTTATCAGGGCATTCATTATGAGATGAGATATTGTAGTCGACTCAGTAACCTTTCTTCCTCTTGAAAAAATACCATAAAGTTACTGAAACACAATTTTGTTGCTGATTTCTATGTGGAATTGGACTTGTATGCAACTGAGTTGGAATAACCCAGCTATTTTTGCTTAGCAAGTTGTGACCAAGTGTTGTGTTCATCCATTCTTGATGGTTGTAGGATTGTGTTCGTTGTGTTGCCTGCTGAGGTGCTGTGGTGATTCAACTTGTGACCAATTGTTGTGTTCATTCATGCTGAGGTGCTGTGGTGATTCATTTGTTGTGATGATTTGATAATCTGGTTATTCTTATACCCACCGTAAGTTACTATCTTTAGGTGGCAAGATTGATTGTGACTAATATCCCTGAGTCGGGCTTGACTGTTTGTTTAAACAACATTCTTGATAGTTTATGCCATAGGCATATACCATGAACCTTTGTGTAGTAGTAGTGTGTAAATCACAAAACTATTTAACAATTAAGGAACTTTTGATGATAGAAACGACTTGTTTAATGAAAACATACCTTGTTGCTCCATGTGAGTCTACTCGTTACCTACTATGATTTGATCATGTACATGCCTAATTATGTTTGTATCTGTTGCAGATAGACTCAGATTTTAATGGCATTGATGTTTTTCTACAGAAGAAGACAAGAGTTGTTCACCAGGAGGAGGTTTTCAAAGCAGTTTTTATTAGGTTCATATAGAATTATTGTACTTACCGTGTACATATATCTTCTATGCCAGTTTATAAAAATTTTTTAGTCATTTTTAACCCTTTTTTTCTAGTCCTTTCTAGTAAATTTAGCAGTTTTTCAAGTGTTCAGATTTACAATTTTTATTTTGTCCATTAGCAGTCGTATCCCATTAAAAGTAGCAGTTAATTAGTCGCAGTTAAATAAAACAGTTAAATACAGGGATTATAGGCTGCCATGTTACATGACCTGACATTTTTGTGCTGAAAGAGCAGATTTTCTTTCTGCTCTGTCAACAATATATATAGTGTTAGGATTAAGGGAGAACCCTCTTAAATAGAGAACCGAGAGAATACTTTTGAAACTTTGATTTCATTGATCAGATTGTTCAAAAATTATCACAATTTATTTAGACATTTGATTCAATTGATCATAGAATTTAAAATGTCATGTTTTTTTGATAATATGTTCGAATATAATCCTGATGCATCGATGCATACAAAAGTGTTATTTGATATATCAATGCATACAAAATTTTAAATTGTTAATAATTATAGAAATAATTTTGATTTTAAGATTTAGTATGTAAAATTGACTTTTTGGTAGCTATGGGTGAACATGAACGTAAAGATGAAATACTAAATTACAAGTTTACACATGTTCTCTCTATCGTGCATCTTAAAAGGGTTCTCCCTTGATCCTCACCCTATATATATATATATATATGTAAAAGTTCAAACGAGAACTGTTTTTCCTACGAGAACTGCGAGAACCAATCTGAGCCGTCCAATTCCTCCTCCTTTAATGTCATTGCCCACACATGAATTTCTCACATGCACCCTGTCACACTTGATCCCCTCCACGCTCTCCATCCATGAACTTCCCATATCCAAGGAACGGCTGAGATTGGTTCTCGCAGTTCTCGTACGAAAAACAGTTCTCGTTTGAACCCTCCTATATATATATATATATAATTGCCATTTTTTCAGTTTTTTTTCTTTTCATTCTTTTCCCTCTGGTTTTTTCTTGTATTCAATAATATTCAATAATGTATATTTTTTGTTTTTTTGTTGTATTTAATAATTTTATATTTTTTCTATTGGTGGTTTAGGGTTTACCACGGGCGTGTTGGGTCGGATTAGGTAGCGGGTCGAAACAGGTCATTTTATTAAAATTAGACTAACTGATCATTAAAACACCTTAAAATCATTAAGGTCCAGTTTGTTTCAGCGTAATGTGAAATAATGTAATGGGATTGAAATCAAATTATGTTATATTTTGCGTTTGATAACATTATTTAGAAATGAATTAAATTCTTTGAAGTATTAATATTCCTTTAGGTAGAAGAATGTCATTCCATAACTAACATTGATTGAATTAAAATCATTTACATTTCTTCGTATTACGATGAAATAAAAAAGACCTAATAATCTGTCAATTACAAGGATAGTACAAATAAACAACCTTAATTAAAAATAAAAATAATAATACTGGAAACAACATAAAGTTTTAAAAGAAAATTTTGTTTAATTTTAGTTTGTCATTCCAAGAAAACACGTGGATCCGTTTAGACCCGTTCATTTCCAAAAGGCTCCTTGCACAACCCGTTTGGACCCGTTTCTTTCATAAGGCAATACCCTAATAAACCCAAAAACTACACAACTTCACCCGTAGTGACCTAATGTTGACCATACGGGTTGAAATTGTGGGTTCTATTTTTTTCTATAACAATTTAATAGCTATCGGTTTGGTTTGTTTTAAAACTAAGTTTTAAGTAGCAGAAAGTGTTATATAGTCAATGCAAAAGTAAAATGTTATATTAATGGTTTATGATTGTTCACACATATATAAGATTTTTTATTTTTATATTATATGATTATTTAGTGAATAATCATGATCTATGATGAATATGTAAAAAAATTTGTAGATTGATTGGTGAAAATAAAAAACTATTTATATATTGGTTTAAATTCATTGGTGAAATAGTATAAAATACTCACTTTTAAATAGTAATGATAAAAAACTTGTTGTGTTCAATATTGAATATTACTAGTCTATAATTTACTAGTTTAATACTCCGTGTATAAACACGGAGATTGTTGATATGAGTTTTAGATATTTATGGTGTTAAATCTTAAATTTGAAATCTTAAATGTATAATAAATCCATAAATCGATAACAAATCAAGAAACATTTATGAAAATCAGAAGATGATCAAGAAAGAAAATTGACTTACAGATCTGCATCGATAGTTGTTAGCTTTTAGAAAATAAACAGAGTTGATTAGTGGATAAAAATTCCAAGAATATTTTGAAATAGGGGATTTTGATTGGTAAAAAATATTCTAAAAATAATTTAATGATCACATAATGTCTTTCTAAAAATATAAAGTAATTTAAAATCATTTTGAAATAGGAGATTTTCACGAATGTATTTTTATATATAACGGGTTGGTTTAAAAATTGATAAAAACTAATCATTAGCGAAAGAAATAAGACTTTTACAAATGGTGACAAATAACGTCAAAACCCAAAACAATGGTTGAAGCATCGACGTAATTGATGGAAAACGTGATATTATGATATGAAATATTATTATATTTTTTATACAAATCATAAGTCATTATGTTACAAATAGATTTATCAAATATTATTTTAAACTATATCCTGCTAGGCAAGTCAAACATCTTAAATCTACAGGCTCGACAGCAAAAACAAGAACAACATTTTAATCAGCAGCTCTGAAGAAAGCTTGATATTAATTTAAATTTACATACCCTTTCTTGTTTTAAATGCATACGCATCACAATTATATAAATTGAAAACGGTAGGTTCTACCTAAATATAGGTTTGATACCTAAATACAGGTTTCGACTTAGTTGTAAGTTCGTTAAATCCCGCTTCTTATGTTTCTAATCTCATCCATGTGTGTTTAATCGCTTACTTAGCTCAGTTAATATTGATTTTATAGTTTTTCTTCCTGTGGAATTGAAACAACGAGAGCGACAATGCAGGTGCTTGTTGCTATGTTGACCCATCCACTGCTACATACTCATATTGCCTTATCTGCCATTCTGCCCCATTAATACAACCAACTCAGGTCATATTCTTTTCTCTCTTTTTACTTCTTTATCTCTTTTTTTCTTCTCTCTCCCTTTCTTTCTTCAAAGTATGAAACAGGTTTTGCTAATTTGTTAGCAACTTAGTTGAGCGTATCTGATGTAGATATATCTCATTTTAGTTGTTTGGTAGCATTTTAAAGAGTACCCGTAGTATGTTTGATGAAATGTCTAAAAGAACCTTGGTTAAAAGATATTAACAACCGTTAACTTGCTTGTGTTAGTAGTTGTTTTTAAATGTTTGGAACACTATGAGGCTCACAAAGGCATAGAAAATTTATGTGTGTGTATTGATCTATGTGTGTGTATTTGATTAGAAGATGGGTGTTCTAAGGGTGTGTGTTTTACATGTTTGAAAGTTTGCTATGAGATGTATTTTTACTAATTTTGCTTTCAATCTGGATATGATGGCTATCATTTTTCTCCATCCTTATTTTTTCATGGTTTAAATTATTATTGTTGTGTTAAATAGTACATTAAGTTCATATTTTTAGTTGTAAGGCATAAATCCTATTTAAATTACACTAAGAACACATGTACACACTCAGAGTGCTCTTTTCCTAATGCATTGTTTTTATAATAAATGTACAGAGTTGACTTTTAAAGTCAGAAAAAAACATGGACTATGCAACCAAAGAGAGAATTTGATGGTGACTCATTTGAGTTACTATTAAGTCTAATAATAATAAAACAGATGTTGACATACTTAAAACATGTATTTCATTAACAAATTTTAACATATATAATGAAAGTATATAAGTATTTCATGACATGTCAAAACATATTTGTAATCTATAAAACAATTAATTAGCACCACTCTATGTAGCTCTAGAATAAACAAAGTTAATGAATATTCATTTTGCTTATGGAAGTTAGGTCTTATTATAAAATGATATTACAAACAAACAAATACAAGTCATCATCATTTATTTTGTTGTTACTAACATAAGTTTTCTACTTTTCTATAACATCACCATTAACTTCATTTGTTTTATGCTTTAATTTATGTATGTATCGTGATTAAAAATTGCTCAAGATTGACATATATATGGGTTGTGTGATTTCAACATGAGAAGTTGTGATGATATTTTGATACATGATTGCTCTACAACTTACACCCAACAAACATGTAACGACCAAAATTTCAGACATTAACGTAATAAAAGAACGGGTTATATGCACAGAAATGTAACGAAGTATGCGCGGTTTAATATTGTGTGTAACCAACTATTTTTTTTTTTGCAATTAATACAATGAACTACCATTTTTTTAACATTGTATGCAATTTTAACCCATGATTGTAGGTTACCGGTCACCCTTAAAACAGTTGGCAATTTTTATTTTTTTTAATAGTGACGTGGCACTCCATGTAGGATTTCACATAAGATAATTGATTATTATTATTGTTTTATTATTATTATTATTATTATTATTATTATTATTATTATTATTATTATTATTATTATTATTATTATTATTATTATTATTATTATTATTATTATTATTATTATTATTATCTTCAACCCTTCACCCTTAACCTCTCATCTTAATCTTCTTCTGCCACCTCCGTCTTCATGCCACCTCCCTCTTCTACCGCTTCGTCTTCATCCTACACAAGAACCGCCGCCGTTACTGAAGATCATGAACCGTCGACCATCATCGCCATCGCTTAGGGTCTTCATCCTAAACAAGAACCGCTGCCGGCTTCATCCATCTTCATCGATTAGGGTTTTCATCGATGGTCTGTCTGCCGCCATCGCCTCCGTCGACTTCAACCACAACGACAAAACACATCGATACATCTGTACTTCCTCGCCGATTTCTTTGTCGATTTCAAGATCTGCTTTAGGGTATGGATTTCGAATAGGTATGAATTTCTTGTGGGATCGTTTGTGGGTTTAGTTTGTCCAGATCTGTTTGGTCTGTTCTTGGTCGATTTCTTTGATCTATTCTTTGTCGTTTAAGGGTTTAGTTTACACAGATCTGAGTTTGAAGGTTTTCACAGATCTGTTTGGCCTGTTCTTGGTCTATTTCTTTGATTTTTGTTTGGTTGTAGATGACGGCCAGAGATCTGGGTTTTAGTGGTTGTAGATGACGGAATCACAGATCTAGGTTCTAGGGTTTCTTTCGGTGGTGGTTGTAGATGACGACCATAGATCTTTGGTTGTAGATTTGGGTTTCGATCATCATAGATATTTCTTGTACATCTATGATTCTTGCTAGGTTTTTGATGTTTGCTTGAGTTATGGATTTCATTTGATTTTTGTTTGGTCTTTGATCTGTTTTGATCTTGTTTGGTGTTTGTTTTAATTTTTGTTTGAGTTCATAGATTTTTGTTTGGTAGTTAATGTTGTGGTTGAATGAGATGGTGACAGTGGTGGTTGAAAGTGGAGGTGACGCTGGTGGTGGTTGAAAATGGAGGTGGTGGTGGTTGAAGATGGAGGTGGCGGTGGTGGCAGATGAAGTTAGTGGTGGTGGTGGTGGTGGTGGTAAGAAGATGTTATTGATGAAGAAGATGATTAATAATATAACCAATAATAATAATAATAATAATAATAATAATAATAATAATAATAATAATAATAATAATAATAATAATAATAATAATAATAAATACTATTAATAATAATATAATAATAAAATAATTACCACATCATCAAACAAATGACACATATGCATTATTTTAAAAAAGAAAAAATAAAATAATATATTACCTGCTCCACGTCAGTTTTTACCTGCTTTGCAGGTCAAAATTGCATACAATGTTAAAAAATGGTAATTCATTGTATTAATTGCAAAAAAAATAGTTGGTTACACACAATATTAAACCGCGTATACTTCGTTACATTTCTGTGCACATAACCCTAAAAGAACTATCGTAATTTACTTGTAATTAATCTTGTGATGATAGTAAAATTAGACTATTGGTTTCCTTAAGAATTAAAATATTTCTAGAAATTTAATTATTATCAATATTCCGTTAAAAGAATTATTAATTCTTGTGGTTATGGTTTTTTCTTAAAACATGGTTCAATTATTGCCATGAGAAAACGGTACTGGTGTGTAATTAGAAGCCTTATTTCTTTAACTTGGTGCTTAAGATAAATATATTTTTAATAGAAGGACCAATTATATATGTAACTCGGATATACCCTCCTTTAATATAATTAGCAAACCCTAACTTCCCAAATCACGTTTTCACGTACGAGTGTTGGAGCCGTCGGCCATTGACAAGAGGAAACTGCAACCAGAGATTTGTCGTGATAATTAAGACCTCCGGTAACTTCCCGACATCTAAGGTAAGGATATCTACATCTCTAGTATGGTGTTATTGGTAATTCATGATAGCGAGTCAATCGAGGGTGCTGGTACATAGATCAGCCGAGAGTTTTAGGTGCAATGAATATATATATATATATATATATAAGAATGGTAAGTATGTATCTGATCGAACTACGGTTTAGTGAAATATTCATATGTGTTAATGGGTCTAGCCATGATTTGTGATTGGATAGAAGAAAGTGGATGAACCGACTGAAACCCCATGTGGTGTGAGTGTGTGCTGCCATCAAATATCAGGATGTGTATGTACTTTTTCTATAATCAACTTATATATGAACCATAAATTGTGTCTTGCTACCATATACGTATACTAAAGGGTGTGAGTATGATGGTTGGTTTGAATCTATAGTTGTGTCACAAAGATAGGTAATTGTTTATCCACTATTATAAATAAACTTTTTCAGTTTTGAAGTTATAAAGCGGTGGCTAGCTAAGAAGTTCCATTAACATTAATATGGAGATATAAATTCAAGTATAATGACTATGGATTTTGTTAAATAAATTAATGAGCTAGGTTACCAATTAATACAAAGAAAATGCATGCATTATGTGTGTAGTTTAATGAAAAGCATGAGTGTGTCAAGTGTGTTTATTAACCTACGAATGGCAGTAAGTGTGTGTATGTGTGTGTTTGATTTAATTCAGGTTTGGGTGTTCATTAAGTTCAATGTAAGATGTGCTTTTGTGTGTGAATTGGCGACTAAAGAGAATGGTCCCAAATGAGGTGGGTGTGTGTATGAAACTTGGTAACAAATTAATAAATTATACGAGAGCCTGGCTCGCAAATAGAAGGCTTAAGTGTGTTCATGGTGATCGTCACTAAAGGGGTTACGTACAGGTACGTTAGATTTAGGGTTTTAGATAAGCGTGTTTAATTTAGAGAGACGTACTTAGTAAAGGTTATCGTTTTTCACGGGTTGGATAATTCATCGTAACCTTTTGTAGGTTTTGCCGGGTTTGGATCTAAGTGACATATGTTGATCATATGTTCAACAATGTGGTGTAGGTGGTTTCGTGATCTCGTATTTACTCGGATTCAGTCATGGCAACTTGTGGACCTCAGGTGAGTTTAATAGAATTTACAAAACCCGAGTACAAAGACAAAACCTAAATTTTGAAATGTTAACGGCTATATATATATATATATATATTAATTGATGATGCATGTTACGTGCTTTAAGTTGAATATATTATATGTATGTTCAAACACGTGATATGCATGCTATGAATTATTTACGGTTTACTACGGTTAATATATGATTATGTACATTATATGCATGCTTGAACTTAGTGGGCGGGGGTAGTACTATATTACTCATTGCGGATTACGGGCCTAGTAGGTATGAGTTGATCTTCTAGGATTAAACTGCTAGCCAATGCGGGTAGCTTGGTCGGCTATAGTGACACATGGTACGCGAACACCTTGGTGTTCAAGTATTGGAGTGATGTAGGCTAGCGGGGCTAGATCATGTATCACGAGGGTGTGAGGAGAAACTGAAATTGCGGTCGGCTTCGTTCGTACTTACACTTGAATGACAAAGCGGTACTTGTACTTGCCCTGTCGGAGTAGCGAAAGCGGCGATACTCTCGGGATCTATGTACCGGGTAGGAGTCATGACCTTACCGGGTACGTAGGTTGGCCGGGCACGTGAGTAGTGAACCTTGGGTTATCTAGTGTGGGTTTAGACTCACATGGTCCCTAAACTTGGTCAAAACTGCCATTTTGGTCCTTTCAAAGTTAAAGTGGTACAATTGTTCTTTTATGAAGCATTTTGTAGCCAAATTGGTCATTTTCTAACGTTGACTAACGGTCAAATCTGTTAAGTTAGGGATAGTTTGGACTTTTTACACTTATTTCTAATTTTGTATTAAAAAAAGAATATTTAATCTTTTTAAAATAAAAATATACTCTCCATAACTCTCTCCCCCTCTCTCTACATCGCCTCCCTCCTCTCATCCTCTCTCTCCTTTCTGCAACCGGCTGCACTCATCTCCCTCTCCCTCACGATCTGCAACCAACAGCCACCGCCACCGCCACCGCCAACCGGCAGCCTGTCACACCCCGCTAAAGCAGAAACACGAGGTGTCACAGCAAAAGGTCTCATAGCACAAGGTAATAGAAAATTTCCAACCATAACAGATAATTTAAGATAGTAAAATCAAATTACAAACATCCAGTACAATTACAGCAAAGGAATATTGTCTTTGATAAAATAAAAGTAGCCGATTGGAAATTCGTTTCATGAATCCACACATGATATGCTCTAACGTGCTCTAAGACCTAGCGAAAGTTACCTGAAAGGCATGAGTAAAAGAGAGGTCAACTACGAGAGTTGGTGAGGACACAAGTTTATATGCACAAAATGAAATTTTAATGCAAAAGAAATAAAGTAAAATGTTGGGGTTTTGAACCCAACTAATTTCTGTAAGGATGGAGACGTTAATCCAACCACAGTTTATTGCCCAATTTATACGCATGGTTTTTGAGTATACAAGGGATGTTTTACTAAGCTTGAGCCATTATTCCAATCCTATCGACATACTTTCTTGATATATATATTCATTTTTTTTAAACCCAACGCCCGAATTAGATAACGTTGGAAGTAGGTAAAGTACACCTATAGTTCGTCAACCATAAGTGGGGGGATGTCGTCCCCAAATAGCGCTATCTACAAGTACCATAGGCCCCTTATGTGGTAGTTAATGGATAATGTATTGAAACCCAAGTACATCAGCAAGTATAATACTACCATTGCGCGTGATTCAAAAATATTTATGATGGCAATAAATAAAACATTTATATATAATCATGCTTTCACCCCAAATATATGAGTAAATGTATTTAAAAAAGGGGGTTGTGAACACTCACCTTTCGTGTAGCTTGGTAAGAAATAGGTAGTCCTACTAGTTCTTTGTATTCGTCACCCTTTTACCCTATTATGTTAAATGTCCACCATAAGGTCCTTTTTAGAGTAAAACTCTTTATAAGGTATAGGGTTAATGTTTAAAGTATTTTAGAGTCTAGTTAGTCTTCACTTGTAGTTATCATTAATTTCTATATTTTTATATTTATCTTATACATATAGTTAATATATGCGAAAATATATATATAATATATAGTTAAGTTTTAAAAACATGCAACATTCATACATATATAACATTTATATAAAAGTTGTCTTACGATATAGTTATATGTGCATTAATGATATAAGCGTATATATATACATATAGTAATTTTTAAAGAAAATAATGGCACATAATATTATTATATGTATCTATGACTAACTTTGATAATGTAAGAATACATTATAGAGTTATCTTTTTAAATAAGAATGCATAAATATATATATATAATAAAAAGTATGTCTTTTGATCATGTATTACTACATAATAGTATATTTTAGCTTTTAAAATCCAACACACATACATGCATCGAAATATATATATATATATATATATACATGATTTTCGTAATAATCAAGAACTTTTATACTTATAATAGGTGTTTACTTACATGCATGGTGATATATATATATGTATATATAAATATTGTACATTCAAAGTCCTTGTTAATATCCATCATTTTCACCAATCTATCTCATTCAAGAAGGATCAAAATAACCACATGCATGTTTCTTGCCATACAACATTGGGTAGGATAGATCCATACATCAAATGGTAGGATAAAATCTTTAATAAGATAGTTACATGCATGTATTTATAAGAGTTAACCACATGCATGCTTTTGCCTTACAACATTTGGTAGGATAAATCCATACATCAAATGGTAGGATAAAGTCCATAATAGGAAGATTGCATGCATGTGCTTATAACTTGATCTTCTTGAGTTAAAAGGAAAGAAAGATGATGAGAGAAAAGATGGTGAAGATATCGATTTATACAAGAGCGTATAAATGTACAAGAACTAGTATTGAGGTGGATGATTATACCTTCAAGAGAGTACTTCACTTGAAGAGATAATGGCTTCCTTTCTTGATCTTCTTGAAGTGTTTGAAGAAAGAACTTGAGAGAGTGAAAGTGTATGAGAGTTGAAGTGAGAAGAGGGGTGTTTGAAATGAGAAGATTGGGGTTGGTATTTATAGGCAAAAGAGAAGAGAGGGGGGGGGGGGGGGGGGGTACGGCCGAGATGGTGGGGGGGGGGGGGGGGTAGGGTGGTGAGGGTGGTGAGGGTGATGATGGTGGTGGTTGAGTGTGTAAGTAAGTAAAATGATGATGGTTGACTTTGGTTATAATAATATTATATTTATTATTATTATTATTAATATTATTATTATTATTACTATTATTATAAATATAATGTAAGATAAACATCTTTAATATGTTTATTATTACATTACATTTTATTAAAAATGTACATAAAATGTACTTACTACTTATTTATAATTTATAATGGACATTTAAACATGTAATAAGATTTTTAGGTATGACGTAAATATATATATATATATATTTTTTTACAAGAACTAGGACTTTTATTTATATACTTACGCTACGAAAGGTATTTCTAAATCATCGAGGACTTATTGAATTTTAACTTAAAGTATATGGGACTTACCTTTTTATGATTGGTGACGGTTGTCACAGTCTCCCCTAGTTAAAGAAATTTCGTCCCGAAATTTACTTGGTGCTACTGTCTTTAAAGAGGTGGGGATACTTATGTCTCATGTAATCCTCACTTTCCCAAGTATATTCGGGTCCGTGTCTCGAATTCCACCGGACCTTTAATATAGGGATCTTGCTTCGCCTGAGCTGTTTGACTTTTCGGTCTAAGATCTCTATTGGTTCCTCCGTGAAGTGCAATTGCTCGGTTACTTGCACTTCTTCCAATGGTACTACCGATGAGTTGTCGGATAGACATTTCTTGAGGTTTGATACGTGGAAGGTATTGTGAATGGCGCTTAATTCTGGTGGTAGATTGAGTTTATATGCTACGGGACCAACCCTCTCAGTAATTTCGAAAGGTCCAATGTATCGAGGACTCAATTTTCCTCTCTTTCCAAAACGAATAATACCTTTCCATGGGGATACTTTTAAAAGTACCTTGTCTCCAACTTGAAACTCTAAGGGTTTCCTTCTATTATCCGCATAACTCTTCTGGCGATCCCTCGCCGTTTTGAGTTTTTCCTTGATGATTGAGATCTTGCTGTTCTTGGTAGCTTGGTGATGAAGTCCATTGTGATTTGTTCCCATTTCCATTGAGGGATTTCGGGTTGTTGCAGTAACCCAGACAGTTTTTGATGTTCAGCTTTTACTCTTGCACATGCTAAACATTTTCCTACGTACAAAGCTATGTCCCTTTTCATTCCTTGAGATCCTTGTACATCTTATCGGCTCCGGGATGCACGGAGTATCTTGACTGATGTGCTTCATCCAAGATGGTCAACCTTGTGTTGTTGTAGTTTGGGACCCATACTCTGTTCTCAAAATAGCGCACTCCATCAGCCTTAATTTCGAATCGGGATTCCAAGCGGTATAAAGCTTCGTCCTTTAGGTTCTCCTCCTGTAATGCCTTTTCCTGGCTTTCCAGGATCCGACTCTTTAAACTGGTTTGGACCATTGCTTCCATAACTCTAGCCCTAGAAGGCTTCACTCTTTCCTTTCTGCTTAAAGCATCAGCTACCACATTTGCTTTGCCGGGATGGTACTTGATTTCGCAGTCATAATCATTGAGCAGTTCAACCCATCTCCTTTGTCTCATATTGAGCATCTTCTGATCTAGAATGTGTTGAAGACTTTTGTGATCAGTGTAGATGGTACACTTAGTGCCATACAAGTAGTGTCTCCAAATCTTAAGAGCAAACACCACTGCTCCAAGTTCCAAATCATGGGTAGTGTAGTTCTTCTCATGAACTTTTAGTTGTCTTGATGCATAAGCGATGACCTTCTCCTTCTGCATCAGTACACACCCAAGTCCTTGATGTGAAGCGTCGCAATAAACCACAAAGTTATCTGTTCCTTCAGGTAGAGTTAAAACAGGTGCATTACTCAATTTGTGCTTGAGGGTTTGAAATGCTTCTTCCTGCTTCTCTCCCCAGATAAACTTCTTATCTTTCTGGGTTAGTGTGGTTAGCGGCTGTGCAATCTTTGAAAAGTTTGCTATGAATCGCCTGTAGTAACCTGCCAACCCAAGAAATTGGCGAACTTCGGTTGGTGTTTTTGGCGCTTCCCATTGCTTGATTGCCTCAATCTTTACCGGATCTACGTGAATCCCATTTTTGTTAACCACATGACCAAGAAAGTATACTTCGCGAATCCAAAATTCGCATTTAGAGAATTTCGCGTACAACTTCTGGTCCTTAAGTAGTGTTAGCACCAACTTCAAATGCTGCTCGTGGTCTTCCTTGCTTTGTGAATAAATGAGTATATCGTCGATAAATACGATAACAAATTTATCCAGATATGGTCTACAGACCCTATTCATTAAATCCATGAAGATAGCTGGAGCATTTGTCAATCCAAAAGGCATAACTAAGAACTCATAGTGTCCGTAACGAGTCCTAAATGCTGTTTTAGGAATATCCGCCTCACATACTCGCAACTGATGATATCCCGAGCGTAGATCGATCTTTGAAAAATACGTGGCTCCTTGAAGTTGATCAAATAAGTCATCAATCCGGGGAAGTGGATATCGATTTTTGATCGTCAACTTATTAAGTTCCCTATAGTCGATGCACATCCGTAATGACCCATCCTTCTTTTTAACGAAAAGGACTGGAGCTCCCCAAGGGGACGAGCTTGGTCGGATGAGTCCTTTGTCAAGCAATTCTTGAAGCTGTGCTGACAACTCTTGCATTTCCGATGGCGCTAAGCGATAAGGTGCCTTAGCCACGGGCGCTGCTCCAGGAACCAAGTCGATATGAAATTCGACTTGACGGTTCGGAGGTAACCCTGGTAATTCTTTGGGGAAAACCTCAGGGTAATTTCGAACTACGGGGATTTCCTGGATGCGTTGTTCTTCGGTATCCTTATTAGTGACGTGTGCTAGAAATGCCTCATTTCCTTTTCTCAGGTACTTCTGCATCTTCATGCAGGAGACTATCTTCAGATTCCTTCCCGACTTCTGTCCGTATACGATGAGTTTTTCGCCTCTAGGCATAGGGATGCGTATGATTTTCTCGAAGCAACATATCTCCGCTCGATATTTAGTAAGCCAATCCATACCGATAATTACGTCGAAGCTTCCTAACTTAATTGGGATTAAGTCTATACTAAATGTCTTACCAGCTAAGTTCAATGTGCAACCAATTATTATATCCTTAACCCTAGCTTCCTGACCATTAGCAAACTCTATGGTATAGGCATCTTTCATCTTTTTAGTTTTCAAATTAAGCGTTGTCCTAAACTCCAATGACACAAAACTCCTATCTGCTCCCGAATCGAATAACATTGACGCATAGTTGTGATTTAGAAGGAAAGTACCTGCGACAACATCCGCATTCTGCCTAGCTTCATCCACTCCAATCTCAAACACTCTTCCTCGAGCTTGGCCTCCTTGGCCCTGTTGGTTCACTTGGCGGTTTTGATTAGCATCCTGTCCCTGGTTGGGACGGGGGCATATACGTGGGTGGTGCTCCAAACTCCCGCACTTGTCGCATGGTCGTGCCCTACAATTATTGGCATAATGGCCGCTTCTCTTGCACCTACTGCAGACGATGCATCTTCCTTCGTGAAATTTTCCGCAGTTGTTGCACCTAGGGTAGGTCTTTCTCCCTCCATTTGTCTGTGTTTGAACTCCATAGTTTCGGCAAACCTTCTTATTCCTTCCAAATCTCTCATCAGTCTGCTTCCTTGACAATTCCTCCATCTTCCTCTTTCCTTTGTTCTTGTCACTGGCAAACATTCCAGACAGTATGGCGTTATTGGTGAGACTGGTGGCCAAATTCACCGCGTTCTGGAGTGTGGCAGGGTTTGCCGAGGTGACATTTGCTCGAATCTCAGGAGCTAGACCCCAGATGTACCTATCTATACGGTTCTCTTCAGGGGTTACCAAGTGTGGAACTAACTTGGACAGTTCATGAAAGCGGGTAGTGTAAGCACTGATGTCACTTCCCACCATTTCATGGTTCCACAGCTCAGCTTCTAGCTTCTGGGTTTCACTCCTTGAGCAGAACTCTTCTCTCAGTAGTTTAATAAATTCTGCCCAGGTAAGCTGATGAGCTGCTTCCCTTCCTCGGGTCTGTATTTGGATGTTCCACCACGACAAGGCTCGACCTTGTAGCAAGCAAGCAGCGAATTCCACCTTGTTCGCTTCCGTGCACTTGCTGATACTAAGAACTGATTCTATACTATCAATCCAGCTCAGCAATCCTACGGCTCCCTCAGTGCCATAGAATTCCTTAGGGTTGCAAGCCCTGAAGGTTTTGTAGTTGCAGTCTCTGTTTGGCGCATTTGCATGTTGTCCAGCTTGTAAGCCTGCTGCCACTTGGCTAACGATGTTGGGCAGTGTAGCTAACACTCGATCCAACACTATTTGACTGACGTCGTCTTCTCTTCTCAGAGGCATGGTTTTAAGATGTGAATATAATATGATCTTTGTCAAGTTTATTTCTTAAGGAAGCTAAGTATGATCATGCAAAAAAAAAAATTTTTTTTTTAGGCACTAATTAATACTATGAGGACAAAAAAAATTTCTTAAAATAGAATCATTTCCATTGATAACATTTTGGGTATACATCATGATTACAAAATTTCCCAAAATATGGTAATACATAAATTGTTTAGATTGGGTTTACATACTTTTTACCAAAATTTCCCAATCCTATATAACGACATAAGACCTAGTAAGTAGTTCCTAGAGAAATAGTAGCATACTTAAGGGCCAGGGAATGGTCATTTCAGAGGTTCCTCCCTAACATCACTCCTAGCATGACTCCTACTGCCAAAGCTAGCACTGCCAGGGCCTTCACACGTTCATATACTCTCCTTATGTCCTCCTGTGCGTTTGCCTCCACTCGTGATATATTCTGGTACTGGGCCTCCGCCATTTCTGTAAGAGCACCAATAGAGTGGCGCTGGCAATCCAACCGTCCATCAAGATACTCAAAGTGAGAGGTAAGCTGCCTCAGGTGTCGGGATTGCGCTTCTATCATCCCTGGTGTTATGACAGGTATGCCTGGTAACACTGAAGTGCCTGCTGCTATTCTCCTAACGGTGGATGACTCGCCGGTAGCCGCTATAGCCTGTGGGGGTGTGATACGCGGGGGTAAACCAGTAGTCTTCCTAGCAGTGAGTCGGGTGCGAGGGAGTGGTTGCTTATTTTTGGGCTCTAGGAATCCAGGTGGTAGTGCACATGGATTGGGTGAACTCCGGCCACTGGACATCTCCGGTTCCTCATCGGATGTTTGATGCCTTATTGCATTCTGAGTGTGCTCAGTGGGTTCTGACTCGCTGTCGTACTCTGGTCCAGGAGTATACTCGGTCGACATACTGATCTGCGACAACGATCTACTTAGTTACTAGTGTTCTATTGTGAGTGTCTAAAGGAAATTATGCATAATATACACACATAATCATGCTTAATGAAAGAAAATCTTATGCAAGCATAGGACTATTACAATTAACTTGAGTATTCCATAGCCCTTACTTGAATTAAACATAGGTGATCAAGCTTTGTTTAATTAAAGGAAGATAATGGAAGACTCAACTTAATCACATTAGTAAAATGCTTTAAGTTTAGAAATTTATTTTAGAAAAATCTTCTTTCGAAAACCTTCGGTTATAGTTTGAGTTTTCCCCCCATAAGGAAAACTACAATTCTCTATAACCTTCGGCTCTGATACCACTTCTGTCACACCCCGCTAAAGCAGAAACACGAGGTGTCACAGCAAAAGGTCTCATAGCACAAGGTAATAGAAAATTTCCAACCATAACAGATAATTTAAGATAGTAAAATCAAATTACAAACATCCAGTACAATTACAGCAAAGGAATATTGTCTTTGATAAAATAAAAGTAGCCGATTGGAAATTCGTTTCATGAATCCACACATGATATGCTCTAACGTGCTCTAAGACCTAGCGAAAGTTACCTGAAAGGCATGAGTAAAAGAGAGGTCAACTACGAGAGTTGGTGAGGACACAAGTTTATATGCACAAAATGAAATTTTAATGCAAAAGAAATAAAGTAAAATGTTGGGGTTTTGAACCCAACTAATTTCTGTAAGGATGGAGACGTTAATCCAACCACAGTTTATTGCCCAATTTATACGCATGGTTTTTGAGTATACAAGGGATGTTTTACTAAGCTTGAGCCATTATTCCAATCCTATCGACATACTTTCTTGATATATATATTCATTTTTTTTTTAAACCCAACGCCCGGATTAGATAACGTTGGAAGTAGGTAAAGTACACCTATAGTTCGTCAACCATAAGTGGGGGGATGTCGTCCCCAAATAGCGCTATCTACAAGTACCATAGGCCCCTTATGTGGTAGTTAATGGATAATGTATTGAAACCCAAGTACATCAGCAAGTATAATACTACCATTGCGCGTGATTCAAAAATATTTATGATGGCAATAAATAAAACATTTATATATAATCATGCTTTCACCCCAAATATATGAGTAAATGTATTTAAAAAAGGGGGTTGTGAACACTCACCTTTCGTGTAGCTTGGTAAGAAATAGGTAGTCCTACTAGTTCTTTGTATTCGTCACCCTTTTACCCTATTATGTTAAATGTCCACCATAAGGTCCTTTTTAGAGTAAAACTCTTTATAAGGTATAGGGTTAATGTTTAAAGTATTTTAGAGTCTAGTTAGTCTTCACTTGTAGTTATCATTAATTTCTATATTTTATATTTATCTTATACATATAGTTAATATATGCGAAAATATATATATAATATATAGTTAAGTTTTAAAAACATGCAACATTCATACATATATAACATTTATATAAAAGTTGTCTTACGATATAGTTATATGTGCATTAATGATATAAGCGTATATATATACATATAGTAATTTTTAAAGAAAATAATGGCACATAATATTATTATATGTATCTATGACTAACTTTGATAATGTAAGAATACATAATAGAGTTATCTTTTTAAATAAGAATGCATAAATATATATATATAATAAAAAGTATGTCTTTTGATCATGTATTACTACATAATAGTATATTTTAGCTTTTAAAATCCAACACACATACATGCATCGATATATATATATATATATATATATATATATATATATACATGATTTTCGTAATAATCAAGAACTTTTATACTTATAATAGGTGTTTACTTACATGCATGGTGATATATATATATGTATATATAAATATTGTACATTCAAAGTCCTTGTTAATATCCATCATTTTCACCAATCTATCTCATTCAAGAAGGATCAAAATAACCACATGCATGTTTCTTGCCATACAACATTGGGTAGGATAGATCCATACATCAAATGGTAGGATAAAATCTTTAATAAGATAGTTACATGCATGTATTTATAAGAGTTAACCACATGCATGCTTTTGCCTTACAACATTTGGTAGGATAAATCCATACATCAAATGATAGGATAAAGTCCATAATAGGAAGATTGCATGCATGTGCTTATAACTTGATCTTCTTGAGTTAAAAGGAAAGAAAGATGATGAGAGAAAAGATGGTGAAGATATCGATTTATACAAGAGCGTATAAATGTACAAGAACTAGTATTGAGGTGGATGATTATACCTTCAAGAGAGTACTTCACTTGAAGAGATAATGGCTTCCTTTCTTGATCTTCTTGAAGTGTTTGAAGAAAGAACTTGAGAGAGTGAAAGTGTATGAGAGTTGAAGTGAGAAGAGGGGTGTTTGAAATGAGAAGATTGGGGTTGGTATTTATAGGCAAAAGAGAAGAGAGGGGGGGGGGGGGGTACGGCCGAGATGGTGGGGGGGGGGGGGGGGGGGGGGTGGTGAGGGTTGGTGAGGGTGATGATGGTGGTGGTTGAGTGTGTAAGTAAGTAAAATGATGATGGTTGACTTTGGTTATAATAATATTATATTTATTATTATTATTATTAATATTATTATTATTATTACTATTATTATAAATATAATGTAAGATAAACATCTTTAATATGTTTATTATTACATTACATTTTATTAAAAATGTACATAAAATGTACTTACTACTTATTTATAATTTATAATGGACATTTAAACATGCAATAAGATTTTTAGGTATGACGTAAATATATATATATATATTTTTTTACAAGAACTAGGACTTTTATTTATATACTTACGCTACGAAAGGTATTTCTAAATCATCGAGGACTTATTGAATTTTAACTTAAAGTATATGGGATTTACCTTTTTATGATTGGTGACGGTTGTCACACAGCCGCCAATGAGTTGTGTGTGAGAGAGATAATAATATTATCTAATATATATATATATATATATATATATATATATATATATATATATATATATATATATATATATATATATATATATATATATATATATATATATATATTTGGGTCAAAAGAGATGTGAGTTAATGAGAGATAGGAGAAATGTGTTGTAAGAGTGACACCTGGCAATTATAGTTAAAGGGTATTTTAGATATCCAACATTATTTTTTATCTCTCTTCTACTAATCTCTCCTCACATTTTGTTAAGTAAAAACTAAAATCCCCTATAATTTCTCCTCAAATTGGAATCTCCCCTCGTGTATTTTAGGCATTCAAATTTCCGATCAATGCCAAGGAAATTTAAATTATCTGAGTTCATCGACACTTGTTTTGATGGATTACTGTGAAATGATGATGGTGAAAAAATGTTTATAAAGTTACGTAAGAGATGATGGATACATAATGATTGATCATGTGCATCAATTTTTATAGCATGGATATTAATTTATAAGTTTTTATGGTGCATCAATTTTTTAAAGTACGTATTTAAAATATTTTCCATGATGCATCAATTTTAATGTACTAATGTTAAGAGATATGATTCGTGCATCAACACTTTTACGAATGCTTGGTTAAATTCTGTTTTTGGTGTGCATCAAATATTAATATGTATTTTTATTTTTCAGAATATGGAACGTGATATTTGTGTATAAAAAGGGAGTTAGGAGTGATTTTAGGAGATGTTCAAATGCTAAAAGTCTAATATACCGCTAACTACATTTTTTGAATTAATTAATCATTAAAAAAACTAAAAATTTTAACCAACTCATTAGATGTATTCAATGGTCAAAATTCACCTCTCTCCCATCTCTCCTTAATTCCTCTCTTACAATAACTTAACCCTATATATCTTTACTACTTTATAAAGCATTTAGCCTATTCTTTTTAAGACTTTTTTAAGTTAAGTAGTACAATACATTTTGCATATATTACAATACATTAAAGCAACATTTTCAAACATTGAAGTTATAAAAATTAATTAATTGTAAGTTACAAAACAAACTAATTAATTACATTAAATTCAAATTATTGTAACCAATTATTATGATTTATTGCATATTAAATTGAATTCAAGTTTAGTTCAATAATTTATTGCTTTAAGGTATTGTAAGTAATCTTTAAGTAATTGTACTACTTAATTAAAATAGTTTTCAAAAATTAATAAATATTTCTTTAAAGTATTAAATTTTTGTTGTGATTTAAATAATATTAAATTCAACATAAATTTTGTTAAAAAAAGATTTCTTAAAGTATATTTTGATTACTTATCTTAAATTTAGTCATTTCAAAATGGTTTTAATATAGACAACACATATTATCGATAATCCCACTCTTCTTCTTTTAATTTTACTTCAAAAGTTACATATTATCTCAAAAAACACATTTTACCCCGCCGCATCACGCGGGTAAAACAATATATATATATATATATATATATATTATACTGTGATAAACTGAGACGAGGTTCTGATACCACTGTTGGGTTTTACAGGTCACAATTCATACTTAAATTGTCCTGAGTCACAACCAAACTGGTTTGAACCAACTTAGAATTGTACAAATATAATACATTTATTATTTATTAGAGCGGAAATATAACTGACAATATTAACTGGGGAGGGCAGCATTAACTGGCAGCACTAACGGGGATGAGATCAACGGCTCAGATTTGGTCTCCCGTACTTTTTTTATTTCCTGTTCTTTTTTGAACCTCCCACTATATATATATAGCATTAACTGAGGAGGGGCAACATTAAGTGGCAGCATTAAGTGGCAGTATTAATATTTTGCTGCATCAATTATGTCATAAAATATAACTGGCAACATTAACTGAGGAGGACAGTATTAACTGGCAGCACTAACGGTGATGAGATCAATGGCTCAGATTTGGTCTCCCGTACTTTTTTTATTTCCTGGTCTCTTTTGAACCTCCCACTATATATATATATATATATATAGTGTTTTACCCGCGCGATGCGGCGGGGTAAAATATGATTTTTGGTATAATATGTATATATAGAGTGTCGTTATTGTAAAAGGTGTGAAAATGTAAAAAGGGTAAGAGGCAATCTAACCGTCGGATTGCCATAAAAAGTCAATTTCCGTCGGTCAAAATTGATGACATGGAAGGACGGTTTAATTGAGACGCGAAGGCAAAATTGGAAAAAAATGATCAATTCAGTTACCCAAATACCGAGAAATATGCTACGTGGCCTCTAGCACTCACGATTGTTTGGAAAACGGAATTCATAGGATTATTAGTTAAATAGAAGACTGTTTTATCAGAAGGAAATAATTCATCGAAAAGAAAAGGTACGCGCACTTCTTTTATGTTATTAATTTAATATACAATAATATTGAAAAATACGGAACTTCATTTATTTTAAAAATTGGTGACTGCATATTAAATATTGGTGAATTATCATATATTTCAAAAATTGAAGGATGCCAAACTTCATAATTTATTTCAAAAATTGATGATTGCGTAGTAAATAATTGATGAATTATCATATACTCAAAAATCGATGAATATATTATTTTGTTCGATTAAAATGATGAACACTGTGCATATTCTTAAATCAATTTGTAAGTAGACATGAAACAGAATTAAACCAATATAAAGAAACTAGAGAGTGCTCATTAAAATCAGAAAGAAATATTGGAGAAAAGGATAAAAACAGGCGGGAATACTTACCAATATAATATTGATTAGTTTGACTAATTAAATTTTTTTAAATGCATCATAAACGATATAAAAAGTCTAATTTACTCTTTTATAGTTTTTGCAACATGTCATCTTGTGAATGTCTCTTACACATTTTACATTAATTCATTTTTTATTTGAACCAAATTCCATATGAGCTAAATCTGGGCTTGATCTATTTTAAATAAAATGGTTTTTAAAATAATTTAACTTAATTTTACCTCATAAGTTAATGAGATAGCTTAAGAAACAAGTCACCAAAAAACTCTTTTCCCCTCTCCTTGTTGGTTCGGCCGACCACAAAGGAGGAAGAAACCGGGTCGATTTTTTTCTTGTTAGACGCACACACACGCATACAAACAAACAACTTGTTTTGTTTGTGGTTGATTGAGTAACTATGATATCATAATTTTCTTTTATATAATTAGTTTTTGAGACTGCTAGATCCTAACTCTCTTTCTGATTATTAGGGTTAAGTTGAGTTGATCAACTTCCAGTAACAATCTTAACACTTTTAAAATTGTACAACTCAAATGACATTATTTACAATATGTTTAAGTAATAATCTAAAACACTTTAAATCCTTTACAAAAAAACTCTCCTGAAATTAATGACACTTTAAATATTTTACAAAAAACTCTTAGAATTTAAATACACTTTAAATGTTTACAAAAACCGTCCTGAATTTAATGACAGGAAAGGCGAGAGGTCGGAGAGAGCCAGGGAGAGGGTACTTTCAAAAAATTTAAAAATAATTATATATTATATAATATATAATTTGGTTTATTCGGGTTTTTCGGTTTAAAATTTTCTACAATCGTAACCGAACCGAAAACCGTTTATGGTAATCGGTTTCGGTTTTTAAACCGAACCGAAAACCAAATTTGAAAACGGTTTCGGCTTTTTCGGTTACGGAGCGGTTCGGATTACGGTTAAAACGGTTTATATCCGAATTTTGAACACCCCTATGTCGACAAATGAAACTATTTTACCCGCCACATCGCGCGGGTAAAATACTAGTATATATATATATATATATATAAGTAATAAATATTAGATTAAATTAATAAAAGTTAAAAATAAAAGAATAAAATAAAACAGAAGGGTAAAAGGGTCATTTCACTCTGAATTAACAGAGTTGACTGTTAGTCAACGTTAGAAATGACTAAACTGGCTACAAAATACTTTTATAAATGATCAACTGTACCACTTTAACTATAAAAGGACCAAAACGGCAGTTTTGGCCAGGTTTAGTGACCATTTCTACAATTAACTCTTAATATTATGATTACGTGGCAACTTATTTAGTTTTTAAACTTGCCAACCTTCCAACCTATTGACTCGTTTATAACTTGTCAAGTCGCCAATGCTTCATCAACACATATAATTATACGAGTTATGTTGGATGGGTTTGAGTCTCACATAAACGAGTTAGTATTGTGAAATCTAACATAAATGAATACGACATGACTGTCATACATATTCCGATGGGTGTATATCTCTCTTGCCACTAAAACATAAGTGAGAGAGTGAGAGACATAATGACATGTATTGGCGTTATGAGAACATAATTGCTTGTTATACACCTTTTTAATACATACAACTAAAACATCCATCTAAAATTGAATAATATCAAATTAAGATTATAGGGGTGTCATATTAGATTAATCGTTTTTGTTAAAAATTGTGAACCACACGGACAATCTCCGTTTCATGAAATACTAAACCAAACCGTTAAACTAGTCAAATTAAATCAACCACACCATCAAAAGCTGTTTGGGTTAGGTTGGTTCTTAGTTTTTTTACTTATAATTGTAACTTTAAAAATCAAATGGTACTATACTATTGTTAACAAAGATAAACTAGTAAATCAACATTCTACTAATTACATATTAAAATATTCAGGATCACAAACAAATTCATAAGTACATAGTAATGAGATTAAGAATAGTAAACATGATAAAATCGAAAACTTGGAAAATACGAACAAACAACGAATTATAAATTGTCAAGAAGGTAAAATGAATTAATAACTAAATACCTATATGTATGTGTATATATGTTTCCTGTTTGTGTGTGCATCAAATCATTATGCTGATTTGCAGAAGATACACAAATCATTTACTAAAGATATTCCCCTTTTCGAGAGGTTGACCGAAGAAGGAAGCCTCTCATTTTGTAGCCTCCAAATGAATATGTTAACTTGTACTCGGTCGGGTCTTTAGCCATACGGTTTTAAGTCCACCAATTCTGTAAGCAACCATATCATCCAGGGCCGTTCTAAGGGAAGAAACGGTAAACACACCCGTGTTGGACACCACCCATTTCCATCGTGCACTTTCGTCAGCAGAATCATCTAACGAATACTGCATTAACGCATTTATATCCGGATTATTGTCCGACTTTATCGATGCAATTTTTGACCATACCCCACTTTTTTTTTGACAAGAGAGGGTCTCTTTGTTGAGAACGATTATAACCGTGCAATGCTATTATCACCTGATGCCATAAGGCATTCGATTCAACTTTAATGCGCCACCACCATTTTGACAAAAGTGCCAAGTTTAATGTTTTAAGACTGTTAATTCCCAACCCACCGTTATCTTTGGCTGCTACTACCTCTTTCCAAGCTACATATTTTCTTTTTTCCTTTATAATCCCCCCAAAAGAAATGACATCATAGGTTTTCCGCCAGTTGCTGCAGCACTTTAACAGGTGGTTTATACATAGAGAAGTAATAAACCCCAAGGGATCCCAACACCGACTTGCATAACGTTAATCTACCACCAATAGATAGTAGCGGAATCTTCCAATTAGAAAGCTTCGATTGGAACTTGTCTATAATTGGTTGCCAATGGCAGGCCCGAGACATTGACGCCCCAACCGGCAATCCCTTAGCCCATCGAGAATGCTTCTATTTTTTAGATAAGCAGCTTGCTCAACACCAACAACCGAGCCAATAACTTTTTTAAGACGGTTAGCAAGCACCTTAGCCACTATTTTATAAAAACATCCAATTAAACTGATGGGTCTAAAATCAGTTAAGTAGATTTGATCACGAATTTTTGGAATTAATGATATGAAAATTGAATTTGAGTTTCCATCAAAGGAAGAGGATCTTCCAAAGTGTTTAACAGCTTCAATAATGTCAGCCTCAAGAACCCCCCAAAATCGTTTTATAAAATCGAAAGTAAAGCCATCTGGACCTGGGCTTTTATCAACATCACAATCCCAAACCGCCATCTTTATTTCGTCCTCTGAAAAATCACCTTCCAAATCTTGTTTTTGAGAATCTGCAATTTTTTTTTAAAATTGTTGCTCACAAAAACAGGGGGTTCCGTGTACTTTTTTGAGAAGTAATTAAATACTTGTGATTGTAAAGATGACGGATCCACAATCCATTCCCCAGTTACTGAAATTCCATGTAAGGAAGTCCTTCTTTGATTAGCTTTGAAAGTAGTATGAAAAAACTTAGAATTTTCATCACCTGATGAGGCCCATCGTATTCTGGCTTTCTGTTTTATGTCTAAAAGAACCTTCTTTTCAAGATCGAAGATTTCCTGGTTGAGCTCCAGCCTTTCCTTTCTCTCTGCAGAACTTAAATTTCTTGACTCAGCCTCTAAATCCAACTTACTGCCTGCATATATAGAATTAGGGTCACCAACTCGAGCTTTTTTTCTCCAAGACTTGATGCAGTAGTTTAGATGTTTTAATCTGGCCGTAAGCCTAATAATTGGACATGAGAATGGGCTGAAGACTTCCTCCAACCCTTCATTTTGTAACCATGAGTTAAAAAATCTGAAAGGAAGTCATACATACAAGATTTCAACATCATGGGACAATGATCAGAGATTAATCGAGGGAGGATTTCAACCCACGGATTAGACCATACTTCAAAAAAAATAAAAAATAAATAAAGTCTCCAATAAGAACCCTACCCTCTCATGATTACCTCTAATTAAGACTACGTAAAGAGCAATAATCCAAGGGCCAACAACGATAACAACTTTAACTTTAAGAATGTAGTAGGTGCCACATTGATCTCCTTTTCATCCACTTCGTATCGTTATTGTTAGGGTTTGTACCGTACAACACTTGAATGCCTTGGACGTCGTCACTAGAATTCCGTCAAAATCTTCTCCGTCACCGAGTAGAATCCGATCTTAATGTCGGCGGCTCTGTAATTTCGCTTTTCGGTAAACGTCAACGGCGTCCACTCTGACCACCGGTCAAATGCCGTACGGAACACGTGCTTTACTTCATCGGAGAGCTGATTACTCGGCTCGAAAGCGTATGTCAAATTACGTCGACGTATCGACCACCGCGGATTCCCCGGGAAAAACAGACGGTTCTGTGAATCAACGAAACTCTGCCGGAGTTCATCGTGCTAGATCCGTTAACAACATCCGCAACACCACATCTCGGCATTAAAATCCTTGTCATTGTCGATTCATCTAGCTCTCCGGTGACATTAAGGTTGAAATTAAGCTGGTAATTCTTAATCGCAGATTCTAGAACAGAGTCGAAATCGTCGGTAAAGCTTGAAGTTGAGTTGCTATGGACATGGATGTAGCCAAAGTGGTGAAAAAAGTTTTTGAGTTTGGATAAACCGGATACCTTTTGGCCTAAATGGTAGCCGGAGAGCTTCTTGAAGGTGTCGAAAGGGCCGGCGGTGATGTTAGTGAGAAATGAATGCGGAATTGAGGATACGTTTGGGAAAAAGTGAGGAAATGCGGAGATTGAAGAAGCAGAAACGAAGAAAAATAGGAGCAAAGTTGTGAATTCGTGGAAGTGGTTCATGGTTTTGCTTAGGGTTTGATCGAATTGATTGTGAATTTCAAAGTGAATTCTTGTTCCTGAGATTATAGAAAGTAAGAAAGCAAAGAACGGAAAAAATTGTAGAACAAGTTGGAAGAAAGAACAGGGGGAGGACGGCAAAGGCGGCAGCCCCGGCACATACATTTGTCAAATTGAAAGGTAATTATTTAAATTTACAATAATTTATTTTTTGAAACGGTAACCACGTATTAAACCTTCTTATAAATCAACTCTATTGTTCTATCACAAGATTTGAATTATCAATCTTGATCTTACAAAAAACATCTTTTATAACACCTGATACTTACTAATGGTTACAAACCATTTGGTATTAATTATACAGTAATTATCATTTCATTTTTTAGATTCGATGTTAAAGAGTTATTTCCTTTCCTTGCTTTTTTTCAACCATTAAACATGAACTGGTTACCAAGAATTATCATGCAGACATAAAAAAGTTAGATGAATTTCACTTTATGTTTGTTAAATGCGATAATAATTAAAGCTCAAGTCGACAATTTATGTGGTATCATACAAATTTAAAAGTATGCGCGTACAACGTAGTGTTGTAAGGTGGATAGGTAACATCAAGTCACAGACTAGGAGTGAGCATCGAAATCGAAAAACCAAACCCTAGCGGATAAAATTGACATAATAAAACTGATTAATGGAACTCATATCAAAACGACTTGTTTTGGTATTGATCGGGAGTTCCTCTTTGTAAAATTAGAAAAAAAAAGAACCCATGTGTACGTAGAATTATACAGTGCCGGTCCAAACGTGTTAAGGGCCCGGGGCGTAAGTAAGAAAGGGGCCCTTAAATATGAAAAATATATACATATAACATTGCAAACTGGCAATTGAAAAATATAAGTTGATTCAACAAGCTGCAAGCAACTAAGCAAGTAGCAAATTAGAACTTATAAGGAAAAACTAGTAATAAGCAAGTTAACCATTAACCAAATAAGCAAATTACAAGCCAATAACTAAATTACAAATGAACCAAGAAGGAAAATCGAGTATTTAAACTCACAATTTTCAAAAAAATAAACATCAAAATTAAAATCATAGAGATTAATGGTAGTATAATGTTTTAAATCACATAGATTACCTAAGCAGTAATATGTTAGAATTATGACATTATCCAAGACCAACATTGGATACATTTTATTTATTGTAGTATTTTATTTTCTGAGTTTATTTTTGGTTTGTGTATGTAGGGTTGTATTGTTGCCGGGCTTATGAAGAGTTGGGCCGCAGTGGACTGCTGGGCTTGTGAAGGCTAGGATGGCAGGTTAAGAGTTGGGCTTAGAAGGGGGCGTGCTTGAGACCGGGTAGAGACCCGGGTTGGGTGCGCACCTAGTGCGGATGTGATCCGGGTTCTTCCCTTAGCTGCCTTGGTTTGGTATTATATTACATGTCTTGTGTAATATGATTTAATATATATGAGTCATCTGCTTCTCAGCTTGTACGGTTAGCTATCTAGCTTGTACATTCAGTTTAGTCTACATATACTTTTTAGTTCCATATGAGATTGAGGTTGTAGAAAAAAACAACTCTCATCTTTGTAAACCAATATACACTCTTTTCTGTTTCTTCATCAAGTCTTGTTCTTCTGATTCACAGATTGTGATTTAGAGAAAGTTTTGTTGGAGTTTTTGTATTTGAGATTTTTAACATGGTATCAGAGCTACGGTAGCTCTTGGATCGATTGATCGTTTTCTCGTTTGGTTCGTATTTGTGGGTTGAAGAATGGAATCGATTAGTCAGCTACTGCCTGGTTCTTGTTAATTGATCGATCTTCTCCTACTCGTGAGGTTTGTAAACCCTAAAGTTCGACTGAAGATTACAGTTCCTCTTGTGAGACTGAAGATTGATTGTTTTCTTCATTTAGGGTTCGGTATTAGCCCTAACCCTATTATTGATATCTGTTTTGTTGGGGCGATGACCCTGGGATGATTGCACATCTGATTGATTAGTTATCTGTTCGAGTTGTTCCTGTTCGTGAAACTGCAAAATACGCTTCATCCGATTCACCAAACTGACTTACTGTTCATCGTCGTTTTCTTTGATTGAGTGCTTTGTTTGGGAAATGGTTCTGGTGATTGCTTGCTTCTGTCTCTCTACTAGCTGCTATGCTTCTTGGATTCTGATTTTCGCACAGTTGATTGAGTTGTGGTTCAGATTGGCTATATGGTCTGTATATGATCGATTTGTTGTTGGTCGTATGTTTCAGTTCAAGGTTTCTTGGTCGATTGCTCTTGGTTGTTGATCGACTGTTCTTGGTCGTGTGTTACTAAAACCCTAACTCAATTAGATAGCCCTTGAAGCAAGTGAAAAAAAAGAAAGAATTGAAGTCAGTTCTGTGGTTTAAATTCATGAGAGACTGAAAATCGTTTATGTCTTCATCTTCGTGACTTCATCTTAGCGACTTCATCTTGGTGAGGTTTTCTGATCTTGTACAGTGAGTTAATATTCACTTCAGGGCTTCGATTCTTTTGGTTCGTGCATGATTAATGAATAAAGAGTCTGTTTGTTTTTCATCGTGTATTTTTTGGTTCGCATATTGCGATTCTGTTGGTTTATTGGATTCAAGATTTTCATCATTTGGGGTTCCGATTGTTATTGGATTTGTTTGGGCGTGATCCTGAGGTTGCTTCCGATTGTTGCTGAGTTTCTAATTGATTTGCTGAGGATTTGGTACATCGAAGGAAAAGGTTTGTTGTTCTTGCTCAAATCAACCTGAGCAAGACTCTGTAAGTTTTTTTCCCTTCTTGTTAACATAATCCTCGTGTTGAGATATTCTGTTTGATCATACTTGTTGAACATTTAATGTTCGTCAAAATCTGTTTCTGTTTGAACGTCTGGTATATTTTGTTTTGTATTTGTTTCGATCTGTTGATATAATCTGTTAATCCTTTTGTGAGACTGTTTTTTTGATATGTGAATTAGTTGTTTCTTTTTTGATATGATACATGAATTGTTCTGTTATGACCCTATTTTGGCATATATGAATCACGTTGAGATTGTTTTTGGTATATTTGATTCAGGTTGTTATTGTTTTTTTTTTTTGGTATGAGCTGATACTGTTTTCATGCTGTTACTGTTTAGTATTGTTCTGGTATATTGTTTTTTGATATATTTGATCCATGTTGGTACTGTTATTTTTTTCATGCCTGACTCCCTGCTAATGTAATTTGTGTTGTTTTCGTTTTGTTTTGTGATTCGTATACTGATATTGTCTTTGATTCATTATGTCTAGTCCTAAAAGATCCGGATTTAAAAATACGGTGGATGTAGATGACCCTTTATATTTGCATCCCTCTGATAGTACTGTGGTGTTCATTGTTAGTATTAAGTTGACTGGATTAGATAACTTTAGGATTTGGAAAAGTTCTATGATAAGAGCTCTAAAGGGTAGAAATAAACTTTGTTTTGTTGATGGCTCTTATACTATTCCTGATGAAAAAGATGAAAAAAATTATAGTAAATGGGAGAGAGTAAATGCTATTGTTTGTTCTTGGATTCTTGGTTCAATTTCTGAGTTTATTTACTCTAGTCATGCCTGTTCTGAGATTGCCTCTGAGATTTGGGATGAATTAACTGAAACTTATCAGAAATCTGATGGGTCTGTCATATTTAATGTTCATCAAAGAATAAATGCGTTAAATCAGAATGGGTTAACCGTGTCTGAATATTTTTCTAAACTTGATTCTTTGTGGAAGGAGTTTGATTTCCTTACCAACTTAACTGAGTGTACTTGTGAGGCTAATACTAGTCTTAAAAACCATTCGAAACTTATGAAACTGATGCAATTTTTATGTGGTTTGGATGATGGGTATAGTCAAGTTAAAAGCCATATTCTTCTTATGGAACCACTGCCAACTGTTAGAACTGCTTTTTCGATTATATCTAGGGAGGAATCACTTCAGAAGGGTGGTTCCTTAATCTCTAGTTCTAGTAAGTGTGGATCTCAACCAACTGCTTTTGCAAATAAATTCAATGATCCCAAAAGGAATAACAAAGGAAAAAATTTTAATTCTGGTTATAGCAGTCCTTCATTTAATAATATGCAGTGTAAGCATTGTGGTATTAAAGGTCATACTATAGAAAGATGTTTTAAACTCATTGGCTACCCAAAAGATTTCAAGTTTAGAAATGGAAATGATTTTCAAAGTAAGTCTGAGTCTCAAGGCAACAACAGAACTTTTGCTAATAGTGTTTCTACTTCTGCTCCATCTGATAATTCTGATTCATCTAAGGGTTCTGACAGTGATAAGTTTTTTCTCATTGGTAAACAATATGCTAAGTTCCTTGCCCTGATCAATGCTAATTCAGGAGTAGAAACAGGCACTACTAATATGGCGGGTATGTGTTGTTCTAGTAAAGTTGATGTGTCCGGTTTAGATTTAAGGGTTACTCACCCAAATGGTTCCTCTGTAAAAATTAATAAGATAGGAAACATGAATCTTGAGAGTGTTCCTAAGGGTAAGTGTATGTTTGAAAGACCTAGTGTTATCTGTCATGCCTCTAAGTTTTTGTGGCATTGCAGGCTTGGCCATCCTTCTGATCAAGCTCTGTTTTATATCAAGAACAATCTTAAATTGGGAAATGAACCTAGTTTACCTTGTGATGTGTGTCACAGGTCTAAACAAACTAGGAATTCTTTTCCTGTTAGTGATAATAAGGTCTTCGGGTTAGGTGATCTCATTCATCTTGATGTGTGCAGTCCCTATAGGAATGCTACTTATGATGGATATAAATACGTTTTAACTGTTGTGGATGAGTTTACTAGGGCTGTTTGGGTTTATCTTTTGAAGTCTAAGGATGAAGTATTCCGTTGGTTTAATGTTTTTTATAATATTCTGTTTACACATTTTAAAGCTAAAGTCAAGGTTGTTAGGTCTGACAATGGAACAGAGTTTTTAAATCACAACATGAAACAGTTTTTTAAAGAAAAAGGAATTCTACATCAAACTAGTTGTGTTTATACTCCACAACAGAATGGCGTTGTGGAGAGAATACATAGACATATTCTGAATGTTACTAGGTCTTTATTGTTTCATTCTGGTCTTCCTTTGAGGTTTTGGGGTGAAGCAGTTTTAACTGCGGTGTTTTTAATAAATAGAACACCAGCTGCTGTGTTAAGTGGTGCTACTCCTTTTGAAAAAGTGTATAAGTATCCTCCTAAATTTGATAATTTGAGAGTGTTTGGTTGTTTGTGTTATTCTACTAGATTAAACAATAATGACAAGTTAGTTTTTAGAGCTGAGAAAACTGTCTTGCTAGGTTATTCAAATGAGAAAAAAGGGTACAAACTTCTCAGTCTTGACTCGAATATTGTTTTCTTTTCCAAGGATGTGAAGTTTTACGAAGAAATTTTTCCTTTTAAGATGAGGTCCATTGGTCACAGTGATGACTCTGAGTCTCTTAAAGATTGTTGCAATTTTTTTGATGAAAATTTGTTTGTTGTTCCTGATGGTCCTTCTCCTGTTTCTAATGATGAAAATTGTGGTAATTCTGATTCTTTACTTGAAGGACAACCCTTGAGTAGTGTTGGTGATAGCCACCATATTGATGGTGTTTGTGCTGAGCACTCGTTGGATGACCAGGGTGTGGAGGTACTTACTCCTCAGTCTCAGGTTGGTAGTCCCACTACCCCTGTTAATTCTGAGGGAACTGCCTTTGATAATAGAAATTTTTCCAGTGGTAGTGAACCTGTTAGATCTGCTAGGTCTTTAAGAGAGTCAAGAGTGCCTGCTAGGTTTAATGATTTTCTTGTGGAAGGAAAACATAAGTATGGTATTGAAAGGTCTATAAATTATTCTTGTCTTAAAGCAGAGAATTTGTGCTTTGTGTCTAATCTTGATAAGTCCTCTGAACCTAGAAACTACAATGAGGCTGCTTCCGATCTGAACTGGGTTTAAGGCTATGAATGATGAGATGTTGTACTAAAAATATTACCGAGTTTCAGAAGCTAATTAGGAAGCTTATTTATTTTACTAGACCTGATATTTCTTACACTGTGCAGACTCTGGGTCAGTTTATGTATAGTTCTGGTAGTGGTGTAAATGTTGTAAGAGGTGGTATAGGTCATTTGACTGTTTGTTTTCTGATGTAGATTGGGCTAAATGCCTTGTCACTAGAAGATCTGTTACTTGGTGTTTTATCTCTGAAGTAGATCTTAATAATCCTTTTCAAGAGTGGCTTTAATTTCCTTGTTGGTCTTGAGGGGGGGTGTTAGAATTATGACATTCTCCAAGACCAACATTGGATACATTTTATTTATTGTAGTATTTTATTTTCTGAGTTTATTTTTGGTTTGTGTATGTAGGGTTGTATTGTTGCCGGGCTTATGAAGAGTTGGGCCGCAGTGGACTGCTGGGCTTGTGAAGGCTAGGATGGCAGGTTAAGAGTTGGGCTTAGAAGGGGGCGTGCTTGAGACCGGGTAGAGACCCGGGTCGGGTGCGCACCTAGTGCGAATGTGATCCGGGTTCTTCCCTTAGCTGCCTTGGTTTGGTATTATATTACATGTCTTGTGTAATATGATTTAATATATATGAGTCATCTGCTTCTCAGCTTGTACGGTTAGCTATCTAGCTTGTACATTCAGTTTAGTCTACATATACTTTTTAGTTCCATATGAGATTGAGGTTGTAGAAAAAAACAACTCTCATCTTTGTAAACCAATATACACTCTTTTCTGTTTCTTCATCAAGTCTTGTTCTTCTGATTCACAGATTGTGATTTAGAGAAAGTTTTGTTGGAGTTTTTGTATTTGAGATTTTTAACATAATAGTCTAACTTAGACTGCAATATCCTAATGAACTAAACACCTAAAACAATTTTATCAACATTGATTCAAGAAATGGATAAAAATTGAATTTTCTTAAAAAGAACCTAAAACACATCGATGAACGAATTGGCAGTATAAAATTGAATTCAAAATTGCCCTAATAAGCAAAAAACGTGTAACCTATCTGGCTCTCCATCAACAATACGAGTTTGATTTGCCATAACCAAATTAGAGAGAATCAATAAGACATATGATTTACCACAGATTCAGTGCCGTTACTTTTCCAATACAGGTGTGACTCGTGAGAGGCGAGAGAGGGATATCTAATTAGGAGATGGGCTCTTTCTTCTTTCCTTTCCTGATGGGCTATCATAACCTTCATAACAGGGCCACACAAATATACAGTAGTAACAGTACACTGAGAACATATATATAAAAATGGGCTCAAATTTTTTCGGACCCGGGCCGCCCTGGTGGCCCAAGCCCAGGTTCGGGTCTGGAATTATAATAATATAATAGATAACATTTTGCATGGGAATTGTATTCACTATTTTAAATGTCAACCTTATTTACTTTTACTTTTAAGTTTTGAAAAAATTCTATGAACACATTAAACGTCACCTCATTTTTAGAATTTGAGTTTAGGGGCGAGCATGGTTCAGGAACCGGACCGAATCGATATGCACCGAAACCGAAAATGAGTTATTTTTCAAACCGAAAACTGAACCAAATGTATCTATACGGTTCCGGTTTGGTCTCGGTATATATATATATATATATATATATATATATATATATATATATATATATATATATATATATATATATCAAAATTTGTTAATAAAGGTACATGTAATTTTTTGTGTTGAGAAAGAATTATAAAAGTTTAATTTGTCATAAAAAGAGGAATGTAAATTTCAATTTTGCATAAAAAGACATTATAAATATTAATTTGTTATTAAAAAGAGTATCATGACATGCTAAAAATGAAGGTTATTTTGTCATGATTTGTTTTTTTCTAATAAATTAAAATTTGTAGTCATTTCTTGGCCAAAAACAATACACATTACCTTTATTGACAAAATTTGATATATGTGTTACATTTCTTGACCATTTGCCCTATTAAATAATATTATTTTAATCTTATATTAGTGTGTTTTATGTTAAAAATTTGTGTTTAGTTAGTTTTTATGTTTTGTTTATCTTTATTTAATTGTTGTTTCCCGAAGTAATGTAAGGGTCTTTGTACCTCGTTTTAAAAAAAAGAGGTTTAATATAAGTTAGAGTTGTTAAAGGGTAAACTGCGCGAAAATACAATAAACATTGTCAATATTACCATTGTATGCAACAAACTTTTTTTTGTACCTAAAAATACATCCAACCTACAAATTTGATTCATTGTCGGCAAATTATCTATGACAATAGGTAACTTACAAGTAACCTGGCAAATGATAAAAGAAATAACCGTTGTACCTAAAAATACAAATAACTTTAAAATTTAGTTCATTATATACAAAAAAACTTTCAAATTTGGTTTATTGTATATAATTGGTAACCGGTAACCTCTTAATTAGGTTAGCAATTGTATACAATGAACTAAATTTGTAAATTGTATATATTTTTAAGTACAAAATAAAGTTAATTGCATACAATGACAATATTGATAATTTTTTTTTTCGCGCATTTTACCCGTTGTTAAAAAGTAGCTAAGACTAGATATGCTTTACATTATACTATATTTTGTTAAAAAGAACAGTGGATTGCAGATAGGCTTTAGCTACTACTATTGCTCTTAATTCATGGAGAGAGTGTGTTAAACAAGGGGATGAGAACACTAGGAGAACCAAACAAATTGTTGTTGAAACAATAAGATTTGATGATTTTTTGGAAGATGTTAAAAGTATTATTGCTATAATAAAACCAATTTTTTTTTATGATTAAGCTCTGTAGTTATGAGGGACCGAAGAAAATGAGTGAAATATATGAGAAAATGGATAACATATTAGGAGAAATTAAAGATGTGGGATAATCAATATACTTCTTATTTCTAAAGTCGAGAGTACCATGATAGCAACATGGGAAAAGATGAACATTCCCTTACATTGTTTGGGTTTTGTTGACTCAACAAATTTAATGATAAAATTATGTTGAGAAGTTATCCCTCGGCAAAATTCTAAGGAAAGCTCCAAATCTCGATAAAGATGTTGTGATGGGTGTAGTACAATGGTTTGAAAAAATTGCAAAAAGTGAAGAGGATGAGCGTGTTTTGCGTGTTTTGCGAGAACAATTTACTACCCTTCATATGAAAGAAGGACTTTATTCGATGGTAGCGACTCAAATGGATGCGGTGACAATAGATCCAATAGCAGGGTTGCTAAAAAAGTACTCTCACAACCAATTAAGAGGTCTACTTATGGTTCAGAAACCCCACACTTATGAGGTTGCTAAAATTGAACTCTCACAACCAATTAACAACTCTTCAATAGAGAGAAATCATAGTACATACTCATATGTCCATAATGTGAAGGGAAACCGTCAAAATTTTTAAGAGAGCTGACAAATTGATGTTTATACATTCAAATATTCATCTTCTACCGTGTTTTTCTGAAAGTTACATATTAGGACCACACAAAAAATGACAGAAAACACAAACTTGGAAGATTCTAGTCTAAAATTTGAAGAGACGTAGTGGGAATTTTGGATGAAGATCGTGTTGACAACACGAAAGGAAAGAGGCCTAGAGTGATAAGATTAAAGCGAACTGGGCCACAAACTATGTGACTATGATCAAATCGATGAGTTATACACTCATACTACATCAAATTGTTAACCCTCTCTACTCTTTAGGCCGGGTTTGAATAATCCTAAACTTATCTATCTAATATATATTAATATTCAATTTTGTTTTATGATTATGAGTATTTGGTTAACCCCTTTAACTTATCTACGTATATAATCTAATATAATATATTTTAACATAATATTCTAAATATATGTATATTTATAATTTATTCTAGCCATTATTCTTAACATTCTGTTTTTCTAAAAGGGCTTCTTGTTATCCATGTATTTTTTGTTTTGACAAATAGACTACTTTAAACCTATTTAAAAATAGTTATATGAAAAATACAATGCTTATATTTTACATATGACAAAGTAACAAATTAATTTTCTTCTCTCTATTCAAAATAGCCCTAGTGACCCTAAATTTATGTGAATATACATGTTGAGCTAAACAACAACCATTTATATTTTTTTTTCTATTGGACCAAATTGAAGGTTAATAAAATTAGTGGTTAACCGACTAACCGACGTAAATAACTGGACCGCCTTCTACAACCGAAAAACTAAACTACGAATATATCGGTTATGATAGTGCAATAACCGAACATTAGGGAATGGTTTGGTTTTGACCAATTGAACTAAACCACGATCACCTCTAACGGCACATAAGCAATGGAAGATTCAAAAATGGTAATCACAATGGGGAGTTAAATAAACTGTATAGTTAGAGAAAGTAAAGAGTATAAGTGAAACATATGGTCCAAAATTAGGGTTTTACGAGGATGAGATTGAAACCCACACATAAATTATGGTACATAGATATAACGACCGTTTTCCATTTCTAAAGTGTGCAACAAGGAGTTAATTAAATTTTATAAAAATCAGGCTACAACCGACATAGTTTAAAATAAACAATTTCATTTAATGTTGCACGAAAACCCCAAGCATGTCCACGTGGAAGCCTCGTCCGCAATAAACCTGAAAAAGATTAAACAACTGAAAGTATGAGCTAGAAGCCCAGTGAGTAACTCCACAGAATACTCAGATGATAATAATTAACATATAATTGTACTCTCACCATAATACGCCACGTATGTCATATTTTATTATTTTAGTCATAACAACACATAAGTTACCTGATTTGCCAACAGGGTATCACGCATGTCTCACATACATCATCTCTTTGCCTTGCAGACAATCATCATCCATGGATACAGTAGTGTACCATCTCGGCAACACCTCTCTACGCTAGATGTCGTAGGTAGTCATATCCCGCACAAAGCAGTAGGCTACCTCACCTCTATCTGTGACCTCTTCTAGTCACCTTATCATCATCATCTTGCCGTGATTTCCCAAGGTCAATTCGTACAATTTTCGATTATCATGTATTTCACATACGCATCAGAACAATAACTTACAACATGTATAAACGTATAATCAATTACTCGTATCCTGTTATCGTAGTGTATTCTAATCAACTATTCAATACTACATGTTCGTATACTATATTAAACCAACACTGTTAACCGACATTTATTCTAAAAACACATAGCTCAAATACCAATAATTATTACTTTTCACTAATTCATACATAAGTCCCAGGATTTACTATACTCCGTGACATTCAATATTAACATAACATATATCTCATACACGTGTTTCCTGTCATTTAGACTATGTTCTAGTTACTTGTGTACTTCTCTATATATTTAATCAGTAACTAATAACAGTCTACTCAGTACAATCATATTATTATAATCATGCGAGAATTCCATATTATGTCGACTACATACAATTATGAGCAATTATCATCTCTAAGTATTAAATTAAGGTACTCACCTTTACTAGTCTGTCTCGACTCAGAAATCTATTCAATCTTGCAATTGCAATCACCTTTAGTTCAATACGTCCAAAGTGTTTCCTTATCCACTTCTTAGGTCCTCAAATACCTAAGAATCGTTACACACTAAATAACATACCACTACTATACAAACTACAATTTCTAAACAAAGCACACGGACAAGGCACGCCCTTGACCTTTAATCTGTAGTTCTGTTTTGACAGAGACTTACTGGTTCCCGACCAAAATCATATATTTCACTTTTCATATTATTTCTATCACTTCCAATTGGTCCTTTTAACAACTAAAAACTATATAAACTAACATACTAACATACTTTAATCAATATTTACCTATTTAATTTACTAACTCATATTACTCTAAAACTTGAGATATTAAAATATGATTTAGTACTTGTTGCTACGGAGAGGATATGGCAGATGGTATCAACTTGTAATCCAAGCATCCTTTCTTCAAATGATTTCTCATATTAATATATATTGTATGTATGCGTGGCATGGAAAGAAAGAAAGGAGGCAAAGGAAATTGGCAAGGTGGCAAGAAAGAATGATAGGTGGCGCAAGTCCAAAGAAGAAAAGAAAGCACCGCTAGGGATGGCAACGGTGTGGTTTCGGGTCAGGGATTGGTCCCCCGTCCCCGCTTAAAAAACCGTGGGGATTTAAACGGGGATCCCTGTCGGTAACCGGGGAGAACCGCGGGGAAACGGGTATCCCCGTTTAATATAAAACTTGTAATTAAATTTGTAATTTTCACCGCAAAGATACCGGTTAAAGTGGAACTGTGTTTATTCCCTACGTAGATCGTTAGGGTTATGATTTTACCACGAGTTTTAGAAAACAATTATGCTGAATTATATAACAGTATCAAATACAAACATATATGAACATAAAATAAAGTATTAAAGAAACTAAATGCATCAAAAATATCAAAACCAAATAATCCAAATAAAGACAATCATTAAAATTAGTTTGTATGAAAATGTATAAAAATTTGTATATTTTCTATTTAAAATAATTTTATGCATATTAATATCTAAATAATTAGTATTAACTTGTAATCGAGGCTGTTATCGGGTAATCGGGGCGGGGATCATCAAACCCGTCCCCGTCCCCTTCCCCGTTTAAATAATCGGTTTTCGGTTTTTCCCACCCCGTTTATGTCGGTTTTCGGTTTTCCCCGTCGGTTTCAGTTTTTTTTGCCATCCCTAAGCACCGCGTCTTTAGGTGGTGACTCACTTGAGCGGGTATCCCACTCTCCTTTCCGGCTTATAACTCGTCTGTACAATATCCGCAATCCCCAACGAAAATATATTTAAAACCATCACGTAAAATCATTTAATAATTCATAACTTCTAACCATAATACTCGACTTTTATTTCATAACATATTTAATCACTTTTATAAATTTGGGATGTTACAATAGGACTGGCGGTGAAACTTGTTTTAGATCAAAACCCCCCTTGAAAATACTTTCTTTGAAGCTATTCTTGAGAAAGCGGTCGGAAAAAGAAGACCCAATATATTGACAATGTTTTTTATTATCATTATAGTAGTGATTGGTGAGGGAAGTTGAAAGGGGGATGACCGGAAAGAAGTTGTTTCCTCGGCGGATTGGACTTTAGAGGATGTAAGGCAAGATTGATCAAGTCCTACGTACGTAGTGTACGAATAGCAGAGTAGCTTGTTTTGTGAATATTGATAGAAGAAAATAAGTTGATTTCTTTTGTTTTTAAATTTTTTTAATTTACTGAACTTTGAAGCCATATCTTTCATAGATTCTGCCGTTAATTCTTTTCCAACAATTACTTTTGACTGTAGAGAAATTATGATGAATTGATAGAATCAATCTGGATAATCGTTTGGATCGAGTATAAACACTTTCCAAAAGGAATTATTAGTCCATAATTATTCGACTTTCACGAATAATGCAAAGATTTCCTTAAATTCTATGTATATGTTTCTTCGATAAAGACAAAATAAAAGTTAACTATCTACCAATGGGCATGTTATTTTCGTAGCAAAAAATATAGGTCGCGTCTTTTAGATGCACCAAAGATAACTACCAACCAACAAGCCGGGGGCTACCGCCTCCTTGACCCCCGCTTGATATTCAATTAATCAAAACGAGTGTGTACTCCGTACCTCCTAAACTCATATAGTTTATCTTAAAAACCTCTTTTAATCTTTAGTAAACCCTAAATAACTAAAATATAGTTGATAACACTAAAATCATCAACAATAAGTGAAAACCTTCCCATCACGTTGCGCCTCCATACTCACCACTCACTTGTTCCTCTCCAACTCCAAATACTCTAACCTTATTCAAATATAATCCAAGGCAGAACCGGCTTAAAAAAGAAAAAGAAAAAGAAAAAAAAAAGACACACAACACATTATTGTAATAAGATAACTATTTAGGTAAATTAATCTTCATGAGTTATCTTTTATTATTTAAAAACTTATAGATATTTTTAATTCATTAAGTAATATTCAATATGAATTATACTTAACACTTATAATAAGGGAGTCAATGGATCTATCAATTCTGATGTAAATTATTTATTTGATTAAAATTTTTTAATCTTATAAAGACTAAAAGAATTGCATATTAAAATCAATTATTATACTTAACACTTATAATAAGGGAGTCATTGGATCTATCAATTCTGATGTAATTTATTTATTTGATTAATATTTTTAATCTTATAAAGACTAAAAGAATATGCATATTAAAATCCATTTAAAGCAAATTATTTAGTTATATAATACAACCAAGCATGAAACACAAGCCAAGCTAACCCAAAAAAAAAAAAATTTTTTTTTGCAACGATAAACACGTACCACCTAACATATTATATACCAAAGGGTCTAGCGGTATTAGAGTTTGTAGAAGGTGTTTCCTAACCTTGAGATTGTGGGTTCAAATCCTAGTGTAAACACATGATATAGGTCGATTTACGTGGGTGTTTGTTTAGTTGTTTAAAAAAAACCCTAACATTTATGTAATAAAAATACACACAAAACCCACCTACCACCCATGAATTTGGTACTCGGAATCTCTCCAACCATCTATATATTACATATTGAAGGTATAGTGAATTCACAATCCTCACTAAACATTGTGAATTATATGTATTGTTCATTTGTTCTATCTATCCGCCATGGAGGAGATCTTAGAAACACTTGATCAACACACTTGTAGCTGGTCCAACGGCACGTTGACCTTTTACAAGTATCAAGACTATTGGTTAACCGAACGGATACTTAAGGGAGCAATTTTAGCTCAACAACGCTTTAAGGCCGAGCCTAGCGATGTATTCTTGTGCAGTTGTCCTAAAACCGGCACTACTTGGCTAAAAGCCTTGGCGTTTGCGATTGCAACCCGAGAAGATCAAGAATCCAAGAGTCATTTGCTCACATCCTCACCTCATGATTGTGTTCCTTTTCTAGCAATAAGCCTTGAGGAAATAGAAGACAATAGAAAGAACTCAAAAAGCTTCTTCCCACTCTTGGCCAGTACACACCTTCCTTACACTTCATTGCCTGAATCGATCTTGGCTGCAAATTGCAAGATAGTTTACATCTATCGCAACACAAAAGATGCAATAGTTTCTTATTATCATTTCATGAGACAAGCGTTAAAGTTATCCATGGAAGATGAATCGTTTGAGGAGGTATTTCAAGAGTTTTGTGAGGGTATTTCAATTACCGGACCATACTGGGATCATATCTTGGGATACTGGAAAGTAAGCCTTGAAAGACCAGAGAGTATACTTTTGTTAAAATACGAAGATTTGAAAGCGGACCCTACGAGCAACGTGAAGAGGCTGGCAGAGTTCATTGGGTACCCTTTTTCAGATGATGAAGAGAAATCGGGCGTGGTGGAAAACATTATAAAGACGTGTAGTTTTGAGAATCTGAGCAACTTAGAAGTGAATAAAAATGGGATGCAAAAATATGCTCCAGTCGAAAACCGACTATTTTTCAGGAAAGCTAAGAATGGAGATTGGGAAAACTACTTCACCGATGAAATGAAAGAAAAGATAGACAAGCTGATGGATAAAAAAATGAGTGGCACGGGTTTGGTTCTCAAGTGAGAGCTAGCCGGCCTAGCTAGATCACACTCGTCTCAAGTATTTCGATCTTGAATTATAATTATTACTTGCTTAATTTATTCCTATTATATGCTATTTTTAAGTTTATGTTATGTAATTTCAATTTGAACTTGTAATACTCGATCAATATATTTCCTTCTTTTGCGTTTTGAGTTTCTACGGATTTGGAGCAGGGCCAGGGGAACTTAGCCAACCAAATATCGGACCACTGCACGCAGTTACTATTAGATTTAGTATAACACTTTGAGTTAATATGTTCAGTTTTTTATAAATAGTCTAACTATATTTATTCATGTCGGTTGTTAAGTTATAAATTCGTTATAACTATAAAAAATGCTTTTAAAAAATAAAACAATTACATTATTTATTAAATAAAATAATTTAATGACCCGCATTAACACATATATAGTTTAAACAATATATTTTAAAACTAGTTTAAATATTCGTGTATAACATGGGTTGGAGCTTAATTATACAAAAAGGATGAATATTAGAATCATCACCTTAACATTCAAAAGATTTCAAGTAACATAAAGCTAGGGTTGGGATGTATATGCGTGAATTCCTTAATGAAGATGATATACACTTCAAATAAAGATACATGTTACTGAAATATGATATCATTCCACTAAAATGAACAAAGAAAAAAAAATCAAGATAATAAGTATTATATATAGTTTCAAAAGAAAGAAAAAAGCTACACATGAAATCATGAAATCATGAACAATTTATATCTTTAAATAAAAGAAATAAAAAAACTTAACTTAAATTGAAAAGATAATTCATCTTGTTGAATTATACTATATATCAATTTACAAACTAACTTAACATATTGTCATGATATTTTGAAGGGTAGTTTAGTAAAATACTATTTTTTCATAAGATATTACTCTCTTCAATTTATCATGAGATTAAGAGTGGTGTCTCTCTTTTTTACATGTCAAACGGAGCGCATCCAATTGTACCACTATATGTTTGTTTTATATCTTTATTTTCTTTTCTAATATCAATATTCTCATTATTTCTTCTTAATCTATAAGTGTATACGAGATTTTTTTTTCTGAAAATTTCAACTACGTAATTTTAATTACTAATATGAGTTATGTTGGTTTTCTATTTTCTTTTTATTATTTGTACTTAAAAAATATTAAGCCTACTCTTTTAACACATTAAAATCAAACTTTTTTATATTTTTAATCTAAGTCTTACACCACCGGAAACTAAGAAAACAAGAATAAGAATAGTAGAGATGCGACAGTACGACTATTTATATATATATATATATATATATATATATATATATATATATATATATATATATATATATATATATATATATAACACATTATTAAGACTAATTTTTTAATACATAAATATTTCAATTTATATTTTTAATTTGAATCTTAAACTGCTATAAATTAAGAACACAACATACCTAGACGAAGAGAGGCGGTGGTATAATGTGATAGATAAGGTATTCATAACGAATCTAAATGTAAATATAAGAGGGGTTGTTACGGTGGTGGTGCGGGAGAATGAAGCAAGGTGATGTGACTGTCAATGAGCGATTAAGATGGGTGGGAGCCACTGTGTCGTTAGTAAGTTTTAAATTATGTACAAACTTATGACATGTTTCAAATTATAGAATCATTGCAAATGTTTTTTTAGATGGAGTGGTCACTTAAAATAATCCAAATTAAACTAAAATAATTAAAATAATCTCATATTCTCATAACAATTTAGAGGTGTGTTTAATATTCAACAATCATTGATTGATATTTTTTTCCAAAGAAGCAAGGTTAATATTATAGATAATAGTTAAGTAAATGCATTACTTTGTTTTATCCCGTGGAGATACTCGGGCAATTAACTACTTGTTGTTCATCAAAGCACACTCTTTCAGTAGAGTTGACCCATAGATTCCATTAACATCTAACTTGCCTTGAGTCGGAAAAAGAATTTACAATTAAAACCATATCTCCGACGCGTATATTTTGGTGGGTCTCATGAGGACTTTTGCATAAGTAGGTCACAGGTTCAATTCCAAATTCTTTCACGGACAGTCAAGATAGTTGAACATTGCCTGTAGACCGATCTTTAGGGAAGGGCCGGTTCGAATAAAGGATCTCAGAGCCAATGTTAACCCGACGTATATAATCTTTTACAGAGCCTTATCACCGATAGCAGACTGCATGCATAAAATGAATCAATGACTATATGGGAAAATATATATGATATAAAATTCCAAATTTCAAAAGAGCCACCTCTATATTTGCATCATTTGGAGATACATGTGGAACTACATAAGATCTTTGAACGCTTATTTGGATGGACCAAAGAGGAGAACACTTGTAAGGTCATACGTAGTGGTTAACCCGAGCACCTCTCATGTTCATGCGGGTGTCTCAGGTAGCTTCGGGAACTCCGCTACCACCCCCATTTTGGGTTCGCTTTCGGGTCCTCCGACCTGTTCAACTCGAAAATAATTCCTTTTTTTCATTTTTGACCGTTACCTAACGTTAATTAATCCTTTTTTTACTTCTTCCTTCCCTGTAAATACACAAACACACATGCCTTTCAAAAAAAAAATACACAAACACATTTCAACTCCTCACTCACAATTTCTCTAATTTCTTCTTTCTTCCCTAATTTCTTTTTACTACTTTCAAATTTTTTTTTAGTTTTACAAAATATGGATTCACCACAACAGGCTACATCGGCCGCATCGTCGGATTCTGTATCAATGGATGAACATCTCGGAAGACGAAATTTTTATAGGGTTGGTTCAAGAGGCGGCAGACATACTTTTTGGTAGTACTGCGGAGTCGTCAACTAAATTCAGAATTGGAAACATAGAAAGAGGTCAGGTAGCTGCAAACGAGCGCCTTTACATTACTATTTTTGCGATAACCATGTTTATTCTACAGAGATGTTTAGACGGCGGTTTCGGATGAGCATACAAGTATTCAAACAAATAGTTAATTATCTAGAAGCAGAGTACTCGTATTTTAGACAGCAGAGGGACGCCAAAGGGAAAAAAGGTTTATGTCCGACACAAAAGTGTACTTTCGCTATATAACATAGTACTAATTTAAAATTTTAAAATCAAAAGCAAAACAACTTCGACATAGGCAATCACACAAACATATATCTTATTGAATATTTCATTTACTTTACTTTTCACACAACATAGGTAATTTTGCGGTCACAATCTGCTCAAAACTTCCATTTGAATCAAAACCCTTGAATTATGGATTGATAGAAAACATACTCGTTTCGCAGATCGAATCAAATCTCTAAAACTATAGCTTCGTTGAAAACATACCCGTAACTGGAAGAAGATTGGAGACGTCTTGTTAGGGAATTAAAAACATAATCGACAACTGCATCTATTGGCAAGAGATTTACTTTGATATGTGGTTCTCTCTATCAGAAAATGACTTGTTTAGTGGAGATAGAGATCGAGCAGAATGATAAAGATTTGGAAATTGGCCTCTTTAATATGATATATGTAATTGTATGATGAATTTCTATTGGAAACTGTAATAGATTAATGTAATATGTTTATATATGAAAGAAAATAGGTCCAAATAGTAGCATATTTCTATTATCTATACTATCTTTTATATAAGTTTTTTAAATGCATGCTTGTCATAATGTACTTATGGTGCTTTTGGAAAACCAAGACATCAACATAGAAGGGCCTAAAAAAACATGTAATTGGTACGAGGAATAACAGACTCTATATTGAAACAAATACTTGGAAATTCTGAAAGTCTCAATAATAATGACGGAGTTTTATTTTTAATAACAAACTCACACACTCTCTAAACCTACTCCTAAATTTATACCACTGTCTTCGTCAGGACTTGAACCCACAACCTCTTGGAAGAGGACACCACCTTACATCACCAGATGCCGCTAGACTATAAGCCCTTTAGTAATAATAACGACGGAGTGATACCTATCTTAAAATCTTGACCCGTTATGGCGTTACCCAACCCGCCATAAATGACAAAATAATGTCCCCTTATTTTAAACATTGGCAAATTTAATGACAAAATGTATGCAAGTTTCTCACACAAGACTACTTGTAGTTCACACGACATCCTCTTCGACAAATTCTGATTAATTAATAGCTAGAATTTCACCACGATTAAGTTACCTTCCACAAATTATTAAATTAAAGTAAAAAAGACAATATGGTTTTATGCTAAGTGAACGCAAAAGATGATCATGTCCCTTCCTCATGTGTGAAGTATTGAAATTTGAAATAGATAATTGTACCATGCAAATAATGATCGAAACATATAAAGCAATTGAGTGACATCATGATATAAATGCTATCCATTTAAGATTACCATAATAGAAAAAAAAGGGTTTTCTCTTAAATAACAAACACCACCTAAAATTTAACATGGTCTCCACCTACCAAAATTCTTGCATCACTCAACAATCGATATCTACATAGTTTTTATTTTATTTTATAATTGCTAACATTAAACATGCAAATTCTATAGTTATAAGCAATCGAATATTTTTGAAGAAGCTAAGTCTTTTTTTAAAATGGGAATCGGACATTTTCTTTGATTTCATTTGTAGTGAACTTGAAGCACTCTGTAAATAGCATACTTTACATAAAAAACAAGAGTTCAAGGGGAGGAATATTAGTTTATCCGTTATACTCCCCCTCTTCCCGTTCCTTACCCACTGTCACATCAGTGCAGCGCTACATCATTTTTTCTCCCCTTCCCTTTCTCTTACCCACTACAAGTGTTATACCTTCCATTTTCTCTTTCCCTTTCCTTTTCACTTTTTTAAAAAAAAAATATGACATGACATGTATGATTGGTAGAATGTGGGGGTGGGGGTTTGCGTCCGAGTCCCACAGCCCGCAGCCCTCCTTACTCGGCGAGTACATGACACCCGAGATGGTGTTCCTTCGCGAGCTCGCAGCCAACTCGCCTCTAGCGAGTGATGTATAACAGAAAGCCTTATCGAGTTAGCAAATAAGAGAAGAAGATGAATCAAGGGTTTAAGAGAGAGATATTATGACTTCAATTACATATTTTAGTAGAGAGTGGGTCAAAGATATAAATACCCTTAATTTGATTGTGCAATATAACATCCATCAATTATAAAGAACGAATCATATATCAACAATAGAGACTATCTACGCAATTTCCACTTAAATGATTCAATAAACAATGTTGGCTATATTACCTGGATTATTTAAGTAATTTACTTTAATAAAAATACTTAAAAATAAGAATATGATTGAACAGAAATATTTGACCCTCATGTATACAAAACCACTCTCTGTTCTTGTATAGTTATAAGAGGTTAAGAATTAGATCTGAAATTAATGAGAGAGAGCACATAAATTAAGCTGTAACTAAGTCATTAGATATTAGATTGAAATTACTACAAACTTCATAGTAATCCTCTACTTTTTCCTCCTTTCCTTTCTAGAAGACAAATGCAAAGTTTCTTTAAGATCCAACCAGGGTAGAAACGTAAATTCACCAAAAAGCCATCGACTAGACGACTACTATAAATATCTAAAGTCGTTAAGCCACCAGGTAAACAAAATCCCCTGTATCATCTTCTCCGATCTCCATCTCCCTCAACGATTATCCATCCCGCTTTTCTTAGATCTTGCTGAAAGATTTTAATCAGGTTTTCAATGGATGATCCCGACGTTAATCCCTGGGGTAAACCACCGAAGAAACCCAGCAGTCATTCAAAGTCCGGTAAATTTTCAAAGAATTTGAGTCAGAAATTCGAGAAGACCAAAGTAGTTGCCCTCTCCAGCGCTAAGAAAATCAAAGCAGGTGCCTCTGCCGGTGTCAATTGGTTGAAAGTCAAGTATCATGCCCACAAGCTAGCCAAAAAGAAATAAACGAGTTTGATTCAAGTCTTGATTATGTAGTTTTTGTAGTAAATAATATACGTATACGATTTGTTCTTGATTCGATTTGTTCAAATAGTTTCTCTATATCTTATCATCGAGATTTAGGTTTTGCATCATTTAGGTTTCGAGAAGAAAACGATTTTTGATTAGTATTCGTGTGTACCTGGCCTGTGATGCTAATTGTTCTGTTGGGAATTGAAACGCATAAACAATTTTTGGATCTTGATGCGGAGTTATTCACTGATATAAACTCACTTTTGATTGAAATCGTTATCCTTGTGATACCTATTTTGAGTTCATGATTTTTTGATTCATTGCTAGATCAACTGCATTTTAGGGTTCTGTTACACAATGATAGATGAATAGATGCGCATCATTTTGTGGTACAGATAATTTTATCAATTTGTTGACTGTTCTATGCTTCTTGTTGAACATTTAGTTTGCTTGAAATTGACTTTTGATGGTGTTTGGGACTACTTATTCTTACTGGTAATGCTTAATCTTGAACTGTTAAATAAGCAATCCCAGCCACCCCCTTAAGTTTTTGGGCTTCTATGATTAGAACTTAATCTTCTTTAACATTTTTTTCCCGATCTTGTTACTAATGACTAGCATGACAACAGCTCAACGGCCTTACTTTTCTTTGATCAATTGGAAACTTTCTGCAAGTTTTAGGTTAATATACCATTGATTTGATATGTAGAGTGTATGAATGATACAATGAGTTGTTGAAACTTGCCTACTTGATAGTTTGCCGACATCTTGTCCGGACAGAGAGCAACTTTAGCTTCTTGCATTGATCGGCCTTCAGAAAAGTAAGGGTATGTACCTTTTCTTGTATATTGGGTGGTAGAAATGCAGGATTTTAATCTGGGACATTGTTAGATTTATTATTATATTTATTTATTCTTTTGTTTGTTCTATGCTGATATCAATGAGATCATTACTTTGTCTGTTTACAGAACACACAAGTTTGTAACTGTATCCTTTGCTTGTGTTTTGTAGGATGTATAGTGAATTTGGGATATAGCCATATTGGTACCAGAATTAGTATCCAATATATATGAGTTCCATATATATAATATATGTATATGTATATACTTGCTATTGTTTCTTAAGATTAGCTATTAAACTGATATGCTTGCTACATTTAAGGTTGCTTTAACAATACGATCTAACAGTAGTACATAATAATGATAGAGGCCTCTTATGTATAGAATGGGTCTCAGTTTATCTGTTGCTAGCTGAGCAGAACTTACCACATATTGGTTTTCAAAAAGGTTGAGCAGAACTTAATCACACCTTATATTCATTTGTGATTGGTATATTGGATTGACAGTTTTGCGAGTAAGTTACTTGTTTCATCTTTGTGTTGTATACATAGAAGATTGTGGATCTGATTTGACCAATGATTCTCTCCTGGATTTCTGATGCACGCACTTAAGCATCCTTTGGAGACGGCAGATGACAGTTTCAAGATTTTCAGGTTCCAGTTTATAACTATATTCTATTCTTATGACATCTCCATTCAAAAATCAAAATGCAAATAGCAATTGATTTGGTCAAAGTGCCACCGCATCTCTGCCCTCTTTTGAATGATACAACACCATCATGTCTGCAAAGCAAACTAGGAGTGTTCAAAATGTCCAAAACCGAATATCCATACTGATATTTAGGTTAACCGAACTAAAAATAATTTCGATTTTCCAGTTCGGGGTTCATGATTTTAACGTGCATAGTTAACCGAAAACTTAAGTTGCTAATTCTATTTTTTACTTACTAAAACCAACTAATTGATGAATGATGAATAACTTTATACAAGAATTTCATCTCATATTTATGTAGTGTTTACCTGACTCAATCAGGCTTATAACTCTTTTCTTAAGTACTACTAATTTACTTTCATTTACTTTTTGTTACATTTTATTCATAACATTTTCTATCGTAGTTAATTGATATATAATTCATTTTCTTTGTATTATTTAATCCCAAGATTTAAATCCTTTTTATACGTTATAATTTTAAGATAGATATAAAATCTTAAAAAGCTGTTACTTTAAAGGTATAATTAGTAATTAAAACACGGTTACTTGATTAACCAAATAATTGAACCAAGAAAAATGATTAACCAACTGTAGGTTAACCAATCACTTGATAAACCATGATTGCACAATCCATCACATACGCCCCTCTTTTTGGTGCATATTTCACGTTGAAATTGAATCAATGGATTATTGATTCAATCAGGGAACGTTACACTCTTTGGTTGCCAAATCAAATAAATATACAAAAACATGAATAAATATTTTTAATAACTAGCAATCGGTGCCTATAATTTCCTCCATTAATCTCTGACCTTTTAACGGTGCCTATATTCCGGCGCAAAAACCCAATGCTAGGATTTAGCGAGGAAGGTATTAGCAACGGATTCCATTGGTCACAAATTCGTCGCCAATATGGATTTATCTAGTAGTGCAATTATACTCACGAAACTAGGAGAAGAGGACACTCTTGAAGACGATTGAAAGATAGGTTGAGACTCGACATGGAGGACTTGCAGCTCTCCCAGATAGTACCTTAGAATCTTAGATAGGAATATTTGGAGAACTAAGATTAAAGTTGAGGGTTAGAGATAAGGAGGAGAAGCGTCCTTCTTTTGCATTATGATAGGTTGGTTTGCAGTTATATCTGTCTCATACACATTATTTCTACCTCTCACACACTCTTATATATATCGTGACAAAAGTTCTTGCGAGAACCGTTGTTAGCGCGAGAACCGCGAGAACCAATCTAAGCCGTCCAATTCCCCCTCCTTCAATGTCATTGTCCACCAATGAATTCCTCACATGCACCCTGCCACACCCTATCCCTCCACGCTCTCCATCCATGATACTTCCCATATCCAATGAACGACTGAGATTGGTTCTCGCGGTTCTCGCACTAACAACGGTTCTCGCATGAACCCTCCCCTATATATTGTTAGTTAAATGGATTTAAGGCTTATAATTTTTCTCTTGTTAAGTAATTGAAATATTAAATATAGTGGTAAAGTAAGGTATTTTTTTCTGTTTTTCTTTTTTCTCTTTTCATAATCATATATATCAACCTATTTCTAATTAAATAAAAAATATAATAATTTCTATATGTATTATTATACTTACCAAGTAATTGCTTTATCTTCTTGCGGGACAGTCTCTTAACTTTGGGTAGACGTATGACTGTCTATATTTTACCTCACTCATACCTCGTTTTGGTGGGATTGAGTAGTATTGTATGTTAGACCGAAATAAATATTAGTAATGATAATAACGAGTTTTATATTGTTCGCTCGTTTTGTTGGAAAATACAAATTGATACATTAGCTTTTTATGTGTATCTAGCTTGTTTCTTTTGAAAAAGTATATCTAACACTAACCAAGTTTTGTTATCATTACATAAAACGTATTCAAACTTAAAAAAAAAATTAATTGGTATGAACTTTTAATAACCGGTTAAAACTTAAAGACATCAATAAAACAAACATATAACTTAAAAATGCTTACTGAATTTATTTTTCAGATATTCAATATTTGATTAATATTGCCGCTCGTCGATCGATGCTAAACATGATAAGATAGACAGCTTAATTAAGTGATCATAACGGATTCGAGTCAAACAATCTATTTTAAAATTTTAATTATTTTTATTGGAAATCAATAATATCAACACAACCATGCAAATCTTTTCTAACAAATACTTTTCTAATCATTTGCGAACGTAAAATTTATACTTTTAGCTAATTAGTTATAGATTTTATTATTTGTAAATTTATTAAAAATTGCTAAAAAAAGTTTATTATACAAAAGAGTAATTATGATGCAAACATTTTATGGGAAATATTAATAAGCTAAAGAAAATAAAAGAATACAAACTACATTGGATCTTTCATTACTTATAAAATTAAAGAAAGATTTAAATTAAAAAAAATAATAATGATAATTGAAAACATCATACGACTAGATGCTACTTAAAAAGTTGTTTGCTAAAGTTTAAAAATAGGGGTGATTGATTTGTGTAATTTTTTGCCATATACAACAAAAAGTTGTTTAAACCATTATATACTTGAATCCGTAGATAAGAATAATAGATAGTGGATTGGTAGAGGCATAAAATTCCTAATTATTGTGTAGTGAAACGTTGTGTATAAATCATCACCCTTAAAAATATCATAAGAAAACAAAATTCTGATAATAGTATGTTAAATTACAAACTACCATTTAGTATATCCAACTTTTTAAAACTACCATTTTATATACTTGTCACTTTTTGCTATTGTGTATATCTAATTTTTAAAAATACTATTTAGTATATCCAACTTTCTAAAACTACCATTTTATATATTTGGTTACCTCTTCAACAGATAACAATGACGTGACACAGGTTTTAATAAGGTGGCATTAAACTTAAGTGCTAAGGTGGGATTAAGGGAAAATTACCATTTTTGTCAACATACTATTCACCTTTTTCTAATTTTACCAACATTCTTTTTATTTTATCAATTACACCATTATACTTTCAATATTTTTCCAATTTTACCAACATTCTTTTTATTTTATCAATTACACCATTACACTTTCAATATTTTTCCAATAAACACAAGGTTTACCTACTAAGGCTGACAATTTGGGTCGGGTTCGTGTTATTGGGTTCGTGTTGTTCGAGTTCGGGTCAGTTTCTTGTCGACTCAATTTCGACCTATTTATTTTCGTGTCAGGTTCGGGTTGTGTCACTTTTTTCGTGTCGGGTCCGGGTCGTGTTTCGTGTCAACCCATTTCGGCCAAAAGTATTTGACTAGTATTTTTTTGATTTTCGATTATGGTTTTCGAATACGGATTTCGAGTACGGTTATCAATTACGGTTTTCGATTATGGGTTTCAAATACGGTTTTGGATTAAACATAATATAAACCATAAATGAAAAGAAATTCTTAAAATTATATGAAAATGGAGAAAAAAACTTTGCAGTAATATTTAAAAAAAACAAACTATGCAATTTAGAATTACGGAAATCACATACTAAAGTAAGTTTGCAAAGGTTTATAGTTAAGGCTCTTATTTACGATATATAAATTTCTTATATTAACTTTTTTTTAAAAACAAACTATGCAATATTGAATTGCGGAAATCACGTACTAAAGTAAATTTGCAAAGGTTTATAGTTAAGGCTCTTATTTACGATATATAAATTTCTTATATTAACTTTTGTAGCTTGATGTTTATCTAATTGTTAACTAGTCAAACACTTTTTACCGAAATCGGTTGACACAAAACACGACCCAAACCCGACACGAAAAAAGTGACACGACCCGAACCTGACACGAAAATAAATAGGTCGAAATTGGGTCGACAAGAAACTGACACGAACCCAATAACACGAACCCGACCCAAGTTGCCAGCCTTACCGCTTAGTAGGTAAACCTTGTGTTTATTGGAAAAATATTGAAAGTGTAATGGTGTAATTGATAAAATAAAAAGAATGTTGGTAAAATTAGAAAAATATTGAAAGTGTAATGGTGTAATTGATAAAATAAAAAGAATGTTGGTAAAATTAGAAAAATATTGAAAGTGTAATGGTGTAATTGATAAAATAAAAAGAATGTTGGTAAAATTGGAAAAAAATGAATAGTATGTTGACAAAAATGATAATTTTCCCTGGGATTAAAATTGACGTGGCAAAAACTTATGTTCTTCAATATATTAATTAATATTGATATTAATAATAAATAATAATATACCCAAAAATATTCATCTTCTCGATGCAAACTGCCAAACTCCCACCCAGAATTATTCATCTTCTCGATGCAAACCATATTCCCAGAAGCTTTCATAATAAATAATAATATTAACATTGATATAAATCTAAATAAACAAAAACTTTCCCTCTGATTGATTAAATTTTATATATTGTCTTAATTGATTTTTATCAACGATGACTTGCCCCTCTTGAATTTGATAATGATAAACTCGATCTATCTTTCTTGTTAATAATAAACCATCGAGAAAAAAAATACCAGAAGCATTCATCTTCTGGTTAGGCTATCGAGGGTTTCTTTGAATTTGTTAATAATATATCAACGATTCATCATCATCACCATCGAGGGTTGCAGGTGGCCTTCAACGATTCATCATCATCAAGAGGGGTTTCTTTGAGGGTTTCACCAGATCTTCGAGGGTTTCACCACATCCCCACCATCGTTCGTCAAGCGATTAGGGTTCTTCAAGTGCGATTAGGGCTCTTCAAGTGCGATTAGGGTTCTTCAAGGGCGATTAGGTTTCCATCGACTTCAAGCGATTAGGGTTCTTCTTTAACGGTTTTCAGTTGTCATCGCCACCACCTACTATCGAACTGGGTTTCAATTTGCGAACTGGGCGACTTCAATCGACGGTGGGCGATTTGTTCTTGCGTATTACGAGTTTATTAAGGTATTCAATCAATTTATTGTTTATACGAGTTATTGGTACGATTCGTTCATACGCGATTTAGGGTTTTTTGACATGTAAGATTTGTTCAACTTGATTTGGGGTTTTTAGGTTTTTAGGTTTCTTGACATGTTTATGAATGTTCTTGTCCAGATTTTTATATTTATCTTCATACGATGGCTGTTCTTGTTTGAATGTTCTTGAATTGATGTTTGCCCAGATTTTATGTTTATGTTCATACGATGGTTGTTTTTGTTTTGAATGTTCGTGTTTTGATGTTTGCCTAGAATTTTTAAAGATGAAGGTTTGAGATGAAGATGAATGTTCTTGTTCTTGTGTTCTTATCTTCATGTTAATATTGATAAAATATGATGTGACATCATTAATTAATGACATGGCACGTTTTTAATGATGTGGAATTTACAAAGAAAAGCAAAATTAAAGAAATTACCTACAACTTGTTTAGAAGGTTTTCGGATACATAAAATGGTAGTTTTGGTAAGTTGGATACACTAAATGGTAGTTTTCAAAATTGGGTATACACAATAGCAAAAAGTTTCAAGTTCGATACACTTTTTGAAACTAAACCCTTAAAAATCTCATGATAATTATTGTGTATTGAAACATTCTGTATGAATTAAAATTCTTTAAATATTTATATTCTTTTAGGTAGGGAAATGTCATTCCATAACTAACATGAATGAAATTAAAATCATTTTCATTTCTTCGCATTACGCTGAAACAAACTGGACCTAATAGATTAACATATAATGGATGGCGAGGATTTGATCTCTTATTCTTTTTTAAATACACATTCTCATAATAACCCTCCCCTACCATCCATATTCTACAGCCATATTATATAATAGGGGACATTTGTAAAGAATATTTTGTATAAACTCATAGGTTTCATCAAGTTTTTAACAATTGCTCAACGAGCTTGAAGATACTGAATGCACACTTGACATCCTTATTTTGTTACTAAAACGTTCGTTGACACCTTCAAAATGTTTCACTATATCGCTGACTGCTACATGCAAGGATTGAATACAATAAATGTAAAGGACAATTGTTAGGTTAGTATGTATATGTTCCCATTGTATCTTGAGAAAGAATGTTTAGGTTTAGCGTATATTATAGAACTAACTACGACCCTAACTTGCATTTTATTTAAATGAGATTCGTTTCCAGTAATCAAAATAATACACTTAGCGTTGAAAACGTCTCATATCACCTACAACACAACTATATTTTGTTAACATGAAACTAAGCTTCTTAATGACTTAATGGCTAAATAAGAATATTACATATCAAAATTCATGATATTATATTTTCTTATATTACTCTCTCTTTTTTTGGAAAAGCAATTCTATTTTGTTATAATTATATCATCTTATACTTGATGCAGATAATATTTAGTGAATTAAAAAGTCCACTAGAGCTGGAATTTACATTGGGCTTGTGGGAAAGCAACTAAGTTTAGAATACAGAGTTGACTTTTGAAGTTTTGAGCCATCCAAGCGCTTTTGACCTGAGGTTTTTTTTTTATTTCTCCAAAATTTAATGTGTTAGATAGATGTAAATCATATCATTCAAATAAAGTGATACAAGAAATTGGAATAACTGAAACATATCTCAGTCAAGGAATTTGACTCTTCATCCGAACTTTTAAATTTGTGTTTTAAAGATAAAATAGAATTCAAATCTAACCCATTCCTTTTTTTTTTTTTTTAATCAAATCCAAATTATCATCTATGCATAAAGCAAAACAAAAGAAAATGGAAGTCAAAATTTAGATGGTAAGGGCCCATATGATATAAGTGTGCTTGAGTGAGGGATCAACAACTTTGTGCATAATGGTGAAGTTGGTCAATTTGGGTCATCAAATGTATTTTAGGTGAACCACTTTGTGTTGGTTTTCTCACTACCTTTTTAACTTAGTATTGTCAATCCAAGCTCATAGTTTGTTATCTATTCATTCATTCTTAATAACTTACTCAAATAACATAACATATTTACCAACCAAAATTAACCCCTCTAGATTACCCTAAAACCTAAACAAATTTATCTTATGTTTTTTTTGTTTCAACATGAATTAAACGATCAAATATTGTTTATCGTAGTCGGGGAAAAAATTCGAGCGACAAGTTATTGGTTGTTCGAATCTTCTAACACCAATTGATTTTCACAATAGATTCAGACGGTTTATTTCAAAACTAAAAACATGCGTATTTGATTAGACTAAAAACAAAGTGCTCAATTTAGATATTTAAAATGTAATATTTAGTAAAGACATAACAATGCTATTATTATGTTCTTAATAGATATTTAAAATAGAAGGATTAACTAAATCCTTTTTAATTGTTTTATAATTCCTCATATTTTATAATTATTATTTTGTCATTTTACATTATTGAGTTTCAGCTATCAATTAGGGAGCGCTTGGTTGATTAGAGGGGAATGGGAATGGCAAAGGGTAAGGGAATGCAATGAGCATTCCCTAGTATTATTAATACCATTTATATTGTTTGGCTAATATAGGTAATCATTATATACACATATGTATGTATATGTGTGTGTGTTGTGTAGGGGTGGCGGTGGTGGTGATTTTGCGACAAGTTACAATGGTGTAGTGGTGGTGGCGGCGGCGGTGGTGGCGGCAACGACGATGACGGCGGCGGTCGGTGTTGGTGCTAGAGGGGTAGTGGTATCGATATTGGTGGTGGTGTTGATAGTTGACATGTTACGATGGTGTAGTGGTTGCTACCGGTGGTGGTGGCGGCGGCGGTAGCGGTTGATGGTGGTGCTAGAGGGTGGTGGTAGCGATATTGGTAGTGGTGTTGATTGTTGATGTGTTACGATGGTGTATAGGTTGCTGCGGTGGCGGTGGCGGCGGCAGGCGGCAGTTGGTGGTGGTGGACTTGTGGCAGCGGCAACGGTGGCGGTTGGTGGTGGTGCTAGATGGTGGTTGTAGGGATATTGGTGGTGGTGTTGATAGTTGACGTGTTACGATGCTGTAGTGGTTGTTGCCGGTGGCGGCGACTACGGCGGCGGCGGCAGTTGGTGGTGGCGGCGGCGGCGACGGTAGCGGTTGGTGATGGTGCTAGAAGGTGGTGGTAGCGATATTGGTGGTGGGCTGTGATGGTGTCGGTGATCGGTAGGGGCATACGTATATGAATCCATTACCCTGAATTCATTACCCCCAATTTACAGGGGACTGCCTCATTACCCATTAATGGGTAATGATTGATTATATTCCCCCTAAACAAGCAACATTAATGATTATCATTCTCATTCCTTACCCTCTAAAACCCTCAACCAAGCACCCCCTTAATTTACTAAAACGCATATAAAACTAAAATATATATCTACAAGTTTTCAGCTACAACTACTAGTTATTTTCACCAAGGATACCAATAATAAGTTTGCATCTTTGCTCAAAATCTCCCACGGAGTTCAAATTCTATGGTTGCGGAATACGTGAAGACGTAAATACTAAATAGACACGCATCAATGAACGAGGAAGAACGTAACTTTCAAGAGGTTGCGGGTACTTGGTACTTGTTCGAAGCAATTGTACATTTAATGTATTAAAATGTTGATAAATAAAATGATAATAATGATTTTTTATTAGGAGATGAGCGAGGTACATCTAATTTTGACTAAGTCTTCTTCCTTCTGACTTTTTAAAAATGTACAGAGAATCCGAGAGTGACATGTTTAATAGTTTATTATCGCTAACGACATTATATTAGTTATTTATTATTATTTTGTTTTCGCCTCAATGGTAGTTTTGTAGCTATACCAGTTCAACTCTCTATCCATAAATCACACATTTGTATTGGTCATATTTACTCAAATACCCTTGTTATGAATCTTTCCAATTTACCAAGCACGAAGAAGGAAATGTTCTACCAACCACAATTCCATAAAGCCGTAAGAGTATTTTAGTCATTTAAGAAAATCCGTTTCGACTAAACTCAACACAAGCTTGCTTGCAATCGCGTAAACAAGAAGTCGAAAATATAAGAACTTTAAAGCTCAAATCAAAGGTAAATTTTAATCATCTTGACAAAAACACGAATTCGGCTCGACTTACAACCCTCATTTCGCAACCTAAGGTCATAATGGGAGAGAAGTTATAAACACTTGAACACAGAAGGATATATTATTAGTCATTTTCATTGAAGACTTTTGGGAAGAAGTCGAACCGAGAGAGAAAAAATTTGAAACTTACAAGGGTATTTCAGTCATTTTAGAAAGAAAAAATAAACCGGGAAGGCATCACCCAACCAACTTAAGTAAACAATATGAAAGGAAATTGAAATAGCCCAACTACTTTCTTTGAAAGTGTCAGCAAATAACCAAAATGGCAAAATACCAAATCCAATTTACTTTAAGCCAAAACAAAATAGTAATCACAAATCCCCCCTCCTGAACAGATTAACAAATTGTCTCCAGCATCTTCTTCCTAAAACCTCTTTCCCGCATTTCATGGCTGTCACGACCAATTTCACGCCATTGCTGTTCTTTATCTTCTTATTCTCATCTTCTTTCTTGCCCAAATCATCTTCCAACATCATCCCTCAAAACATTCAAGTCTTTTATCCATTCCCTCTTCCTCCTCCTCCACTTCCACCACCACCGCCACCACTGCCACCATTACCACCACCACCACCATCAACAGGTATTGAAACACCTACACTTACACCAACACCTCCTACTCCGATCTCAACCAGCCCCACATCAGATTCATCCAAAAAAACCGTTGCTACAGCCGTTGCTGCAACAGCAGCAAGTACCTTGGTTTTATCAGGGTTGTTCTTCTTGTTCCTCGTAAGGTATAAACGATACCGGAAAGAGAAAGATAAAGAGACACCGGATATACATGATGGAAATGATAACGTAAATACACGTGATTCGGTTTTGATGATGAGTCACTTTACAAAAATTGAAGGTGTCAAAGGAGTGATTGTTGATGAAGAAGGATTGGATGTCCTATATTGGAAGAATCTGGATAATGAAGATGATGGGAATAAAAGGGCAATCTTTAAAAAAGAAATCCCGAGAATTAATGGGAAAGAAGAAGAAAAGAAAATGACAATATTTGAGAATGGCGGAAGAAAGTCAAAGAAAAATGATGTTCAAATTCAGGAAGTTCCTTTACTTAGAGGGAAATCTTCAGGTTCTCATATTTGGCCATCAGAAGATGAAATTAAACACCAAAATGATTCTCTTCCGGTTGTGAATCAAGGAATATTTATGACAAAACAGTTGTCATCACGCTCTCCTCCACCAACACCACCGACACCACCACCACCACCCCCGCCTCTGCCTCCACCACCGCCACCACCTCCAGTTGCGATAGAAAGGAAGAGTCTTGTGCCGCCACCACTGGTACTTCCTAAAACAGGTAGTTTGGCTTCATCTTCAAAACCACCACCACCGCAGGTCAAACTCAAGCCACTGCCTTGGGATAAAGTCAATGCTAAGGTGGGACATCCAACGGCCTGGGACAAGCTAGATAACGGTTCTTTCAGGTAACTTTTAAACCCTTTTTTTGCAGGCCCTTGTTTTGGTGCATCACAAACCTACAAATACAATTCTTTAAACGTTTCATTTTCTTAGCTGCATAAAATATCCACCATTCTACGCATTTTTACTCAGTTTTATCAATTCAGAAAGCTTCTTTTTACCATCTGGAAACTATTTAAGCAACTAAAAAAACAAACGCCCCCTAAATGTTTCACTTTTCGTATTGATGCAGGTTTGACGGTGATCTCATGGAAGCACTCTTCGGGACCGTGGCAGCAAACAAAAAGTCACCACGAGAAAACAACTTGCCAACTCCAAAGAACGACCTAAAATCAGGTCCACCATCTCAAAGATTCATCCTCGAGATCCACAAATCACAAAATATAGCGATAATTCTACGATCATTAGTCGTTTCCAGAAAAGAAATCACTGACTGCCTCCTTGAAGGTAAAGGATTAGACATAGATACCCTTGAAAAGCTCACTAAAATCACTCCAACTAAAGAAGAAGAACAACTCATTCTCAACTATGATCAAGACATCACAAGGCTAGCTGATGCTGAATCTTTCCTTTATCACATCCTAAGAGCCGTTCCCTCGGCTTTTACTCGATTTAATGCTATGTTCTTTAGGTTAAACTACACAGCAGAAGTGACCCAAATCAAGAACACTTTACAGACACTCGAAACGGCTTGCAAAGAGCTTAGAAATCGTGGGATTTTCGTGAAACTTCTAGAAGCAATTCTAAAAGCTGGAAACAGAATGAATGCCGGAACTTCAAGAGGAAATGCTCAAGCATTTAATCTGAATTCTCTTTTGAAGCTATCTGATGTTAAAAGCAGTGACGGGAAGACGAGTTTACTTCATTTTGTTGTTGAAGAAGTTGTTCGTTTAGAAGGGAAACGTTGCATGATCAATCGAAATCACAGCTTAAGAAATTCTACTAATGGCTTACCCAGTGATGAATCCAGAGGCAAAGATTACATAATGCTCGGGTTACCAATTGTAGGAGGAGTAAGCTCTGAGTATTCTAATGTCAAGAAAGCTGCAGGAATGGACTATGATGCCCTTCTGAAATCATGCTCAGGGTTAAGTGATCGTTTGGGTGAAATCATGAAAACGGTGGAAGAATGTGGCGCTGATGGTGGTGGACGTGGATTCGTGAGGGAAATGGAGAAGTTTGTTGAGAAGGCAGAACAGGAAATTGAAGGGTTAAGGGAAGAACAAGAACGCATTATTGGGCTCGTGAAGAAAACCAACGAGTATTATCATGCAGGGGCATCAAAGGATAAAGGAAAAAAGCAGTTTCAACTGTTTGTGATAGTGAAGGCTTTTCTTGAAATGGTTGATAAGGCATGTGTTGAAATTGCTATAAAACTGCAAAAGAAAAGAAGTGGTGGCGGCGGGGAGGCGGCAGCGGTGGTGCCGCCAATGCCCAAGTCACCAAACCGGCCATCAGTGAAGTTTCCGGTATTGCCGCCAAATTTCATTAGTAGCAGTTCAAGTGATTCAGATGACGATTTGTAATTAAGCAAAGAAAAGGTACAGGAACATTGTTTGTTTTGTGCATTTGAAATGAGATCAATTGTATTGATATCGAGTTCATTCTTTTCAAAATTTTAATGTAATTTTTTCTTTTCACTGTACAAATAGTAATCCATTGAGTACAACGTGGTTGAACCCAGCTTATCCATTTTTTTCAAGATGGAGAAGAAACAACTCAATTCCACATTGCTTAGGGCCTATTTATAACATTTAACCACATGAATTTAATGAGTTCCATACAATCAGAAAATGAAATCATACATAGTAAATAACTCTAATTGCCAAAAAATTTAACTAATTGAACTAATTAGTTAACCTACTTGAGATCACAAACCCTAATCGCACAAAATAACAAATTGAACAATTTGAGCTGCAGATATTCAAACACAATCAAGAAATATGATAGTAAAAGCTAACAGAATGAACAGATGAGGCCATTTATACCACTGGTGCAATCCGAAAAATATCAAAACCCTACCAAATTCCAGAATGTTACGATTGAACTAATTGATCAACTTCAGTAATGAAAAGGGCAAGAAGTTGTACCTTGTTCTCCATAGTAGTCGCTTCCAGAATGGACACACACCGGTTAAGAAGGTTAAGATGACAACACAACGCATAAGTATAATCTTACCAAAATGTGCAGAACGAGGGACTCCTGATGAAAAATTACAAGAATATAAACCCTAATTCTGGAAAAGATGGATCACAGTGAGTAGGGTGACAACCAATTAACCAAATCAAACTAGTGTTTTATGCATACTGCATTCGTAGTGTTACTTATATGTAAAGATTATTGCTCATATTGTTCCCACCAATCAATATAACATCTGAGAATTGAGAAAAGGGGTGGTTATTTCTTGGCATTTCGACTTTGGAAGGTTACTGATAGAAGCAGCATCAAATAACGATTTCATTGGATTTCCTACACCTAACAAAGTCATGCATGCAATCATTTATGCTCCAAATATCCTTTATTAATTATTAATTTATATAATATAAGTATATTATTATTTATTATATTTCATCAATTTTTAATTTGTGTAATATCTTTTTATAATTTCTTTTACTCTTGGGGATACTACTGGAAAATAAAGAATAATTCCTTGTGTTACACAATACAATACCACATAATAAGAGAAATCTTGAAAATTAACTAAAATAGCGACAACGCTTGGGTGAGACATGTTAAGAATTAAGTTGGTAAAATTCTATATTACTGTATATCTATGGTGTGTTTTTTTATCTAGTATTGATCAAGTATGATACAACCCCTCTTATTTGATAATGTTTGAGTAATTTATATTTCACTACTAATAAATAAGATTATTTGCACGTAAGGTGTTACGTATAACTGATGTATGTTGATACAATTAGTAACACATCTTATCTTTAATATATATTTAAAGAAATGAAACTATGATATCATCGTTTCATTTTTAGAATAATTCAATCAATCATTACCCGTTTTTAAAAAAAAAATTGCGCAACTTATTGGTTGAAATTATAGCATGATACATAATTTGTTTCATTTAGAAAATATTTAGGGAATTACACTTGATTGAGCAATTACGTTTTACAATCAATGATTGACTAATTGATAATTTTATTAGTTGTAAAATTATTATTCCTTGTGAGAGTAAATTGGATCAACATCAATATGAAAATCTTGATGAAAACTAGTAGTCAAAGATCTACTTAATTTAAGCATATTCACCGTGTTTATTAAGCTAGTTTTATATATACAAATAGACACATAAAGCTACTAGTATTCTGAAGATGTGTATTACAACTTACTAACATTAAAATTTAATGCTACTTATGTAACCTTAAATCCAACCTAGGGGTGGTCTCCTGTGCTTGCACCAAAGACAGCTTATAACATTGATAGACGACACCAAGCTCAATTTTACATAAGTTCCATGTTATCAATCACCTTACTTTTCTATTTAACTATATATCCATGTATGTATATACATTTTTTTTATCATATAACCTTATTCTTTAAACTGGTCCTTAAAGATATCCTCGTACTTTACTAGATTATCTATCATCTTATTATCAATGTAACTATCCATGAATACATTTCAAGCTACACATGTTTTACTATCAACGTCTTATCGATGTTTGATATCTATCTCTCTATTGTTTGAAACTCTCTATATGATTTTCTTGCTGATCCACTGCAGCCAGTAATATGATTGTCACTACTATAAAAAGCAAAACGGGCCTAAACGAAATGCTAAAATGACTACCTGCTAAGGCTCAAACGGAAAGTCAGCTAGCAAGCCCAGTCTATTGCAACTCATGAAAGAAAGAATGATATCACCTAAAGTGTACATACCTTTTGTATACGTTCTTTTAATGCATTTTGATGGTAAATTATGTTATTTATGACTTAATTCATTATATAATGTGTTTTAAAGATATTGAAAGAACAGATAGGAATTTGGTGACGCAAGGTGAATAAAGAAGACTAACTGAGAAAAGATTGAATCAATTTAAACGGTTACTGAATAGTCTACAGCTAGAGGTGCACATCTTCGGATTTTAATCCTATCCGGATCGGATAAAATCCTGACCGGGTTTTTTCGGTTTTTTTGGGACCGGATTTCGGATTGTAACCGGATTTTTTCGGACAGAGGTGTAACCGGTTTCGTACGGATTAAAACCGGATTTTCTCGGACAAAAGTGTAACCGGTTTCGGATCGGATCGGATAAAAGCGGTTAAATCCACTCCGGTTTGAAAAAAATCCGGTTTTATAAAAAATCGATTCGGATATTTTTTCATATAAATCAAATATTCGGATTTTTTGTAAACGTAAAAGAAAAACCCAAACAAAAGAAAAGAGGTTAAGTCAGAGAATAAGAGAAGATAATTAGTTGGGCCTAAGCAAAGAAAATATGCGGGCCACAATTATTATAGCAGTTTTAGACTTTTAGTCAGCTTTTATCACAACTCTTTGGGCCGACATGAATTTTGAAAGGGGCCAGCAGCCCAGCATCATAGATTTAATATTTTCATTTATAATTCATGCGCCAGTCTTTAAAAAGAAAAGAAACCAATACTATCATACGATCAGTGGAGTAAAGTTAACATTCGAAGAAGGATCACAACCAGGGGCGGAGACGAGTAGGGTTGAAGGGTGCTTGGCCCCCTCCAATGAAACCAAAATTTTTAGTATTTTATAAGTCTAAGTCCAACGCTTATATTAACCTTCCTAATAATAGTTATTAATAGACCAGTTATTTTTCAAAACAAATTAGGCGAAGAGAATGGTCGAAGCGGCGATTCTGATAGTTGAAATAGTTTTCTTAGCTATGAAAACAAAGTTTCGTAATAGCATGAGTGGTGATTTTCCTTAAAACAGTTTGGTTCCTTACATTGAGAGAGATTGCTGATATTTCTCTATAGACAATATAATAGATGAGTTATATTCAAATAAACAAAGCCGCGTCCATCTACAAACACACGGAGTATGATTTCTTATCTTTATTTTTTGGTTTCATTAAAGTTTTATCAAGATAAAGTATTCAAGTTATTGTTTTAGTTAATATTATGTTTGTGGCACATTGATTCATGACAACCGAACTGGTGATTGCGAGAAAACTTTGGTCATTGAAGAACGATTTTGACAAAGCTTAAGTGTTGTTTTAACACGTACATTTCTTGTTTTTAATTAAACAAACTTTCATTATCTATTTAACTAGACAAATATTAGAACTGTTTTATGTCGTTCATATATATGTGTATTATTAGATATAGTAAAACCGGCACCCGCTATAACAAAATTCTAGCTCCGCCCCTGATCACAACTTCTACAAGATTGACTTGGTCTAATAAACTATATTTTTTTTTTGTATTTAATTAATATTTTCTAGCATGTTTATAGGTTAGACTTCTTGTATTCACTAGAATGTTATCAACTCTAAGATGATTCATTGTTGATATCTTGATTGATTCTAGTTTTACGTTTATTCAATAAGTTTCAATTTTTGAACTTAAAACAACATCTTGTGTGATTTAATTTATGCTAAATCACCAGGAGTTTGTATGGTGGATTGTTAGTTTAGTTAGTTTCAGTAATTAACTTATGCTATTTTTAGGAATAACAATTGAGATCAATAAACGTTATTTGGTCAATTCATTTTGTAGTAGTTGATTATTGTTCACATATTCAAGTTTGTTGGTTGGGTGACCACTTGAATACATTTACATAGCTTTATGGGGCTACCTTTCATTTTGAGTCTCGCAAAATGGAAAGGTTTTGATGTTGTTAGGATGTACTTTGTTGTTTTGATATTGGTATAGTATTTCCTCATTTTAAAAAAAATTAAGGTTAGGTCAAAACTTTACATTCCACAAGAGTACATAGTTTTGTTAATTGGGAGTCTGGCTCGGTTGATAAATTGTGAGCTAGGTTAATTATATTAATGACTTTCAAAGCAATTATATGCATGGTATAATAATTATATAATACGGGAGTAAAGCGTGATGTTAAATCAAGTTTAACCAGTTAAATTGATTTCAATATGTTTTACGTTAGGAAAGTTTGAATCCCAAAGAATAATTTTTCATTATTGTTTATAGTCAAGTACATTATCCTTCGTTAGTCTTCCATTGTCCGTTTAATTGTTCCTTTAGTTTGTTTGTTTTTCGTTTCTTTAATTTTTATTATTATTAAAGCAAAATTATAATTTTTAAACATTTAATAGGTTAACTAATAATGATTTGTTTATTGGAGTTAGCATTAATCGTTCTTAAACGTTACATGTTTTGGTATAACGTCAAACAACACATCAATGATCAATGACCCGCCCAAGTTTTCTACTTCTTGGTCAAATTTTGATCTATTTTGAAGTCAGCAAATAAAAGATAAATTTTTCATCTGGTCTCACCTCGCTCTTAGAGCATAGGGAGTACATGTTTCATGTTTTTTTTAACAATAATTTTATTGATATCAGGTCACAACATAAGGCTTAATACATGGTTCACACATACACACACATTCATGGTACTTATCATCTAACATTGTTTACAACTACAAGCACACCCACCACACTCTTGAAGAAAGCTAAGACCAAACTTTAAATCTCCTCCACCTACCACTTTATAAGAGAGTTGTTACCACCTCCATTATGTAATCCATGCTTCAGCTCCACATTAGCGCCACATCAGCTTCACATCAACAAATCTCCTCCATGCTTTAGACATGCTTCAATGCCAGTACTACTCACGCTTCGCACGCTTCAAACTTTTTTTATTTTTAAATTAATTATATTTTTTTAATTATTTATTATTAGTATTATACGAAATTAAAAATTAAATTATATAATAAAAATAAAATAAGATAAATAACTTTTTTTCATTAAATATAAAAAAGTACATAAATAAAATTACAACTTAAATAAAAAAACAAGATTACATGAGACTGATAAATATAAAAAAGAGACGTAATTTATTCATCGTTCTCGTCATCGGATACTAGAGTGCTGATATGTTCAACTAAATCGGAACGTAGATTATTATGCGTTTCACGACAATGTATTTCACGAAGAGTCGTGTTTGCAATTTCAGCCATATCTGGATAGTGTTCCGGGGACGATGGTACATCAGATTCATCAAAAGTATAAATCGCGTGATTCTCGTCTTGTAATATCATGTTGTGTAATATCACACACGCGTACATGATATTGCGTATCTTTCTCGTTGACACGGTCGTGCCGGATTTTGCAATATTTGTCAACGCGCTTTTAGAACACCGAAAGCTCTTTCAACGTCCTTCCTTGCCGACTCTTGAGCTTTTTTGAATTTTATACGCTTTTCGTCTTGTGGATATTGAAAGGATTTGACAAATGGCGCCCATTCTGGGTATATTCCATCCGCAAGATAATACCCGTATTTGTATGTAACCCCGTTCACTACGAATGAACACAAAGGAGCTTTACCACTTAATACGTCGTTGAATAATGGAGATTGATTAAGAACGTTGATATCGTTGTTCGAACCGGCGACCCCGAAAAACGCGTATCAAATCCATAAATCTTGAGACGCGACCGCCTCGAGCATAAGTGTCAGATGCTCGTGATCACCTCTCATATCTTGTCCACACCATGCTACCGGACAATTAGACCAAGACCAGTGCGTGCAGTCGATACTTCCTAACATCCCCGGGAATCCATGCTTGGACTCGTGATGCGCGTATAATTATTGAATGTCGAAAAGGTAGGCCGCCGTAAATACTCCTTGCCATAAACTTTAATCACAGTCGTTCAAAAATTTTGCAACACTTCATGTGAGGTACGCTCCGACATATGTAAGTACTCGTCAAGTCCGTCAGGTGAGGTTCCGTAAGCTAATTGACGTATTGCGGATGTACACTTTTGTAACGGCGTAAAACCCTTCCGTGCACGTGCATCCCATTTTTGTGTAAAATAATCGTTGGCAATTTGCAAGTCATCCACAATACGTACAAAATAAATCTTTAGACATACGAAATCGTCTCCTAAACGAACCTGCATCGTAAACAGAATCCTCGTTAAAGTAGTCATTCGTGAGCCGGGTATGTGCCTCCTCACGTTGCCTTAAAATAACTTTTCTTGTTTTTCTTGGACCACTTGACGTTCCCTCTTCATTTATCTGATATTTTATAAGTAGAGTCGCTCGCGCAAACGTTTCATATATCATCTTGTATCGCATGTTTGGTTCCTCGTCGGTAGCAGATGAAGAAGATGAAGTTGAAGAAATAGAAATTGAAGACATATTTTATGTGTTTAGTAAAAAAAAAGGTTTTATAGAGAGAAAAGATGAAATATGAAATGAAGTTTGATTGTTTTGAAGTAAAATGGTGTATATATATATATATATATATATATATATATATATATATATATATATATATATATATATATATATATATATATATATATAAGTAAAAAAATTATTTTTTTAATATTAAACGGTCATATGACCGTTTCACACATCGAAAAAGGTGCAAGGCCTTCGGCGAGAGGATGCCGAGCATTCATGCCCAGCCTCGGTACCGCCATGGGCGGGGTGGTGTTTGCATCGGTACTATGCCGCCAATTCAGGATGTCGCATCAATGCTTTGTGTACTCTGCTTGCTCTTAGAGATGTAACTGCTAGTTCATAAATCGTGAAACAAATGTTTTGAATCGCTAATTGAGAGTTAAGTTCCAATTAGGATTCCTAGATCACCAAAGAAATTGAGTCTTCAATCAACAATTGATTGGATCGCCAAACGGGTATGTTCCCCAATCACCACCAAAGGGGTTTGACTATCGGTTCATATAGTGATTTGAGACTTAACCCCTTTGGTAATTACTGACCGTTTCACATTTGATTCTGATTTTCTTTAAAGAAAATCTGATACGATACAAAAAGTTATATAAGGAAAATATTATAATATATAATAATAGAAAGAAAGGAGATTAATTAAAAAAGTAAAAAGAAAGCTCATATGAAAGATCGGGAAACATTTAAAAAAATGGTAGTGCCAAGAATCAAAATCATGACCTGGGCTCTAAATAACATTATTCTTGCCAATCCGTTAACCACAAAAAGATTAATATTTCCAGATATCAACTATGTAACTATTAGTGGGAAGGTTATGTTGATATTACTAATTTTATGTTAATACTTTTCTAAGCTTTGCAAGTTTTCTAATGGAATTTTAGAAAAATTTGGTACAATTATATGATGCCTATGTCTCGAATTTCATGGGACCCTAATTAAAGTCAATTGCTTCTTGTTGAAGACTCCAAATTTAATGCTGCCATGTTAATTAATGACATTTAATACCTTCCATTGTTCAAAAACTAGTTTAGCATCACAAGGCAACTACTTTAAAGCACAACCTTTTTTATACTTTTATTTGTGCAAATTGCTTTTTTTTCCATTATGTTTTGTTATCATTCAATAAAAATAGGCTTTAAAAGTAGCATACATATTTCATTTGGTATCCAATGATAGGTAGCGGTGACGGTGACGACATATCATGAAGTTATTATTTATTAGTATGATGGTAGTGTTGATGATAGCGACAATAAATGATGATCAGTGGTGGTGAGTAATGGTCGACTATGGCGGCGATTGCGACATAAGGTGGTGGCGGTGGCAATTTGGGTGATGGTGGTAGAGACAAAGGTGGCGCACTGTGAGGGTGTTGGTAGTGGTGGCATACCGAGAGCTGGTTATCGTGCGGTAGTTGTCGGTGATGGTGGTGGTAGAGGTGGTTGGGTGTGAATACATCCATTCTCTTTAATCCTACATTCAAATAAAATTTATTTAAATAAATATCGTACACAAGAAGATAATAAAAGTTGCGTTATGAGTTGGATTCTCTTGAAAATGTGTATTTATAATCGTTTAATCAAATTTGTAAAGTTTTTATGTAACTTGAGACGCAGATTGTATAATATAATATGAGTCGTGTTCAATACTGTTCATGTAAAAAAATATAATTTTAAAATTTTTAATATGTAATCGCAAGTGATTCAGTATACAATCACATGTGAATTACGAAAATCTTACTCCGTGCAAAATTTAAAAATGCAATCTGAACCATTGTTATGTGGTGTGCAGCCCGCGTACGGGTATTTTTAAGATGATTAAAAGCTTTTTCACACGGATATTTTAAATTTATAAAACGAAATTACAAAATAAATACTACACACAACTCAGGCAAGTATGACCTGGTCAGTAGTAGTATAGAAAGAGTAAGAACGAGTATCGATCCACAGGGATAATTTTGGCAGCTACTAGTATTTAACCATCGTCATTGTTTGGTGATTAAATAACAAGTGATTTTTAGCTTTTTGATTTTAAACTAATTAAAAGAAACAAGTTACACTATCAGAGTAATAACAAACGCGCAGATAATCAGATAAAAGATCACTTATGCTTCAGAATCATCATTGGCTAGTTATGGCAATATTTAGTTTGATTAAGATGTTGATGACTAGATAAAATACATTAGAGCACACAATATGTTGTTCTATCTAATACTCACAAGTCATATTATCATGTAAATCATCACTCGAGTTATCAAGACTCAGATTTACAATCAAATATAACATGTAAACATAGAATCAAAAGACAATCACAGATCCACCTAACCATGTTTAAATCCAGCTACAAACCATACACTCTTGGTCAAATGATATGTCTCATAGCCTTCAAAACATAAGAAAGGTGTTAAAGTGATTAAAACATTGGTTAGAACAAAAGAAACAACAAACTGAACTGGAATAAAGATGCATATGGCCACATGTCAAAGACATGTGGTCGCAAAGGTACTTGCGATCGCATGAAAAGCCTTGTGATCGCATAGGTACATGCGATCGCATGGAGACACCATGCGGTCGCATGACCTCTTTTTACAGCAGAATTCATTTTATGCACCAATGATCGAGTACGTACAACCTGAACTGTTATTCAAAGTTATAAGTAGATAGTAAATAAACACTATGATGTTATGAACCCAACAAGACTCAAACCACGTGCATTGGATTTAAGATCAAGCCTTACGTTATTTCTTTAAGATATCATCATGTTAAGTAATATATCTAGTACTTAACACATACAAAGCATGAAACACGTAAGCATGCACATAGAATCGTAGATCTCTGATTCTTAATGACATTAGGAGTTCATTTCAACGTTAACATGTTCCAAAACATCTTTTCAATCCTTTTTTATTCTTTTGTAGTTGTTATGATCGAATGATAAACTTAAACACTTAAACTTTCGTTAACATGTTAAGCATGTGTAAAATCACAATATGATGAACATGACCAATCTTGTTATGATCCAAAATGATCAAAGACAAGTTCCAAATATGCTTTTCGAATGACAACCTTGCTTTGTTATACCATTTCTAGTAATAACTAGACAAGATCTTGATATTAAAAACCATCACCTTTGAATATGCATGGGATGAAATCTTTATGTTTTCACGTAAAAGATTTAATGAAACATGAACATGGACATATTTAACATAAGAACATGGTTAAACACAATTATAACAACAATCAAAACATACTTTTTATATCAAATCATGAAGAGAAGATTATATTGCCATAACTTGGCCAAGAATCATCTTGGCCCAAGTGAAAGAGTTTAGTTACACATGGTTACAAGTAAAACAATGAGATCAACACTCGGATACATATTAAGAACAGAAAGGTTTAGATTATACCAAGCTATCCCCAAGTTGTATACGTGAGCAGAACCTCCACTTGGTTTCTACACTTTTGGAATGTTTTACAACCACCAAATGGCAAACTAGGTGTAAAAACACCTTAGTATGTGTTGTGTGTGTGTAAAAACTAAGCTAAAAACGTGTGTGTATATATCTGGAAGTGTTTTGCCTCGGAGAGAAGCTTTGTTTCTTTGAGATGGTATATATCAAATGAGTTGCAGAGGACTGTTTATATAGGCCTGAAACGGGAGTCTTTGCGATCGCATGACACTTCCATGCGATCGCATGGAGTGACTTTGGGCGGCTGATAAGACATCTCTACATGCAGACGTTGCCAGGTTTTAAAGCTAGATTCCCCCTACCATGCGATCGCATGGCATGTCTTTGCGATCGCAAGGCTCCTCGAATTTCAGCAGTTCTTCATTTTTCTTCGGTTCTGCACTCATTTCACTTGATATTTTCACTTGAAGTCCTTTTTACCTGCAATGGTGAATATTAAACATTTAAGACAATAATTTATGCAATTCACCTTGATTATGGATAAAATACGAGGGTTTTCGATGTGTAAAACATGTATAATTATGAATATATCATTATGTCATGATTTAAAAGCTAAAATTAGTTTTTAAAGACTATGAATTAACTATAAACTACATAAAATATTATTCAATAGGATAATATATAGAATAGAAACCTTTAATAAAAATACGTTCTTTTCCCTTTGAGCGTTTGATAAGGATAGCCACCCAGTTAACATGAGCCGAGGGTTTAAAAGGTGACATACGCATTTTCCCGTTAAATTGTCATTAAGCTTTCAATCATTGTTTCTAATTTATATAATTTATACTGCAGAAATCATATATCCTTTATTATACTCTCAAATTTATATGTTGTTTAATTCAAGACATCATAAACACTTTGTACTACAGGATCAAATGCCAATTTATAGATAATTCTTATTTGAATTATATTATGTTTATTGAGTTAAATAAATTGAGTGTAAAATTTGGTTTAATCCCTAATTATTATATTTTAAGACGTCTAACCCTTAAACTCTTAAGACTTTAAACTTGATGCAATCTGATATTTTAGCAACTTATCCTCTTATCACAGTTTAATGATATAATTAAAATGGTAAAATATGATCCTCAAGAGATAAAAAAGACGTGAGCATGGTCATAAAGATTTTAAGAGTGATCGTGTAGATTGCCATAAAGATTAAAGGCTTTATAGTTGTAGATTGACCATTTGACCATATAACACCCGTAAGGGTTGATACGAGCCGTAGAGAGATCATGTGGAAACACTTTTGATGCCCAAATTCAAGATCTATTAGTATATTTTTATCAAGTGTTTAGTAGTACTAGTAATAGTAGTACTAATAAGTAGATATTAATCTCGTATTAGGTGTCATGAAGACTTAAATAAATAATGAGTGAGAACAATTTTGCAATCATACTAAGTTATGTGTAGGTGATTTACACACACACAACAATTATGATAATTATCATAAACTAGTTATTAATGATTAGTTAGGCCTATAGTTAGTCATCATCTAATGTTAGGGCAATTGTTAGTTTGAAATGAGATCTGAAATCCGAAATGATGGGAGTCTAGCTTCCAAACTGGTAGACGGTTCATTTTCCCCCAGATCAATGAAGAAGGAAAAAGTCACTTAATTCTTCTGAAGAAAAGATTCTTACCAGACATGAGCCTCACCCAAGAGGGAAACTCCATCTGATGCTCGATATCTTATGCCATGCATCATGACCGGGTGAGTTGTCTCATAGCGAATAAACCTACTTCCTTTGCCATTGGAAGTTGTTGTGCGTCAGAAAATTTTTGTCTATATGTTTAAAGATATAATTATTGCTACGTACATATCTTATGCTCTACCAATGGTTATTGTAGTTCCGATCATAACTTCCATATTCACATATGTAACCTTAATAAAAGTTAGTAAATTGATTAGGTTAACAAATAAAACATTGTATATTGTGTTCACTTTCGCTTTAAATTATTAAAAGAAGTATGGGTGCAACTAAAAATATCTATAATAGTTATATTTACACTAAATATTTAAATAGTTAAACAATAAAATCACTAACATATGTTTCTAATTGAAGTTCTTATGTGAGTGTAGAAACACAAAAAATAAATGATACTAAATATATACATCTTTTATCACCTAAACTGACTCTTTTATATAACATACACCATCTTTAAAATTTATATACAAGTCAATAAATCATTTATTCTTTCGTAAAAAATCACCTTCGTTATAAGCGATTCATTGCGCTTGGACCTTTAATAATAGTTAGCACGTTTTCTTCTTCGTCGTCCATTGCAACAAATTAAGCCCGTTTTCTTTTTAATATTATATTATTTTTTGAAGTTTTCATGTTGCATATAAAAATAAATAAAATAAGGAATAGAAATTAAACAAATATATATCTGAATATTCCTTGTGATATACATTACCAAAATGCCCTTGTACCCATCCAATCAATGAAATAAAAACTCCTACAATTTCTGTACACAGCTGTCAAAGAATATCTGAATCACAATGCACCCTAGAAATTATAAATAAAATTACACAAAAAGGTTTTTCTTTTTCCAAATTTATTTAATTTAATAAAATTAAATGAAATAATTGGAGTACCCAGCGATACTGAAAGATCCAACGGCTGATTGTTGACGATCGTGATTACGTTTGTATAGATCGTACGGTTCCCACAGGTGATCCAACGGACACGGTCTCTTCTCATCAAGTCTCACCCAGGGTTTCCCCTTTCCACTCCAATGCAACAAGCTCACCGGACCGGAATGCAGCGACCGGCAGCTGCCTTTCACATTATCGCCGCCGAGACCGTGCTGGTTCCACCGGTGGTCTATCGGCTCAATGTTTCCGGCGAACACCAGCAGAAACGGCGGCAACGAACCCAATTCGTATATCCGTTTCTTCCTCTGAACTTCCATCCAATTCTCGATTCTTTTCCGGTAATTTCCCTTTCTCCATTTCTCCATGTCCATTACCATCACGCCGGTGTTGAAGTAACACGGCTTTCTCGACCCGAATACCCGAGACATCATCGGGTCGGACCAGAAGCTTTCAGTGAAGTATTTGGTGAAGTTTGTGTGACAGTATTCCGGGGCTCCGATAACCCGGTTATTTTTCAAAGTCGTGTTCCAGAGCTTCTGTATGTCGTCGACTAAGACGACGTCGGAATCGAGGTAAATGACCCGATCCACATACGGGTCAAGTATATCACCCAAATAGTTTCGGGCGTAGTTTAACGGGTTCTCGAGTGCGATCCGGATCGATGACGAGATCAGATTTATGACTGTGTCTTCACGGAAGATGTAAACCTTGAAGTTAAGCGATGGGAATGTGGATCTGACGAGTCGGGTCAAGTCACGTGGGCTCGCCGGGTCGAACTCCGCCGCAATAAAATGGAAGAACACGTTTTCCGGGCAGGAAGAGTGGCGGAGTACGGAGTGAACCGCGGCTATCGAGCCACGTAAGTACTCCAAGTCGATCGTCATTGCGATGTGAATGCTATCACGCGAACATTCAACGCCGTTTCGGTATTCCGGCGCCTCGGTAAACCCGTACAAAACATCAGATCCTGAATGAACCTCAGTCTCTCCGTTGGCCGGAAAATAACGAATCCCAAAGCACATTAGTGGGAAAGACAGCAAGAAAACGACGACAATGGCGTCGCTTAACGACCGATTGCAAAACCGAATACGACTCATCTCTGATAATTAAATCAAAGATTTGAAAGTCAGATCGGTGATTCACTCATTACTTCATGTGGGAAATCTGTATTTAAGCTGTAGAACTAAAAAGATTTTAGTAAAGCAGAAAGAAGAAGATGAATCAAACACAAAAACACACAGATTTACGAGTCTTAAAGATTTATGATTGTGTGTCTGTAGAGAGAGAAATTCGGGGGGAGTGTGGATAGCTTTCACTTTCCCTCTCCCTCTCAATCAGACCTTGTCTCTATAAATAAATAAATACAAGGCTGTGTGAGTTGGACAAAATATATTTATTTCCCAACAAAATTACAAGTATTTATCAAATTAATTTCATTTTTTATTTTTTTCTCTAAATTTGAACTTTATTTATTAAAAGTGGTAAGTAAATCTCTTCCAATAAATGTAAGATTTGACTTTTGGTATGTTCAATGTTGTATATAGAAATAAACTTAATTACAAGGTAAAATAGATAGAATTAAATAAAAAACGAAGTCATTAATAAGTCAATATTATCAATTTGAGTTGATTTAGTAAATAATTCAATTAAAATGTTTTTGGAAACTATTTTATTGAAAGTCGGTCGCTAAGGGGTTCGTATTCATTCACATGTTTGTTTTTCTTAAGGCACGTCTTTGCTTTTATTAAATAAGCTAAAGATAGTCCAAAGTTGTCACTCATTTTGTCTTCAAATTTGAGTAACAAACTACCACGTTAAGAATAAGACTACTTAAGGTTGTCCGTTGTGGGGGACTCGTTGGGCGCGAGTTGCAAGCGAGCTCGCCAGGGAACACCACCTCGGGTGGTGCCTACTCGCCGGGTAGGAGAAGCCACGGGTTGTGAGACTCGGCCGCCAAAACCCACCCCCACTCCCTCACATTCTACCAATCATAATTTTAACATTTTTTTTTCTTTTTTAAAAAAGTGAAAAAGAAAGGAAAAAGGGAAGGTATAACACTTGTAGTGGGAAAGGGAAGGGGAGGAAAAATGATGTGGCGCTGATGTGGCAGTGGGTAAGTAAAGGGAAAGGGGAAGTATAACAGATAGCCTTAAATACATAGGATTATCATCGTATCCTTCATGTCTTGATCTTGTTAAAACAATTTATGATTAAAACTGTCTGGATCTATGAATTTTTTTTCTCATGTCCTATTAACATGCATAAAGTAAGTAGTTCCTTCTATTCAATTTCCCAACCTGTCAAGCAGGACAAACTTTTGAATACCTTACTCATCTTAGAATCATTAGAGAGCCCGAAATCATTAGAAATTATGCCCAAATTCAGTACATTTCTTGGAAAGATAATGCCCCGGCCAAGCGAATAGCTTAAGCCATATATCCTTAACAATATGACAAAGGAGAATACAGTTTCATGAAAATCCATTTGAAGAGTGAATAACCTTAATTGAAAAGCATGGCATGTTATTAAAAATGCTCATATATATGTTGACACTCCTTTTGATTACCTATAGCTTCATGTTGGTAAACATATGGGTAGAAAGGCTTCTTATAGAGGTGGAATTTTTATTGAATAAGCTAAATGGATGAAAGATGAAATTAGTTTTAATTGGAGGGTAGTTAACATTAAGTAAATCGGTGTTATGATTTTCAAAGCAGTATTAAATGTAACTAAAACAATGGAGATGATCCGTTTTTGTTTCTTTTAACTAAAATAATGAAGATGATCCGTATTCGTTTCTTTTGAGGTCTTATACAGAATTAACGAAAAAAAGATAATATTAACTAATAGCAGTAAAGTGAGAGCAAACAAATGCTCTACGGGCCTTGGTATTGGTAGTATAAGATCACAAAATCTCATGCTAAGACCTTGTGACATAATGTTTCCTTCATTTGGATAATCGCACAACCCACTATGGACCCTTTTAGTCTCAAGTGACAAATAAAAAGAAAAATAAATAAAATTTATGGTTACGTTATAAATTGCATTTGATTTAGGACTCACTCTTTGACAAAAAAAAAAATTTATACATCACTTGTTTATATCGTATCCCTTGTTTGTATGATTAGATTACATGGCTTGTGTTTAACAAGGGCTTTACACCGCCCATATACCGTTACACGACCCGTGTTTCTCTATACGAGGCATTACACGGCCAACGTCCTTATAAACGGTTTGTATATGCCCTTTTGACATTAGTTGTGCCCTTAATTCGACCAAACTCAATGCTAACTCAATTTGACATCTCTAAGTATATCCCAACACTTGTAAACACAATCTAACAGCTAAAAACACGAGCACAAACAAGTTACACATTTTTTATCATCATTTGATTAATTTAACTAAAAAATTAATCTTTCACCCATTTGCTTTATAGTTCGTAATAAAAAATCTCATGCATGCACACTCCAATTCTATGAATTCAGTAATCAAAACATGAACAAATTATCACCAAGATGAAATCTAACCATCAAAACCTTCCTCTTCTACAACATTAATGCAATAACTATCAATTAACACTAAATTGATTAAGAATTCTTACCTTAAGCACTTGAATTTCACTTCTTTAACTTAATATGGTTGAATTGCAGGTTAGGCACTAAATCTTTTCTTGTTCTTGAGCTTTTAAATTTCGTCAGACAATTGCAAACACACACACACATTTATACTATATACTATTTTGATCAATAATTGTGTGTGTATATATAGGGGAGACTCAATCTCAGTCGTTCATTTTGTAAGTGGAATTCATTGATGGAGAACGTGAGAGGATAGAATGTGACAGGGTGCATGTGATAAATTTATTGGTGGTCAATGACAATGAAAGAGGGAGAATTGGACGGCTGAGATTGAGTCTCTCATTCTCATTTAATATAAGGTTCTCATTTGGACCTCCCACTATATATATATATATATATATATATATATATATATATATATATAGGGTAGGGATCAAGTAAAAAAAATCTTAAGGTAGTTAATGTAAGAAGAAATCTCAGCCAATCAATTTTTGAACTTTATTCCTAAAAATATGGTTTTTTTTTCGTTTTTATTAATTAAAAAAAAGGAGATAAGGGTATAATTGACCAATTTTAAATTTCTCTCTCCTAGCTCCTAGTTTCTGGTTTTAAATTTCTCTCTCCTAATTTTTCATTTCTGGTCGCCAATTTTACAGAACTTGATTTGATGCAAAAGATAAAAAAAAAGATGCACGGCACATCACTCCATATGTACACCCAGAAACAATTCTGAGTTTAATATATGTGATGCACAATCTGATTTTAGATGTGTTCACCAAAGAGCATTTCAGAGGATGAATTACATTCATCAACCAAAAAATGATAAACGAGTAATATTCTATAATAATTCATCAATAAAATCATCATATGCACAATCCAAAATAGAATTCAAGAACCGATGCATCAAAATTGAAAATTAAATTGGAAACAAAGAATTTGAAACAAGAAAACATTACACAATAATCCATATTCACAAGAACAGATGAAACCAGGTGCACAAATCATCATAGAACTCGAAAATTGGATGAACAATAAACATTCATACAACAATTTAATTCGATTACAATTACAAAGAAAAACCAAAAAAGATGATGAACAACCACAATCAACATTTGAAGAACAGAATTTTAGAATATGATACATACAAAATTGATGCATAAAGTACCTGATACATGATATGCACAATCCCTAAAAACAAATGATGCACTAGTGGTCACAACGGCGGCGGCGGAGAGGTGCAGCGGCGGTAGTGGTCGGTGATGCATAGAGAGCATCACGCAAACGGTGGCAACGGCGATGGTCTAATCAAGCAGCGGCAGAGATGATGAAATAGTAGATTCATCAAACAAAAAACGAAAATTTTATGCATAAAACCCCCTACTGTTGCAACGATGAAGAACAACACTGATGGACAGAGATGATGAATCAGTCGATTCATCAACAAAAACAAAAAATTACTTCACAAACCCAATAACTGTTGCAGCGATTTCTACAGGAATCAAAATCAGACCTTATCGAACTTGTGCTCTTGAATCCCAGATGCGGTGGTCGATTACGCCTGGGTGCAAAGACGGTTGTCGCGCAGGAGACGCAAGCGGCGCACAGACGGCGGGGTGCTGGCGCTGGAGGTAAGTGGCGGTAGGGTTTCTGCCATCGACGAGGTGCAAGAGGCGCAGGGTTTCTGCCATCGACTAGGTGCAAGCGGCGCAACAGGGAAGATACACATGCGGCAGAGAATACATGACGTCGGCGGTGGTTGTTCTTTCGTTATGCTGTCGCCGGAAGAAGCACACAGCGGCGGAGCACTATTAGGGTTTTTTGATTTGTCGAGTGCAGGAGGACGGGACAAGAAATTAGAACCTGTAAATGAAGTATGAACGTGGGTGTTGGTAGTGGGGATGAGAGAGAAATCATTTATGAAAGTTCCTAAATTAGCCTTTTATCAAATATGCCACGTGTCAGTCTCAGGATTCTTCTTACTCTTTGTACCATAATTTTTTTTTACTTGAACCTGATTCTATATATATATATAGACAAAATTTCATGCGAGAACCGTTGTTAGCGTGAGAACCGCGAGAACCAATCTAAGCCGTCCAATTCTCCCTCCTTCCATGTCATTGCCCACCCATGAATTCCTCACATGTACCCTGCCACACCCTATCCTTTCACGCTCTCCATCCATGATACTTCTCATATCCAAGGAACGGCTGAGATTGGTTCTCGCGGTTCTCGCACTAACAACGGTTCTCGCATGAACCCTCCCCTATATATATATATATATATATATATATATATATATATATATATATATATATATATATATATATATATGGGAATGTTAATTTGAGAACTGATTTTTGTATGAGTACCGCGAGAACAATCTTAATTGTTGATTTGATAAGTGGTATTCATGATGTAGAACATGAGAGGGTCAAGTGTGGCAGGTTGCATGTGATAAATTCATGGGTGAGTGATGACATTGAAAGAGGGGGAATTGAACGACTCAAATTGGTTCTCGCGATTCTTACAATAAAAATGGTTCTCAAATAATTTTTTTCTACCCTCCATCTTTATGTATTTAAACTCTAACCACCAATTATTTTATCTAGTTATATTTGGTAATTTAGGTTTTTACAATTTCAATTTCCAGACACTTAAATTTCTATTTAAAATAGTTAATAAATCAATTCGTACTCTTCTTTTTTATATGTATATTAAACTCATGCAATCTCTTATAATTTAAATTATATAAAGAAAAGACTAATAATATTAAACATATAACTCACACATTTTTGGGATGTTACATTCAATTTCACGAGCACATGACTCATTTTCTTCATTGCGGACCTTTCGTTATTTGCTTGTGAGGAACTTTCTCGTGAACCAGTTAACGAGCAAACACCTTGGTATGCGTTCTCTCTTTTTCAACAAATAGTAATTGAGATAAATATTTATAGGTGGGTTAGTGATAACTGATAACAGTTATCATTACAGATGATTAGTGATGCTCAGCTAGAAGTTATTAATAATAGTATTAGAATTTATCACTACGGATTTTATATTATATATGTTCCATTTTTTGTATTCATTATTTATATCTTCATTATTCATTATGGGGTATCACCCTTGGGGATAAAGAAAAAATTTGATAAATTTTAAACTAGCAACAGAGCAAGTTTATCCAAAAATTCTTTAAAGTCATTATATGTATCTTAATTATAGTGTTTTGCGAGTTTTCAAAATATTTGGGTTGTAAAATGATAAGAAATTCATAAAAACTAACACATATTAGATGTATTTTTATATATCAGCGATGTTCTTTACATTATTTGACTCAAATTATTTGATTACAAAAGAAGATGCATACTAATAAATCTAAAGATTTTGTAGATGCATATAACCCATTCAATTCAATCTAGTAGTTCTCGTAACAAAATTCGTTCTCAATAAACTTTGGCCTATCTATATTTATACCAATATAATTAATTGTAGGAAAAAGTTTATGCGAGAACCGCGAGAACCAATCTAAGTCGTCCAATTCCCCCTCCTTCAATGTCATTGTCCACCCATGAATTCCTCACATGCACCCTGCCACACTCTATCCCTCCACGCTCACAATCCATGAAATTTCCCATATCCAATGAACGGCTGAAATTGGTTCCCGTGGTTCTCGCACTAACAACAGTTGTTCAAATGAACCTTCCCCATTAATTGTATATGTAGAAGATATTTAATGGATAAAGGGTAAAACCATTGATTAAGTCATGCGAGAGGCCAACAACAAGAAAAAGTTAACCGTTTTTATAGCGACACAAACTAAATATAAAAAAGACACATGGATATACAATATTAAATAAATTGGAATAAGATGCAATCAATGAAGAAAATAGTTGCGGGTACAAAATATTATAAGGTAAATCGTAATGAACTAGGTAAAATGTCATAGTCCGATAAATACTAAGCAACAACAAGATAATTTATTTAAAAAATAATATATATGACTAATAGTTAAAGTAATTTGTTTGATATTTTATTGAGTTTGTTTAGTTTTCTATCTTATTTTGGGACCTTCTTGTCTCGAAGCTTACGTTTTAAAGTGCTACTATATGGCATATGTGTAAGGTGTGATTTCATTGAAGGAGAGAGTAATGAAGTAAGATTATATATAGTTGTATATAAAATATTATTATATATAATATTAGGAAGTTAAATTTATCTCTAATACTGATTTTTCATACATACTAAAAATGATTATTTTAATTGTAATATTCTTAAATATATAGATAAAAAATAAATAATAAACTCATGGATATATAAATCATAGTTATTAAACATCACTAGGTACAAATTATCTCACATTACATTAACGTGACTTGTTAATTAAGGAAAAAACTTAAAAATAATAGGCTAATCTGAATAAATCCTACTTGCATTTAATTAATTTTCTATCGTTTTTGGACTCTTATTAATTTTATATCGTTATTTTTCATATATAAAATCATAGATGTTTTTTTTTAGTTTTTAGTTTTTGAGTGCAAGGGGTTCTACGTCATTTATTTTCTTTAATTAGTTTATTTCATGTGATTACTGAACTCAAAACCTAATAACTAATTTAATTCAATCGTAAGTTAATTGTATGAGTTAATTATAGTATATTATAAAAAGTTTCTAAAATTCGAGATTGACAATGTTAATACAAAATTTTCATTTCAAAGCATTTTCATTTCACTTAGATAACACTTGCTCTCTATGGTTAAACACAATGTTTTAAAACATTGGTTTTTAGTTGATCTTGAATGATTAGCGGGTCAAATGTTAATCGGTTTTTAAATTCAGGTTAGCCTGTTATATATATGAAAAAGTTTAAATGATAATTTTTTTCATACAAGATATGTGAGAATTGATTGTAACATCACTAACAAATTTTTATAATTGATATTTTGGTCATTTATATATTTTTTTTCTTTCTGTAAATTATGTCCAGATTAATGAGTGATTATTAAATTAGCTTAAATTTCCAATAGTGGTAATTTTATTCATTGATTTGTTTCAATTAGATTGGTTTTTGTTGTCTTGTCCGGTTCTTCTTTGAATAACCTCTTATACACAGTCACACACATACATACATACACACACACACACACACACACACACATACACATATATATATATATATATATATATATATATATATATATATATATATATGGGACGGTTTAAACGAGAACTGTTTTTCGTATAAGAACTGCGAGAACCAATCTTAGCCGTTGATTTGATAAAGTGGAACTCATGGATGTGGAGCGTGGAGGGATTTGGTAGTGTGCATTTGAAGAATTCATGGGTGTGCAATGACATTGAAAGATTGGGAATTTGACGGCTCAGATTGGTTCTCGCAGTTCTCGTACGAAAAACAGTTCTCGTTTGAACCGCACCATATATATATATATATATATATATATATATATATATATATATATATATATATATATATATATATATAGAGAGAGAGAGAGAGAGAGAGAAGAGTTATTGTAAGATGTGTTTAAAAGTAAGATGAGTAAGATGTAATCTCGGCCACTAATCTTCATCAAAAGTCAACAATAAAAAGTCAAAAATTATTAAATGTAACTGTCAATTAAAATAGGCTTTAAGGGCAAATTAGTCAAATAAAAATCAGTAACAAATTAAATTAGATTACCTTCCATAAAAATCACTGATGAGCATAACACGTTCATTCAAAAACAAAACCCAATTTAAATACAAATTCAAAAATGTATGAACAACAACGATTCACGAAGAATGCCGGAATCATCAAATCGTTACAGACTATATTCATCAAATGATGTGAACAATAAATTGATGAAATAGACCAAATTCATCAAATCGTTACAGATCAAATAATATGATTTTTTTTTTGATGAAAATGAATCTAGAGCTTTATTATATGAATAACAACCAAAAGGCAACAGATGAAGAAGACAAACTAAAAGCAACAGATGATAACATTTGTTGAATTCTTAAAACGATGAATAACAACTAAGCAAACAGATGATAAATATGATTTACAAAAAGAAATTGATGAATACATGATGAACACTTATACCAAAAATAAATTGATGAAAATGGAGAGACGATGAACACAGATCTGATCTCATGCGTCGGTTTTCAAAAATCGGAACTCCAAGTCTCATGTATTGGCGTCAACAGTCGGTATCTCCTACGGCAAAACCCCGACATAAGCGTCGGTGTATTGATGATGTAGAAGAGCGATTACCGTCGAACGATTAGGGCATAGCAGGGAGGTCGCCGTCGTGTAGGGAGAAACCACAGGGTGCGATTACTGTCGAGCGATGAGGGCAGAGCAGGGAGGTCGCCGCCGTGTAGGGGAGAAACCACAATGGGTAGTCGACTAAACTGAAGGCGGCAGGAAGTCGTAGTCCTCCGGCGATTCTCGTATCGACAGTACATGGGGCGGCGATTTGTGTGGAGATGACAAGAGAGAGGAGGACGTCGGCGTTTTGTTAGAGACGACATAAAGGAGCGTCTGTGTGGAGGCGGGGAAGAAGAATAGATTTAGGGTTTTTTAATAATTTAGGAAACTATTTTTTATAAATGTTTAATGATTAAATTTTCTATTATGACCTTTTGTAAAAAATGTCACGTGTCACTCATAGCTTACATCTTTCACATCTTAGGATAAAACATATCTTTTTTTATCTCATACCTATATATATATATGGTGCGGTTCAAACGAGAAATGTTTTTCGTACAAGAACTGCGAGAATCAATTCTGGCCAATCATTTAATGTTTTGTCTTTTTTATTTAATTTAATAGGAAAGGGTAGTATAGATATTTGTACATTTCCCTCACTTTTTTCTAAACTAATATATCCATCAAACAAAACGGTGTTAAGTTACAAAAAATATACCAAATTAACGATAAAATTATGCACTTTAATTTGAGACCGATCTTGCTATATTGTTTTGGAAAAAAAAAGTCATGTTTGCTGGGTTTTATTTTTCAGCACCAGCTCGACATATGCACTAGTGCAAATTTTGCGCAATTGCAAAATTTGCACTAGTGCATATCTACATCTGTGCTGAAAAAACCAGGTGAATTTGTGCATATGCACTAGTGCAAATTTTGCACTTGTGCACATGTCGAGCTGTAACAGGGAAAAAAACCAGCAAGTATAATTTTTTTTAAGAAATATATCAAGACCGGTCTTAAATTAAAGAGCATAATTTTCTCGTTAATTTTTTCGTAATTTAACCCCTCTTCGTTTAATGTATATATTAGTTTAAAAAATGTGGGAGTAATGTAAAAATGTCCAAAATACCCTTAATTAATTAAGGATAAGTTTGATTAGTTTAAGATTATCTAGTAACAACTCTTTAATCTTAACCCTCCATCTCTTTGATCAATGGCTATAATTGGTTCTCGCAGTTCTCGTACGAAAAACGGTTCTGGTTTTGAACCGTTATATATATATATATATATATATATAGAGAGAGAGAGAGAGAGAGAGAGAGAGAGAAAGAAGTTTATTTGAGAACCATTTTTAGTGCGATAATCAATCCGAGCCGTCTAATTCTCCCTCCTTCAATGTCATTGCTCATCCATGAATTTTTACATGCACCCTACCACACTATTTCGCTCTACGCTCTCCATCTATGAACTTTCCATATCCAATGAATGGCTGAGATTGGTTCTCGCACTAAATATAATTCTCAAATGAACTCTCCCATATATATATATATATATGTGTGTGTGTGTGTGTGTGTGTGTGTGTGTGTGTGTGTGTGTGCGTGATTGCTTGTATCAAACTTGTACGTTTTCAACTTAATGCTTTTATAAATTTTGTCGATCTAATAATGATATCACGAATTTGTCTTATGTCTTTATTCACCTTATTCACTATCATCATAGAAAAAAGTTAAAAGCCCATAAGTGGGTGAATTATGGGTTGATAGAGTCAGGTCAACTGTAAACTTAGACAATTCACTATTGTTTAAAACAGGATAATAAGACATAAACACGCTTATTATTGAGCCACTCTTCCGTTCGATTCACGAGCAGGCTCTGCCCAAAGGGGGTTTATAGTGTGCCCATGCACAAGGGCCTCATATTTTATGGGTATCCATATATGTATCAGGTTAGGTATATGTTTTAAGGCCTAACCCATTTATCATATTAGGTTTGAACTTTGTTTATGTACTGTATTGTGTAACACGCGTAAACCGGCCGACGAAATGAAATGACGGCATCGAAAAATGAAATATATACACCGTTCCAGAGGTGACGACGTATCCGGCGATCCCTTTTCCCAAGATTTTCATCTTGACACTCAATGAGAAGTTTAGAAATACGAACACTCTTGCAGTCTTGCTTCAATAGTCAACATGACAACACCCACAATTCTGCAATTCGCCAGTTCACATTCGAGATTCAATTCATGTAACCCTATAAATCACGACCGAGAGAATGAGAGACGAGTAGTCGAACTGAGATTCTATGTCCATTCTGAGAACCATGTTCCCATTTCCCAGCCACAATCAGTTCGAAATTCTAGCAAGGTTAGTATTCAGAATTCCAAAATTCCAAACTCTTTTGTAGTATGTTTATATAATTATATGTTTCTCAGTTTCTGATTCTAATTTCTAGTGTAATGTGTAACTTTTTTACAGAGGCTTAATTTCTGTTCAAGATTTGGATTCTATTTAAATCTAATTATCTGAATTTATGCCTGAAATTTGGATTTCTGTCAAGGTTAGTCATTAAATGACTAAATATTCTTAGTTTCACTGTTTCAATTTTCTATAATTTTAACTTTCTAATTTGTGTATCCATGATTATGATTATGATATGTTCTAGTGTAGTAATGTTTTAATAATATGAGTTTTACCTTAATCCAGATTTTTTGATTTGGTTACTCAAGAGTCTAGAGCTTAAGAAAAATAAATTTACAAATGACAGAAGATTGAATGAAATTTTAGCTTAAAGGATACTATAAGATTGTATAAAAAATTAAAATCTTAATTTTAATATTTTTAATAATAGGAAATCATATCGACTATTTGGATCAACCCGGGTTTTAAATCACCCGTTAAATCCTTGATCTTTTCTTTTCAATTTCCATTTCTTTGACCATGAGATGAAAGAGATCATCTATAATGCAAATTACGGAGGAAATAAAGCTGGTGTCGTGGACAATTGCTTTGTCTTTCTGCACTAGAAATCAAGGACCAAGCAGGTCCTATACAAACGTGCCGAAAACAATGTGGGTGGGCCCAACCCTCTACCCTTACTCCCTTATTTTATATAATATATAATATAATGTAATATTTGTTGTTATTAAATATTTAATATTGTCGAATAATGTAAGGACTATTTTGGAAAACAACGAAACGTAAGATAAAAGTTTTTAAAGTTAATAACTGATTTAGGGCTTATATTTTTCTATTGATTGGTTCATTTATGTTAGAAAAATACTTAGCTGTTCTTTACTGTAATAATGTTTTTCTTTAACAAAGATACATACAACCCACTAAATTACAAATCTGCTGACTTGAACTCTTAATCTTAAAAAATAGTAACATCTTGAACAAAATTGTATCCTACCTAATCTTTCAACCTAATCATTTATTAACTCAAGTTATTAAAAAAATGTAAGCTAAGATAGCATTACTAGCTATGGGAAGGACGAAACGTTTTGATTTTTTAAAGGTTTTATAATTTATACGGTGGATGACTTAAACATAATCTCACCGTACTAAAATTTATAATAAAATACTATAAAGTAGTAAAATGATTAGCACAACTTTAATGATTAGTTGGTTTTGCAAAATTTAAAGAAATGTAATGGTTAAATCAAATTTCATATATTTATTGTGTTTGATTAGTAATTTTTTTTAAGTGTCTACATTTCCTCAATTGATGAAAGGTCCATTCAGCAGATGGTTTTATTGAAATTTAAATTTGATTCGTTCGAATTTTGTTAAACAAATAAAACCTAGAGATGTGGATAAGAGTAACAAACCTGTGATTTTTTTTTAATTGGTTAGAATTTTTCTTTCTAACATTATTGTGATTTCTATGCTTTTAATTGCCACAATTTTAATATTTTTGGGGAAAAAAACAGGTTATAACAATAACATACCAAAAAAGAAACATGTTATGATTTTTAAAAATCAAAATCAGATTTTCTTTCCACGGTCTTACCACTCTAAAAAATAAATAACTTACATGTGTAAATCATTTAAAATGATGTATAGATAATCTACTCAATGTTATAGAAAATCTTATAATTGTTGCAGCAAAAGTGAAATATAAAAAAAATAATAGGAAAAGCCAGGTAGAACATAATGGTGCCAGCTGTGTATAAAGTAAAGTTAGTTGTCTTTTTAGGATTCAAATAAAATAATAATAAATGAGAATTGCTAAATCCAGATAAAATGTTGTTTATAAGCATATACATCCTTCTGCAGACTTTATACAATGGATCTGCATCAAGAAATTTTGACCCTGGAAAAGAGAAAGAGGTTATGATTAAGATGAAAATTGTGATGTTGATGGCAGAAAATTGGCTGTCACCGAAACCTTTTGAGGGGACCCACCGTGCCACTTGCCACGTGCCTTCTTTTATAACACCTCATCACACCTGGAGTTTTAAGATTTACAACAAATGTAATATTAATAGATAAGAATAAGAATATCATAAATTCAACTATTCCTGCTTCTCGGACTAAAAACTTAGGAGGAATGGAGGATGGTCGGTTCACGAGTCGTGTCGCATGAGTTATCGTTACGAGTGAGTAGAAAAAAACCTAAAAAAAAACTAAAAAGTTAAACCGAAAAAAACAAACTAATATAGAAATCAATATCTTTGGTTTTTGAAATTTTAAAACCCGATTTTTTCAACTTGGTTTAGTTCTGAGTTTAATAAACCAAACCGAACCATCAAATTATGGTTTTTATGGATAATTGTAAATTGCATATCTATATCTTCATTTTATCCGCACTCTATGTAAATTGCATATCTAAACCAAACCGAACCCTGCAATTCATATTTCACGTCTAATATTCGTTCTTCATATTTTCGGTTTCACATCCCAAACTAATTATAAAAGACATTTGTTAGAGATATGTTTATTACACCCAATGAGTTGATTCACATAGAGTGTTGCATGATTCACATCTTCTCGACTCCTCGTGGAAAACTTTTCCCCACTTGAGTCATGTACATCGCATTTTGAAAGAAAAATCGAAGAGATAAAAGACACTTGGAATTCACTTAGAAGCTTAAAAAACCTATGACCTGAATTTAGAAAATATCGTAAAATCTAAGAAAAGTTTTCTTTTATTCTTATTGGTTGAAGTTTTAATCCTAATAAAAAAAAGAGGTTGAGGTTTTATTAGATTCAATGAGCAGATTTACAGGTAGATAAAAATAGGTTGAACTTTATATATATATATATATATATATAGAAATATTTGTTAATATCAAAAACACTCAAATAAGTCTGCTATATGACGTAGGAAAAAGATTGAATTAATTGTGACAAGCATTTAAAAATCAATTCTACATGTCCTCTTTATCATTAAACAAACTATTGTTATCTCTCATGTGTTTTTTATTGAAAATAAGATGGCAACCCATTTTATTATAACCGAATCAAATATCAATACCGAACCAAAAACCAACATCAAAATTTAAAATTCATTTTTACTGGTTAGTTTTTTTTTCCTAGGGCCAATATGGAGCTCTAGAGTGTTTATAATTGGAGATTTTCGGATTATTAGGAGGTCGGTTATGTTGTAATTGGTAAGTATGTCTTGGATACTTCGGTTTCCTTGTTGAAAGGTTTATTTTGAGACCTTTGTTTTATCGAATCTGGGAAGGAGGTTGACATAAGCGGGAAATGATTTTTTCTTAAAGCAATTAAGGAATTTTTTTTACCCGTATATTTGGGACCACTGTCCCCACATCTCCAGTTTAGGTTCGAATTGCTACGTGGCGAGTTTTCGACCAAACATTCACTCGATAGGAGAAAACCCGTAGAAAAACCTCCTAACCAACTGAGTTAAGAACTTTATAAATCACTTCCAATATATTGAGTACAAAATAAAGAATAGTCATTAAAATTAAGGAGAGTTTTAAATTCTTTCATCCTAAGCTCTGTTTTAGAATCTTTATTTAAGGGGAAGACCATGGCTTGAAAGGAAGGATCAATATAAGGAGAAACTTGGAAAAGAAGTTACTTTGAAGCAATTGTTATACTAATGGTGTATTCGATTACATGTTTACCTGACTTTATAGGGGTTTGAGACTATAATTTTTAGTTTTCTAGTCTTGTTCGGGTTTTAAAATTTTTAGATGATTATTAAAATATAAAACTTCAAAATAAAAGTCTTTTTAAAAAATATGGCTTAGTATTATCAATCACTCGGTCATAATTCAAGTTCAAACTAACTTCACCAAAAACACCTTAATACTTCTCTCGAGTTGATGATATAAGAATATAATTTTTTAATAGTACTTATATAACTATATATAAATTGTATCAACATAAAACCCTATGTTCAACAAAGAATCCAAATAATCAATCTAGACCATTAGATCATCAAAATCAATGGATGAACTGTAATTATTATGTATTAATATAGGAAGAAAAGTACAAACTTGGAAAATTCCCCCCCCCCCAAAAAAAAAAAACCTACGATTAAAAAAAAAACCCTCAAAAACTTTAAAATGTCATAACTTTTTTAGTTTTGTGAATTTAAACAAAAAAATTATACCAATATTTTAGTTTTTTAATCATCTTTCAAACAAGATCACTCTTCCCATATTTTTCTAAATTTTTTTGAAAATGAAAATTTTGTTTGCATTTTGGACATCATGTAGTAGTGTTGTACGGATTTTGCATTTTCAACTTGAATATTTAATTTTGCATTTTGGTCTGCATTTTCATTGAATTATGTTGGGTTTGCATTTTGCATTTTTATAATTTGAATTTTGGAAGCATCTGGATGACCTGCATGTTTATATTTTATATTATTCGATTTTTTGCATTTTGAATCTAGAATGAAACCCAACTCAAAATGCAAAATTTACATTTTCAAAAAAAAAAGTTTCGGAAATATATTAAGCGCGGTCTTGTTTAAAAGAGGACGAAAAACTAAATCTAATTATATAACTTTTTGTTATAATTCTTAGAAACGAACTAGTTATCATGTGACCGCATCGATAACCGCCTTGGATAATCCAACAAACAAATTGGTTCTTGTTTGACGATAAGCGGTGAGAAAATTTCCGTTTGATCGATCTCCAAATCCGTGTCATAATAATCCGACGAATTAAACGACGAACTAGAATCGGATGACATATTTATATGCATGTAAATATTTAAAGTTTGAGAGAAGAATAGAAAATAGGTGTGAAAAATATTAGATGAATAGAGATGTTTGTGTGAAAAAATAAGTTGAAATAAGGGATATTTATACGAGTTGATTGGTAAAAAAAAAAAATAATAATAATGCTTCAAACGGCTAGCCCAACGATACAATTTTTAAACCCATTCTCCTCTCACCACGCGATGACCGTCACAATCGTGACCGTGAGCCTCCCCTCACGAGGAGGGGCGATGGTGTTCCCACCGTGAACAACTCTCACGAAGCCTACTCACGGCTCCGATGCGCATAGTCTGATGGTATTGATATTTGCTTATTTTTTAATTTTTTTTTTTGATCAGGAACTTAATGATTTAAGATGTTGTTGACTACACACATCATTCTCCTTAAGTTTATACTCTATAACACTAAATTTTACTTTGAGCATCCTTAGTGATACATGCATCACTACCGTCACATTAATGTCACTAACCCGCCACTAACACCCGCAATGATAACATGCATCAATATTAACGTTTATATCAACACCAATTTCTTATATTAACCATCGGAAAAGGAAAACAATAAAAAAACCTTGGCGAGCAGCCTTGGCTGATCGTTACCACCATTACGTTGACACAAAGCACAAGCCCTTTACGACCCTTTACAATGGATGTCACAAGCTACGTGGCTTGTTATTTAGTTGTTCGCCTCGTTGTCTTCCTGTTATGAACCTTATTGCAGATTCTCTTATTTGGAAAATGACATATACAATGACAAATATTTTTTTCTTGAACTAACGTGATTAAAAAATTGGCAATATTAATAAAATAAACTTAGTAGATGAATATTATTAATTGAGTATGGGTAAAAGGCATGATTCCAAATACACAAGTTGTGTATTAACATATCTTGATAATTGGTGGTTATTATTATTTATGTGATCTTTTTAGCATCATATTATTAAACAAGTAATATATATGAGGTGGGAGTGGTTTTTGTAGTTCAACAAAATTTGTCATTTTTCTAAGTCGGTGGTGTGCTACGATTACCGATTGATGCTATTTATCTAATCACTTTTTTAATTAACGCTTAGAAAACTCATATTTATTACTTCTAAAAACTATTTAAAAAATAGCATGTACTGTAACACATAATTCAATAACTAGGTATGAACTTTGAACCTCATGTTCTTAAAAATAGTATGGAAAATAATCTGAATTTCTCAGTTTGTGTTCGTTATTCAAGTCTCGGTCTCAAGGTTTTTCTTATTTTAATGTTAATAACTTTGTTATATTTTAAAAAATTTCGTACCAAAATATTTTAAGAGCAAAAGATAATTATTTAACTGTTTTAATATATATATTGTTAGGGCTTAAAAAAACCATATTTGTAGACATAGTCTTGATGATAAATTGGTTTAATTGGCATACGATGTGTGATACTAATGGTCTATTAGCATAAAAATTTGTGTCGTTAAGAGTACCTGTAGTGATAACTAGTATTACTATCATCGCTATCACTCTAATATCACTAATCAGTTACGGTAATAGCTAGCAATATTGTCATTATTAAACGTCACGTTTGCATAATGATGTTATAACTTCTTTTATATAGAAAATCAAAGTTTTTTTAAACAATAAACACACATACATACTTATTCTTACATATATATATATAATTTCAATCATGAGACTTAGCACATAACCATAAGCCATGAGAAATATTAATTTTTTAACATATCGATGGTGTTAGATTACAAATCTTTTGATTGCCGAGAATCAAAGTTGTTTTGGTGAAAAAGCCGGTTTGTATTATGAATCTAGTGTGTGATTCGGGACAATGAGGAGGGAGAGAGCACCGTTTGCAATGAATGATGGTACACCCGTGACAACACGGAGCCCCAAATGTAGTTTTAGCCCCACGGATTTTCCGATGGAACTACAACTACTTAGTTTAAAAAAACTAACCATTTCGACCTACTTTCCCCATCTTTTAACACACACAATGTTTAATTATTTCTCATGCTTATTATCTATCTATTCACTTATTTGTTATCATTCTTAATTTTACATAATTTTTAAGTTCTCTGTTTTGGAACTAACTTTTCTCCTTACCAAAACTTGCATTTATCTTAACTACTAGATAACAACATAAAGTTAGTGATGATTAAAGTTGCAACAAAACAACAACGAACTTTATTTCAATTAGAGTTAATTACAAAAATAATCCATGTGGTTGTTACTGATTTTCAGTTTTATTCTTTTAATTTCAAAAATTACAAAAATAGTCACTGTGGTTGTCATTTTGTTTAACTAACGTAAAAACAAAGTGTAAAGAACCGAAATCGAAACAAAGTGATAACCACAGCAACAACTTTTGTAATTTTTAATAGTTAAAAGACCAAAAGTGAAAATGAGTGAGAATCACAAGGATATTTTTGTAATTAACTCTTTAAATTATTATAAGAATATTATTTGTTTCTCAAATAATAAAACAAAGTTGTTCAAATATCACATTTCATGAAATGTCACATCAAATAGTGGGTGGTTGTTGAAGTTTGAGTTGCAAGTCACCGGAAGTTGGTCTTAAGGTCACCGGAGATGAGTTGAAAGGTACACTGTTTTGGGTTGTGGCTGGAGGACAGAAGTAATGGTTGAGATTTATGAGGTTCGCCGGAGTTTATAGTTTAAAAATTAATTTGTTGACTTGGCCTTTAGTAAATAAAAGTAAATATGTGATTAAAAGTAATTTGTATCAACTTGACTTAGGTCCAGTTTGTTTCACTATAATGTGAAGGAATGTAATTGAATTAAAATCAAATTCCGTTGTATATTGTGTTTGGTAACATTATTTAGAAAAAAGATTAAAATCTTTGAAGTATTAATATTCCTTTAGGTAGAGGAATGTCATTTCATAACTAACATGGATAAAATTAAAATCATTTTCATTCATTCGCATTACGGTAAAATAAATAGGACTTTAGACTTTTTATAAATAAAAATTTCATGAGCACCTTTTGCCAATTAAAGGTGTCAACTTTTTGTAAAATTTCTACTTGTATCAACTTGATCTTGACCATATGATTGTTAGAGCTCCATCATATCCTATCCTACTTGCCTTGAGGCTTGACTTAATAACTTAAGAATTTGCAGAGTGGCTAATATAACAAATATATTAGAATAGAGATCTCGATCCAATTCAAAAATGGATACGATCTATAACGAACATGATCATCAAAGAATCAAAGCCTATAAATTGCTAATACAAACTTTTCGGGTTTTTAAAATTTTTGTTAAATCATAAAACTATAACATAGTCGTTAAAAAAAACTAAACTATTGTCTATTTGCGAACTTTATAAACCATCTGTAAAGAACTGCAGTTTACAAAATTGTACAATTTCTAGAGGCAAAAGGTAAAAAAAATCAACATATAACTCGAGGCAATTATATCATGGATCAAAAAATGAAACACACAACACAAAAATACCAAATCAACTGCTACATGCTTCATCATAATCAAAAGATCACAAAAAAAAGGGCAAAATATATTTGCAGGAAACCTGCAAAATCAAGTTTTAACAGGTTTCACAGAAACAAATGAGTTTTCAAGTCCAAGTAATGAAACTCCAGAAGCGCAAAGGAAGCAGCATCTGATGCTGGCCAAAAAAACCATGTATACAGAACTTTGTTTTCCTTGGGGTTGTTTGGATGGTGGTGGTGGGTGGGGAATGGGTGTCATTAAATCAACCAAAAATACACATGAAATAAAGAAAACAGCAATAAACTTGTTATTTGTTTGGTTATCTCTCTCTCTCACTCACTCTCTCTTCTCATTATTCTTGTTTGGTATGCGAGAATAGAGCCCGAGTGATGAACTAAAAATGTTGTTGATAGTGATTTCATCAGTTTGCAATCAAGGAAGAGTAGCTCTGACTTCTTTCCTGTCTGCTCCAAATGACTGCAACATATGATTTCATTAAAACCAGCAATCAAAGGGATTTGTGGTATAAGTAAAATTTTCGGGCATGATATATTGTAGGAGACCTAAGGCCCAAAATGGCTTACAGAAGAGGCCCAATATAACTGATATGCAAAACAAACAATTAAAAGAAAAAGAAAAGGAGAAACAAGAAATACCTCAACCCCGAATCCTTTACGGTAAACATTGGTGAAGAGTTCATGTTCTTCTGGCATCGGGCTTTCCTGTAGTTTCACACAGAGAGAATTGTAAAGATGATGATCAAAATAGACCAAGAAATGCTAGCTGCTATTCAAGTTAACATATGGAAAATATGGTCAGTATTTCCATGATAATTAAAAGGAGAAGTTTGAGAGTCTTGTTACCTTTGCCTTAGCAATGGCTTCATCAACTTCTTTTCTAGCTTGTTTCTCTATATCCTGTAAAAGAATATATACAATCAATACATATTAAGCACGTTAGATTGCATAAATCATTGAATTTGTTTTGGACTTTTTGGTGTTGTACAACTTGTAATAAGAGGAAGAGACTAGAGAGAGTATTAAGTAATAAAGAATATATATATATGTCATTTTCATTTTGTTCTATACAGGGCGAGTGGGCGACAACAAACGAACTCCGAAGAATTAAGATGCAACCCATATAACAGGAGATTGAAAAATTCTCAGATTTATGAATCAACGTGCATCACCTTCAGCTCTTTTTCAGTAGCTAGATCATGAGCGAGAATCAATTTCCTTATTCTTTCAATAGGATCACGTTCCTGGAAGTGGCAAAATAAAATAAATTTTTATTAATGTACTAAAATTGGTCTGAGAGAAGAGTTAAAGATATAAAGCAAACAACCAACCTGTCTGACACCACTAATCTCATCACGTGTACGGTAGGTGCTACCAGGATCAGACATAGAGTGACCATGGTACCTGTACGTGTCCATTTCCAGAATCTGCACATAACCTCATCCAGTTATTGAACCGGCTATTAATTGCACATTTAATCGGTGCTTGTAAGAAACATACCGTGATGTTTACTATCCTTTCTTGCATTGATTAAATGTTGGTTCTTACCAATTTTTATATTAATTATTACTCCATTTAACCACTGGATTAATGATACACATGGACCAAAGGAAAGAAGGATAAAATAGAGAAAAGAAAACCAACAATCCCAGATAACTTTGTCAAAATAAGCTCTTTGGTAACAGCTCTGAGCAGAAATCAAGAATGAGAGATAGTTTCAATTGTGAGAAGTTTGATTTGACATGGAAACCGAACAAAATTTGACTACTTACGATTGGTCCATTCTTCAAAGCATGCTCCTTTGCAAATTTGCAGGCTTGTTTGACTGCAAAAGCATCCATACCATCAACCTGCATAGGTTCGAATTAAGTGATTGGATGTGTGGATGCAATAAATTTAGAGTACAGCACTTGTAAAGATAGATGCGAGAAAGCAAGAGTGATGGAGTCAAATCAAATGCAAGAGCATTCTTTAAATAACTAATGTACATGCCATGGTGCAATAAGTACTTGATAGAAATTTTTGTTTCACCAACTTCACTCCCTAGTCCCTACTGTCCTCCTTGATAAAGAACACCCTCCTTTTGAAAAGAATAAACAATAACAATAATCTAAAGAAGGGAACAACAGGATATGATATTATCACCTAAATTGTAATACTCCATTATGAAATTCTGATAATATACCCACAAACAAAATATTGTTGCATGACATGATGCACGATAGAGTTATGCAAGCACAGCAGCTGGCAATATAAAAACAAGAAAATAAACTTTCGTCCATAAAAAAGGAGTGTACCTCGTCTATAAAAAAAGAGTATCTAAGAATTTGAGATGAATTTGATATAATTCCTTTATAAAAGTACAAATTTAATGTAAAAGTTAACAAGCCGTCCATTTATAAAATTTAAAATTCCAGGGCAATACAAGTTGAAGAGAAGGCTTGGTTAGGGTAATAGGTTCCAGAATAAGTAAGAAAAAGTTTGTAACAAATGATTTATCTTAGTGGTAGGATTTGAAACATGACATTTTTGGGACAGAAATTTTGTGATAAGTCCTTTTTGAGATGGATAGTGACAGTAGCTATAATGATAATACCATCAACAAGTAAAAGTTTAATTTTACCATCAAAATATAAGGACCAAACTCACCTTCAAACCTGGAACGTAATCCCCTCGCTTGTAATAAGCAGGACTCTTAGCAGCTCTCCATTCAGCTGTGCCCATACCATCTGCATGCCAATCCAAGAAACCTCAATTGCATGCAATGTGTACATAATCACATGATCAATTTATATATAGAACTCCATCTTCTTATTTGACCAGTTAATTGCTCCGTTGCTCGAAGAGTCGAAGTTATTATCAACAACTGGACTTTCATTTATGGTTCGACAAGCTACAATTACAACTTCTTACCCAGATACTAAAACCATTAAATTGTTTATATAACTTGATGTACTTCACTAAACTGATGTGTGAACTTGCAATACTAGAAAGTAAATAAATACAAGAAGAGAGAAGGGCTTACTAACTCATACAATATTTCTTAAAAAGTATGGTTATACATTTCACTATTAGCTATATTTTGTTAGATATTCTAATTTGTTGGTGAGCTTATCATGTCTAGAATTCATGCCCCATAATTGAATAGTTCTACAATTGAATGCCCCAAAAAGCTGTCCTTGGTTAGCAGCTTATACATATTAAGAGCTTCAAAAGCCTTACAATATTTCCTTAAAAAGTATGCTTATATATTTCACTATTAGCTATATTTTGTTAGATATTCTAATTTGTTGGTGAGCTTATCATGTCTAAAATTCATGCCCCATAATTGAATACTTCTATACTTGAGCCCAAAATCAACAATATATCTCACAGGAAGTCATATCTTGATATCCAAATGTTATTGGTATCTACCATATCATATAACTAGCTAAAATACAAGAATTACACTTAAGTGTCTAGATGATGTTCATTCGTGATTGAGTCAATTCCAATACCAAAACAATTAAACCAAACCAGAATCACGAAACATATTGATAATTTCCTATAATCAAACAGAAAAAAGATCAATCAAGAATATTTCTTGATTTATTTTTGGGGGTTAAAAGCCTTACAGTGATTGTTTTCGCATACCAAAATGGCAGGCAAGTCCCAAAGAGCAGCCATATTAAGAGCTTCAAAAAGCTGTCCTTGGTTAGCAGCACCATCACCATACATGGTAAAAGTGACATGATCTTCCTTCCTATACTTCTGAGCAAACGCCAATCCACACCCTAACGGAACCTGAGCTCCAACAATCCCATGTCCTCCAAAAAAACAAGCGTCTTTCTTATAAAAATGCATCGAACCTCCTTTCCCCTTGGAACAACCCCCTTGACGACCCATTAACTCAGCAAAACTCTCCAACAGCGTCCCACCACGCCCTAGGAAGATACAATGATCACGATAAGCCGTGATTATGCAATCCTTCTTCGTAATCGCGGCCTCCATCCCTATACTCACAGCTTCTTGTCCATCATACAGATGGCAAAACCCTCGGATTAACTTGGATTTGTAGAGAGAGTCAGCGGCGATCTCCATACGGCGCATAAGCGCCATCTCGGTAAAGAAATTCATGAGTTCTTTAGGAGTAGTATCAACAGATCTCGAGGGAGGCTCGCAGTTGTGGCCGGTAAAGGGGACGCTGGTTTCGACGGTGATGGTGGTGGTGTCATCGGTGGAGAAGGGGCGACGGTGGAGGAAGGAGGAGGAGGATGCTGTGGAGAGGGGCTTGAGAAGACCGGAGCTCCGGCGAGCCAAAGCCATTTCGTCAAAAGAGGTTTTTGGCCGATCGGTGAATCGAAACGGTAGGTTTGGTGAAGAGGGGCGTATAGAGGAACAAATGATAAAAGTAAGAGCAGACACAGAAGAATATTATAAAGTCAGATATTTTATTTTATTTTATTTTAGAATAAAATCTAAAATACAAGTTTCGTCCTCCGTGTTCTATCAATTTACGAATCAAGTCCCACAACACAAGTCCAAATCCTTAAAGATGGCGTTGTTGTACTCATGCACGAGTAATCACCAAATCCATGGGTTATCAATTATTAGTTATCAATTGGATGACTACTAAGTGATGCTAATAAGACAAGATAATATTTTCCCTCATACCATTTTGTTGTGTTCAATCGCACACGTCGAGTTCTTCACATATTAGTTGATCTCCTACTAATTGGTGTGGTAAAAGAAAAAACTTAAATAATAAACAATACTAGTTTAAATACCCGTGTAAACATTCGGGTTAGACATAATTATTTATGAAAATATCGCTTCATTAAATATATAATTGTTTTGTACAAATAAAAGAATAGACTTATTTTAGTCTTTCTGTAAATTAAAAAAAGTTTGTATTAATTTCGACCAACATTGAGTAGTAAATTACGACAATTTTAGAATGATGTAAAATTTATATACGATGAGATTTGTAAGACAAATAAAACCAAACCTGACATTGGTCACGACATAGATAAAAAATATTATTATTTAATCTGAACCAACCATTTTTGTAAAAAACTTAAATCTAATTTTGATTTTTTCTTAGGTCAAAATTAGCTTCGGTTTTGACTTAAATTTGAAAATTGTCCTTTTTTACTTTCTCGATCATTATTTTAACATTATACAATTATATAATATATTTTTATTAAGATTTAATATTTATTATTTTTTTACAGTATTACAATAAGATCTAATTTAGTTATTAATATTAAACATTATTAAGGGATTTATATTAAGTTTAAATTAATATAAGATGATATTAATTTGTATTTACTAAGTTAGATAGGATTCTCATTAAATATAATTTTACGTAATGTTGTTTTTTAGTTTATAATATCACTTAAGTATATTAAATTTATATTAGCTTAAATATAATTTTATCTTATATAAATTCAAAATAGTTTATAATTTACTAATATTTATTATTGATTTGATTAAGGGTTCTCTTTATCTAATTCATATTAGTTTGACTTTATAAACTCAAAATCAAAATTCTAGAATTAAAGGATTAAATGGCTAAAATTAAATCTTTTATTAAATGAAGGGTCCAGATTATCTGATATTTTTTTTCAAATTAGTCTTTTATATATATTAGAAGATGATGGTTCAAATCCAATAGTAGGTAAAACCGACCGAAAGCCCCGCTTTTGCCAGCATGACAGCAAGCACGGACTGGCAGCAAGGAGTCAACTGAAGGACCACAGCGTCGGGTGCTTCCACTTGTGGCCTTCTTCATGAAAAAAAAAAAAGAAAAAGAACACACTATGACATAGGGAGATGGCTTACATATTTTTTTGAAAAGAAAACTCATACCATACCAACGAAAAAACCAGTACAAGCAGGTGCAAATTGCTGCACCTTACAGCCATAGCAGAAACAACATCAAACAGACAGATGCAGAGCACGAAACAAAACGAAAACAAAACACGAGCAAACGCAACAACACATTACATTACAATACCCTTAGGATAAGTTAACCACGCAGACCAATCCGTTCTCTTATTTCTCAATCTTCCTGAAATCCAGCGAAATCCCGAAGACTGCCACTCGAAAAAAACTTCACTGCTGCTTTTCTTCTTTTGCCGAAAGACCCAAAGATTTCTTCGATTCCATACCAAGTAGAGAGCAATCCAAATGCTTGCTTGCCACATAGAATTGCCGGTCTCTATCAGCGACATCAACGAGTTAAATGAAGACATATCCGATGACCACCACTTGAAGAATTTTACCTAATTAAATAGCAAAATATCATAAACATCCTATTGAGATGCTCAAAATTTTATATTTACCCCAATCTTATTTTAAAAACCCATTAAAAACAATTTTACATCATGTATTCTCTTTATACCTCTTCTAATATAAATCGACAAACAAAGGAAATGTAATTTATTTTATTTATATATTATAAATTTATGATCATTATGATGGGTAAAATGACATTTTATTGGTGCTTAATTATTTATGGATCTTTTAATTGAAATCAGTATATATGAAAGTTTTAATAGTAGACCAGAAACTTATGATTTTAGGTAAATATGGTATTTTAGAGTTAATAAAGAAAGGGATATATCAAATCTAATAAACTCTATATACCATTATGTTTGTGTTTGCTTTTCTTAATCACGTGCCATACTCTCTTTAGATTCTAGGTCCAAATCCTACTGTAAAAAAAAATGTTAGACCCATCACCTAATCGACTAACCCACAATAAGGCTGTAACAATGTTTATCGTGTCGATCTAATTTCGACCCATTTATTTTTGTGTCAGGTTCGGATCGTGTTATTTTTCTCGTTTTGAGTTCGTGTCAACCTATTTAGGCCACATGAGTTCGGGTTGTGTCAGGTCCGAGTACGATTTTACATACGGTTTTCCATTTCAACTACGATTATATTTACCAATCTTTCAGATTCCATGTTTGTTTTCAACTTTTGGTAAATATTCGAACATATCGTTTATATTCTAACTTCAATATTCAATGTCGTTTCGATTGTATTCGAACTTTAAATTCAGTATTTGTTTCGGTTCAATTCGAATTTTGATTTTACTTTTTTATTCAACTTATATAGTTGAACATAATAATAACTATGATGTACTACTATTCTATCAAGTATTAATTAATAATATCGTTAAACAAACGAATTATTAAATAGTGTTCATCATTAAACAGAATTAGAAATCAAAATCAATATACTATAAGTACCATCTATCATGTAATCAATGTAAAAGTACTAATAGATATTAAAATAATGTATTATTATTTTTATTGTATATTTTTTATTATTTATTTTAAGGTTTTGTATTTTTGTTTGACGGGTTTTATTGCCTTAAGATGTCACTTTCTTATTTAGATTCACAATCTTCTTTTTAAAATTTAAATTTAAGTGCTAAAGAAAAATTTATAATGTTATAGTTTTACCCTTAAACGGATCATACGAGTCATTTCGGGTTGTCGGGTTGACCATAACCAGACTCATTTATTTTCGTGTCGGTTTCATGTCAACCCGTTTTTGACCTGTTTCAGATTCATATCACTTTTTTCATATCGAATACGGATCAGGTTTCGTATTGATCAAAAAAATTACCAACCTTAACCCATATACCCATCAATTTTGTCTTTCACGGATTGTTCTTGGCATTACTATTTTGGCAGGGAAAAAAAGAACACCAGTAGTCCAGTAGTGATAATGAAATAGGTAACTTTTTTTCAATTGAAACAACTTATTTATAGGTGGATAAAAAACATAACAAATCGTTCATTCTTACAAGGTGTATGATTATCTACTTTTTTATTTTTTTCATAGAGTATGGTTAAAATGATTTTAAAATATATTATAATGATAAAATTAAGAGTATAGTTAAATATGACGTTTTAAAAATGTTATAAGGGGTAACGATGATATTTGTAAATTTGGGTGGGTAAATACATATTTTATTATTTAAGATGGGTATATATAAAATATTTTTTTATAATTTTGTTTTATATTAAAGTCAATATTGAATCTAAATTTGACTAAAAAAGTCAAAATTGTATTTTAGATTTTTCAAAAAGTGAATGATTAAGATTGTAAAATTATAATTGATTTGTTTTTCAAGTATCAAATAGTGAAGCTAACATAAACTCCCACAATTTGGTGGAAACAAGTATGTAGAAGATGAAGAACACACACTAATACTCTTTCAAAGTTTAGTGAGTATATGAAAGCTTAAAATTTAAGTTATAAGTTATAACTCGAATTCTATTTATACAAACAAAAGTTACATTACATTACTAATAAGAATGGATAAATACAAAAAAGACGTTTGACCTTTTACTATCTATAATAATAGAATAAAACTAGTCTATTATAAGATAATACACACCGAGTCCTTGTATTTAAACAAATGTTTTTTTCACCCATAATATATTTACTAAGCTTAATATAATTAAAATGAATAACGTTGATTTAAATTATGTGTTCTATTTAAATTAGAAGATTAAAGATAAAAGATGTTGGGCTTATGAAGCATTTTTTTAGATGAAACAAGTCTAAGCAACAATATTTTACCATTTTTTATATGTATGCAAGTACATCATGAAAAGCATGCATATAGTTAAGGGAACACGAGGAAAACACAAGTAAAATGTGTTTTCTACTTCAATGTTCTCATTATTCAATATTTATTTATTGGCAAAAATGAAGAAGATGGTCGATCATCTGATATACAAGATCGTAGAATTACAAGAAGCTTAAGAATAATCAGTTCGGATGGTTTGAAGTTTGAGGAATACATATTGAGAAACCATCCTTTTTTCTTCCAAAAATACTTATAATAGAAAATAAAAATAGTATTAAATGCATCTTAGCCGTAATATTTCAAATGTTGGGGTAAAGGAAAAAGTAAGACGAAAGTTTTTCTCCAAAATCACGTTTGCGGATTAAAAAAACACATTATCATGTTTTTAAAAATATCTTATAGAGAGGGTTGGAGAGTGTAGTGGTATGGTAAAAAGGTCGGATAAAAACATAAAAGAGGAAATGATGTAATACTTACATGATAAAAAAGATGAGAGGGTTTTTAGAATGATAATAGGCCGCCTAATAAGTTATTTTATAGATAAATAATTTGTAATTAATCAAATATATTAATTATTAACACATAGAATTATTAAATGGTATTTATTTAAAATATTTAATAAATTTAAAATTTGGTAAATACGTATAAAGTGAATTTTATTTATAATAATAACTAGATTGTCATGTAGACAGTCATGTTAATATAGGGAGTGATATAACATTGACCATCACCATCTAGTAAGTCACCGTACATTATACAATATATACAGCTGAGTGGAAAATATTTTGTCATTTAGTATTTTTGTCTTTTTGCGCCACATATTATTATTATAATAATAATAATTATTAATATTATAATACTATTATAATAATAATAATAATAATTATTATTATTATTTTGTAACACCACTTTTTTCAAAATATCTTTTAAAACTCTATTACTACATAATTAGCACTTTAAAACATCAGAGTTTACGGAAAACAGGTTTAATTCACTTTAGTGCTAATAGTTACACAAAAGTAATGTTAAAAATACTTTTTTTCAAAAGCTTGGAGCTATCCGACTTTGCAGAGCACTGGGGCCTTACCCTCACTGGAAACTGGTTCACCTGCATGCACAACATACTGAAACATAAGCTTTCGCTTAGTGAGCATACTAACTGAACAGATAAACACATAAAGCATGAGTAACTCTTTTGGGGATGTCTCACATCCACGCTGAACACCTGCAAAACTGTTCAAACTATTAACTGGTCCAGGGTATGATCACACCTCGCGCGTAATCAAATCCCTGACACTCTGTTTGGGTATAAGGATCTCAATATACCCCTATCTTTGTATTGAATAATATATTTGAGTGCTATTATACCTTGAAACAATAGTCTTAACTCATTACATAAACATATCACAACACGGATATCATACTGTTCACCTTGTGCATATATGTATACTGATCATACTAAATACTACAACATAGTGCTACTGAATCTCACATAATCAATACATATCAAGCATACAATTGATATACTAGTCACTTAATGCATATACATATGCTAATCTGATTAACGGTAAGTACACTCACCTTAGCAGCAATTAAACAACTATTCTCTATCACCGAAACGTCAACTCTTATTGCCTACAAGCAATAAACCATACTACATAAACATTTGAACTCAACTGGGAAAGACACTGATCAAACATCAGCACAAACAACTAAACTGAATTCTGGATGACTGCTTGCGACCGCAAGCATTACTCATGCGACCGCAAGGGTCATTAACTACCTCCTTACGATCGCAAGGGAAATCCTATGCGATCGCAAGGGTCTTAAACAACCAAATTTCGAAAACACTGCCTTACGGTCGCAAGTATTCTTACTTACGGCCGCAAGGGACAAAACAACTTAAACACTAAACCACTGCTTGCGATCGCAAGGGATAACCCTTGCGGTCGCAAGGACAGTCGGCACTGCAGGCTATCCAGCTCTGTTCGAACAACAACTGTAAAACTCCATTTTTCTCATCTTCAACCATTCTAAATCTGTTTTTAAGCATAAAAACACTTCCCAACATGTACTACTATTTCAAACACAACTAAACAACAACAAAAACACATGAACACCATACAAACCAAGGATTCAACCTATGAATCCATTCTTGACCTAAAATACATGAACCAAACTAAAAGTTCATACCTTGTGTTACTGATTCTCTATTAGATCGATTTCTAGCTATCTAAACTTCAATTTTGGATTGAAATCAGCAATCAAACTTGAGGTTATGTATGTGTACGTGAGAGTGAAATTGGCTCCTGATGGTTTGACTACTAATGAGTCAAATGAGACTCATATATATCTAGATTTTCTAAAATGACACAAACAGTCCCTGAACTTCTCAAGTTTCTGAATTGGCAAAACTAACCCCTTAACTAGTAACCAATATACACATAAATTGGTATAAATGCATATCTAGGAACTTACGAACTTTGAGGTGTTACATATTCTTATTATTATTAAATAGACATATATTTTATATTTTATCTCTTATTATAAAAAACCTATTATTATTATATTTTATTATTAGTATTATAAACAATTTAGTTTTATTCAATAGTTATTTATATTAATATTGGTGACTGAAGTCAAGACTAAAATTTTGATGTTTTTAAAATAATATTTTGTAGAATCGTTTTAGATGCATTTTATTAAAAATTAAAGTAACAATATAATTTTACAGTAAACAAGATACTTTTTTTACCCCGCTGCGAAGCGCGAGTAATATTTACTTGTTTTTTTTACAAATTGAAATTCAAAATTCTATGTTGTCCCGATAAACCACGCATTATCTTTATTGACAAATATGAAAATTTATACTACAATTCTCCACAATTTGGTATTAAAAAAATGTTCACTATTTTTTCTCTTAAATTATGCCATATCTTATGTTAGACCTTAGTATTTTTATAGTGATATATTCCTAAAACAAATTTTATAATCATACAATAGTTGTATATCTTGAATAATATAAAAGGAAAAATTAGATAAACTCAGAATGGTTGACATCTTCTATTAAGCATTTACAAAATTACAGAAACTAGTGAAAAAATAATAATAATAGTATTTATTTAGTATAGTCAAATCTAAATACAGATGCTACAATCACCTACCTTTTTATTCTTTTATAAGATGTCCTGAGCTCTAATGGGTTCATCCTTCTGGCACTCAAGTCTTCTCTCTTGTGCTGTGTGCTTCTGAATCAGAGTTGCAACCAACATAAAGGTCACAATTTAGAGAGCATTTTAGAAATGGGGGTCATTAGAAATATATACTCTAGCAGCATGGTAAAAAATGACATGCATGGCTTTGAACTTGCTATATATAAAACATAACAACCTAGTCTAATGAAGGATTACTACATAGCAAATTAGTTAAGACATATCGATGGCGGTAAACTCTGCATCATATATCATCCCGTAAATAATAATCGGTTTTGAGGATTAAAAGTTGGCAAAAATAATTAGGAGCGCATTTCGGAGATGGAACATTTAGAAGGAAAGGCAGTTGTGGTCCTTGTGGATTCTAAAAAGAAATGATGATTAGAAAACAGAAAATTACATAAAACGATTGGAAGGGGACTGTGATGGTATCTATTAGAAATATGACATGATGTCAAACTCTATGAATCATAAAATCAGGCATACCAATGAAGCATAGTTAAAAAGGGAATTTGGAAATGGAAAACCAGTTGGAATGCTTAAAAGGGGATTTTGGGGATGCTAAGAAGGAGAGGGATTGCTAAATGTATTTGGAACACTTGATATGGAGAAAGAAGCATTACCAGCAAGGATAATAATACGCCCGAAACTGAAGTATTTGTTTTTTTCATGGCTCGCGCATCCATTAACCACTCATTACCCGTGGTAATAATCATATAAACTGTAATAATGGAACCGAGTCCCCGATTGTGGTAATAGAACTACTGTTGAGTGTTAAACATGCACCTACAATTAAAATTTTGTACATAAAGAGTTATATCAATAGCAAGGCATGGTGATTAGATTTCACGATGAATAACAACTAAATTATTATCATATTCACTACTGTTATTGCATTATCACCATTAAAAACAGGAAAAAAAGATTGAATCATCATTTCTTAAACAGATGTTGTCTATTCAGGTCACCCTTACGATTAGGGGTGTTCACTCATTGGACAAAACCGAATTACCGAACCGAAAATATTGGATCAGACTATTTGGTTTGGATATTTCGGATTTTTGGATCGGATTGGATCAAAACCGAATAGTTACTATGGATTTCGGTTTGGTTTTGGTTACTATAATTTAAACCGAATAAACCAAATAAACCGAACAAACCGAATAAGAATATATATATATATAGATATATTTATAACACTAGTGTAACAAAGAGATCCATACGTGTTATGTCTATGTGACTACAACTTATTATTTTTAATTATATTTTTATAAAGTCACTACTCCCACTAGTTATTGTAAATTGGACAACTATATTTTAATCTTAATAGTATATGTATAGAATCTAGTTTTAAAATATCTCGACTCTTTAAACATGTATTTGTGTTACAATGAAAACCGAATTGTAAAAACCGATCCAACCGAATTGTAATTTTGGATGGTTTGGTTCGGATCTTAAGATTGTTTGAATGGATCGGATCATACTTTTCAAAACCGAAGTCCAATTGGATTTACTCAATCGGATCGGATCAAACCGATCTATCCGAACGTACACCCCTACTAACGTTACGATTTCATTACTTCTATCTTCCACTCTTTCTAAGATTTTACCTTTTCAAGCTTAAACTTAGACAAGCAAATCAAGTAATATTCCCCCATCCCAGCCCCAAAATAATATATTTTTTCTCCATGTCATTAACCATCAATTCCCCTCCCCACCTGCAGCATTCCCCCTGTAGCCTCCCCCCACCCACTCGCACACAATCCTGTTGATGAACAAAGAAAGCTCATGTTTGTTTGGATTATGGTTTCAGATTAGTTTGGTGATACACACAAAAACTGACAATAACTGAAATAAACCAGATCTACGACGAGGCTCAGAATTGAATTTGTTATAATCTGATTTCTGACATGTTTAAATTAAGATTTCACAAAACACCGGTGATAACTGAAATTAACACACCCAGATCTCAAATTCAGCCTTGAATCTGGATCAGTTATAATCTGATTTCAGATCCCAGAATTGTCTAAATAAGGGTTTCATATTTCAGATCTGTTATGTATATATGAATATTTGTAACGAGGAGGGTTGAAACCAGTGGCGGCAAGTGGAGGTAGCCAGCAATACCTCATCAATGCATGGAAGCAGCAGCAGCAACAATAATAATAATTCTCACCGAGAAAAATTCTGATGTGTTATTCGTTTTATATTTTTTATATTTTCAATGGTAAAATGGTAATTTTTCACAGATTAGTGACTTATTTAAACAGGTTGAACTGTGTGAAGAGAAAAGTTGGGTGCCTTAGTTCTTCAAAAAATTTCCATGGTTAGCCTTAGCCCTTAGGTGAAAGAAGTAGAAAAGTAGGGGATGGCCTGTTTATACAAAATATTCCTCTATTAAATACTACTTTCTTGAAATTAAAGCACAGAGACACACATACATGACTGACCTACAAATCTCATCCAGCAAGTTCACTTATTGGTGGACGATCCATCACATTAGATGCAGCTGTTGCATTTTTTTGTAGTTGAGGGTCAATATCAGGCAGTTTAGGAATCTGAATCCATAAAAAGAAGTATGTTAATAAAAAATGCAATGGATAATGAAAATGAACCATAAGTTGATATACCTGTGCTAACACATCAATTGTTCTACGTAACAAGCGAGCTAGATCTCCTTCATCCATTGCGCAATCCATCATTATTTCCCTCCAAGTCAAACCAGATGCCCACGCTTCTACCATTCCACAAAACTGGCTATCCAAACAGCAAGATATCTGTACGCCAAATCATACGTCAAATCTTATTTCTTACACATAACTAAAACCATAGCTACTATAGCTTTCGATTTTGACCCATTTATCTAAAATGGGGGCAAACTTAGAGATAAAACCTTTACGTCATGTTATAACATCTGATGAACTAACCTTTACGTCATGTTTTTCTTGAAGTTGTAACAGCGATCCTCTTTGTTCATCAAGAAAGTTGATGACTTGTAAAACGGAGCTAGAAGGTTCATATATGTAACTGCAAGGAGAATATTATATGAACCTTAATGCCCCCAAAGTCATAAGAAAATCATAGAGAGAGAAGGAAGAGGGGGGGGGGGGGGGGGGGGGAGAGAGAGCTGTAAACTAAAATACTAAATATAATATACCTGTTATTTTTGGAAGGTCTGACCTTGATTCCTTCAGAAACAATGCTTCCACAAACAGCAGCTAGCTGTGGGGGTTTAAGATCAAGTAAAATTTTATTTCTAAGAACCATTGCAATCCACAACTCGTTTTCCCCTCGAAGAGCAGCAGCCGTTTCACCAAGAGGAAATATCACATGTGTATTAATATCCAAAGCCCTTATTTCATGTATCACACTGCTCACCTGTCAAAAAAAAAAAACCATAATTAGTACAATAATAACAAATAATAATATGGACTACATAAACATCACAATAATGATTTATGTTGAGATTACCTGCAGAAATTCCTTCCAGCCAGACGGTTCAATCTGTTCTAAACGGGTCATCAAACGATTTGATCTAGATTTCAGGCGTCGGATTTTTTCCTCTGTGAACCTAGCCACATCCACTATTTTTTTATATTCTTTAAAGCCTTCTGTCCTAGCTATTTTTTTCTTCAACTGAGAAACTTTATTTCGCTGATTCTTGTAAGATTCTACCGCATCATAGTATGCTTGCGAATATTGCACAACCTAAGAATTAAGAAAAAAACAGTATGTTCATATGTGGACAAAATCCTTTCACGCATGATGCTATGACACATGTTATTTCTTTTTAGTTTTTGGGACAACATAATGGTTCAATGATTCTTAGGGGTGCTAGGAGATGTGTTCTGTAACTAATTATTGCGAGTTGAAGTTGCTATAATCAGCTTTTGATGTAAAAAGGATTCTGCTTCTGAATATCTAAATGTAAACCAAATTAACTTTTATACACATTCTTTTAGCCAAGATTAAGAAACTTTGACTCCCATTTCATTGAACATCTCTCCTTTCTTCACAACCTTGTAGGTCATTTAACTTTAAGTATCTTATATAATCAGAATTTGTCAGACTCTCAAGCACTTGATTATCTGACAATGACAACTTCATGCAGCAGAAGCACATCCAAACACTGTCCTTTTATTAAAAATGTTTGTATAGTTCCCATTATTCAATATCACTTGGGAATTGCGAATCCCAAACGCCCCATAGCCACTTTGTGAATAACTAGCATGATATATTAGCTAGTAGATTAGTTTGTAAGTAACATACTCTTTTAAGTATTAAACACAAACAAAAACCAGTGCCTATTACCTCATTTTCCTCAGAAAGACTACTTAAAACTGGCACATTTAAACTCCAGGACCATGTATCTAACGACCCTTCCATGCACCAAATGCCACCAAGTTCAGATTGACTAAGTTTCTGCCATTGCATCTCCTCCTTTTCAAGAAGAACGGTCATTATTTCTCGAGGTAAAGCATCACCATTAGTCAAAGCAATATTAGGGAAACCCGTTCTATATACTGTCTTTATGCATCTTTCAGTGAAAAGATACCAGGTGTTATCTGAACCAAGAGCCACATAGTAAGATGGCCTTGTAGTTAATTGACTTTCGAAATCAATAGCATCATCTGCAGATGCCACTTTTAGAGCAAAAGAATCATTCTCAACAACCTGTGTGTAGGAAAGCAATTGAACATTTAAAAATGTACTTAAGAGAGAAGTTTTGATGCACAATGAAGGCACATGCAATAACACATACCATATTCTTAAGTTTTGATCCATGCATGGAATCAACATCACCTAAATAAACAGCAGGGACCAAATGTTTAACTCCAGTAGTGTCATGATACTGCAAGCACAAAAAAGGCAAATGTCCATCTTCATATGTTTGCAGTAGAGGTCTCAGAGAAGACATTCTTTCCATTTCCATTCTTCTTCGGAGCTCTGTCCGAATACGTTTTTCTGCCTAAAAGAAAATTTTTCCGAAGTAATTTATCAAGAAAATGCACAAATCTTGTCACTTATTATTTGATAATGATGAACTTACTCTGAGCTCTTCTTGCAAATCTGCCATTTCTTTGTATGCTGATTTTGATAAGATATTCTTGCTCTTCCTATCAATAGCTTCATCTGTAATTTCAGAAGTCAAAATCTCAATCTCTTTTTGTATTTTATTCAGCTCATCTTGTGCAGCAAGCATAACGTTACTCCCGACATAGTTTCCAAAACTCTGTTCAACCAATTTCCTTGCTTCTTCTAGGGTGCGTCCAGCTCTAGAAACTTCTTTATCATCTCCTTCATTTGGTCTCTGAGTAACTTTTGCACCCTGCATAACAGAAACCTTGATCAGTAGTGCCCCGTCACTAGAGGTGGTAAGTGGTAACATAATATGGGCGTGGCAGGACGGGTAACATGTCAAACAGGCTTGGTGAAACAAATCATTTTTAGTTGAACCACATAAAAGATTAAACTTTCAGTCTTCTTGAAACAATTTCATGTTTCGATCATCATTGAAAAAATAATTATTCTAAAAGTCTAGAATTTGAAGACCCATTTTATTTTCACCCATTTGACCAATTCTATTTACATACCAAAGAAGAAAATTTAAATTTAGAGGACAATCACTTCTTGGTAAAATATTTTAATGTGACCCGTTTCAGATAAAACATAACCCAAGTCGGTCCATGTATAAGTAAATGCTTTTAAATTGAAATTGACATCTCCACCTGTAGCCAACAAGATAACAAATGGTTTGGCATACATACCGCAAGAAGATTCAGAACCATTCCATATGAAGCAGTAAACTGTGAAACAAGGGGTTGTAGCCCAGCAAAAAGAAGTTTACAGCATTCTTCAGCCCCTTCATAAGGAGTCTGAACAACAACTGCATGACCCCTTTTATCTATTCCTCTTCGTCCAGCCCGACCTGCCATTTGAAGCAGCTCATTGGTGGTTAACTGTACCCGTCCACTTTCACCCCTCTTGCTAAGTGATGAAATCACAGCCGTCCGTGCAGGCATGTTGATTCCAGCAGCAAGTGTTTCAGTTGCAAAAACAACTTTGACAAGTCCTCTTTGAAATAATTCTTCTATAAAAGATTTCCAAAGAGGCAAACAACCAGCATGGTGAGCTGCAACCCCACGAAGTATCCCTTTTACAGCTGATTCTCTGACAGCATCAGGGTACTTGATTCGGAACCGTTTTAATGCAAGATCAACTTCACTCATCTCACACTCATCTAAAAGTTTGCAGTCTTCAAGATACTGAGCTGCCACATCACACCCTTTCCTGCTAAAGATAAACCAAACTGCAGGTAGCATGTCCCTTGTCTTAAGATGCCATAATGTGTCAATAACTTGGGGAACCTGAATTTATTTACAAAGTTACAAAAATGTTGGTCATAAATAAAATCCCAAAATTGTTTTTGAAGTGAATTTGTACTTGTGAACGGCGAGTGCTGCCTCTGTCATTCTTCGAAGAAGGTGATACATCGCTGTCCAACTTTCTTGAGTTTCTTCTTCTAGGCCTCTCATCTTCATATGACTTGGCTCCCAAGGAATCAAGTTGCAGATAGTTTGTTGATAGCTTTCTATTCATGCTGGTCCCTGTTTCATTTAGAAGAGGAAACAAACCTGTTCTGGTAGAAAAGTGCCAATTCAAAGGAACCGGACGTCTTGTTGATGTTACAAGCTCGGTTTTCCCATGAATCTATAACACACAAATTCAATGATTCAGTAGATGGATTGATTATGGTGCATTATTACTATCTGTTGTACATAATGGGATGTTATCGTTACAGAGCAATATACCTGATTGATCCAACCAGATAATTCGTCTGGATTTGCTACTGTTGCTGACAAGCATATAAGTTGAACTTCTTTTGGGCAATAAATGACCTATAAACATAGTTAGATTACACCATTTTTTAATGATTTTAAGATCATTAGAACAAGGATAATACTCACTATCTCTTCCCAGACTGTACCCCGGGATATATCACTTAGATAATGTACTTCATCCAAAACAATCACATCAACATGGAAAAGTCCACTTTCTGATGACATAATTCCAACACTGCATTCGAAAAGAAGGGTAATATAGATAATTTGCATACCTGGGTAGGTTCTTATTCAAAGGAAATAGCAATATGAATTGTATGAAGAACTTACACAGCACACACCTCTGATATAACATGTTTCGAAGGATCTCAGTGGTCATAATTAGAACCTGAGCATCCCTGTTGATTGCAGAATCTCCAGTGAGAAGACCAACATTCTCTTCACCAAATGCGTCACTGAAAAAGTAAGAGCCACAAGATCATTTGCAAACAGTTCAATGTATTTTCTAAGTTACCTTTATGGCTTTATCTCTTATAATTCTAACATTTTCTTAGATGTAGAGCTGCTTTATACCAAAACTCGCGGAATTTCTGATTCGATAGTGCCTTGAGAGGAGTAGTATAGAATAATCTCCTTCCTCTAGCTACTGTAGCAACAGCTGCAGCTTCAGCGATCAGAGTTTTACCTGCACTTGTTGGTGCAGAAACCACAACTGAAGAGCCTCTCAGAAAAGCTTGAATTGCTGACCGCTGCATAAACTCAGCATTAACCATGGCAATGAGATATATTATAAAAAATTGGACTTGGTTGCTTGTTCAGTGTCTTCCCTTTTAGTTCACTAATAGAAACATTTGAATGAAAAAATCATATGTTACCGGGAAGAACTATAAATTTATGTTTCACCTATTATTCAATAAATAGAAGATTTTATAAAACTTGATGAAGAAAACGATTTGTTCACATAATCTTTGCCAATTTCCCATTGTATTTAGAAACACAATGTATATCTTGTCTGATATTCTAATAAGGGCCTGCACAAACATTATGTCTATGAAACAAGCATACAGCAAGATTTAGACATCATCAGTCAGTGCAAGAAGCTTGACTTTTTAAGGGTATTCCCTGGCTTCATGTTTATTTGATTCAAACTCATGAAATTGCAATAATAACTTTTATAACTACTATCCAAACATCCTCCTAAAACATGAGTACAATTATCACACAGTCGACACGAAATCTCTAAGTGTGTAAGCGTAGAAACCACCTGAAATTTGTCAATTCGGAAGTTATAAACGGAAGCAAGCTCATCAACATCAATGATTCCATCACCGTACTCTCTCACGTCATTACGGATCCTCTCAATTCTTTGCCACTTGAACTCCTCAAACCGAGACGTGCTAACATCACCCTCCATAACAGCATTCTCATCACTCTCGACCTCATCTTCATCGTCTCCTTCAATTTCGTCACTATATTCCCCAACCACGTCGTATTCCGCCGCTGCTTCCTCATCGTCTTCGTCATCCTCCTCAGTATCCGATACCTGAGAATCCCCTACTGAAAAATCGGATTTGGGGAACTTGTAGCAAATTCGAAAAAGTTGGGGGTTTTGCTTGGCAGATTGAAAGGGCCTGTGGAAACAGAAACGTGGGGAGTTATACGAGCGAGTTGGAAATGTGAAGTAACGGTGAAGATTGTATCGAGAGATTTGAAGAACAGGGTTTTGGGGAGGTTGTGGGGAGAGGATAAAGGAGGAAGAAGACGATGAAGAGAGCGAGTTCATGGCGGGACAGATTAGGTTCTAGTTCTCAAGCGATAATAGAGTAGTTATTAGTTATTACGCAAGCTTGTGCACTGTGTTCTGAACGCTTTTTTTTTTTTCGTTCTTTATTTTTAATAAAAAGAGAAGGGGGAACGGTTTCAAAGGAAATATAAAAAAGAACATATATTGTCAAAGGAAATTTATTATAAAGTTTTGAATTTATTATGATTTAAATTTTAAACTTTTTTTAAATGATTTTAATATTGAAGTTTTGTTTAAAAAACCAAGTAATCACTTAAGTTTGATATGATTTTCGATTTTACCCTTTCTACTTGATTATGTATTTTAGTTTTGTTGAAAACTTAACAAAACTTAGAGAGTCAAAAACATTTTTAACAAAAAATTAAGGGTTAAATCGTTTGAGAAAAAACTTCAAGGTTTTAACAAAAAATAAGATGTAACTTTGAGGAATAAATAATAACAAATTAAAACTTTATGGTAAAATTGTTTAAAAAAACATTGATGATTAAATCGAAACAAAAGTAAAACTTTTGATGGTTAAACCATTTAAAATCTTTTTTTCAAATACTAAAACAATTAATTTATAATATTTTTATTAATTATTTTAGCTACATAATTAGTTATAGTGATACTGTTGTTTAAAAATACTACACATAAAATGTATTTAATGTAGATATTTTATTTAAAAATAACAAACTGATAATATAATAAAAGTAACGAATTAAGATTAATTTTTTATCGAATAAAATCTAAAAGAAAATAACATTAAATCATTTTATTATCTATTTTTCATAAAATTTAATGCTTTTTTCTATAATAAAAACAAAAAATATCCTTTTGTTTTACTTTACATGCTCATAACGTCATCTACTATTTTAACTACCACTACAAGTCATCTCTACTGTTCCGTCGGCTTTTATAGAATACAAATTCAACTTACATAAGATGATGTCCCCAAAGTTGATGTCAACATTGTTGTCTCCCCTAACTCTACTATTACAATCAACACACCTGGTTCGACACTCTATTATAATAAAATATATATCTCTTTTTAATTAAAAATAAAAAAATATATAAGTGATTTTTTATTGTAATTATGATAAACCAAAATGAAAAAAGAAAAGGAAAAAAGAAATGGGATGCAAAGAATATATATATATGGTGCTAGTGGATACATGAATAAAATCTTTTAAAATTTTTAATTATGGATAATTTCTAAAATATCCATTAAAATTATCATAATAAAACTTTAAAAGTTTCTATTATGTGTATCAAAATTTTAATTTGTTCAATATTGTATGTCTTTTTGTTACATAAAAATGTAAAAAGAAATTACATGTTTAGTACATACAATAGAAAATTTAATATACACAATAATTAAAAGTTCGACACATACAATAGAAATTTTAAGTCCAATACATACAATAGCAAATAATGACAACTTTGATACATTTTAATGAACTAAACCCATAATATATATTATATATTGTAATAAGAAAAAGGGTTTAGTTTCTAAATATGTATCAAACTTGTCACTTTTTGCTATCTTATGTATCGAATTTTCAAACTTACAATTTAATGTATCTAAGTCTCAAAAGTTACCAATTAATGTACCCCGGTTACCTTACATAGCCAGTAATTTTTTTACTTTTTATTTATTTTTAAAATTACAACATTTCCACCTCATCATTATTGTTGCCACCTTTGTGTATCATGAAGAACATTCATCATCTTCATCCTTTAATTGAACAAAAAGGCATGGAAACCATATCTAAAATATCTATGAAACCCAAATCCTGAAATCATCAATGAAACCCATATCTGAATCAAACCTTACACTGATGAAACCTATTTAGAAATCAAAACTTAAACCGATGAAACAGACATGAATGACATATCTCAAAACTCAAACCTATTTAGAAATCGCAACTCAGATCTCAAAACGAAGAGAAGAAACAGATGAATCATAGATAAAATCGCAACTCAAATCTCAAAACATAGATGAAATACATGAATCGAAACTTCGAACCATCGAACAAAAACCCTAAATTGAACCATAGTAAGCCATGAAGATGAACATGCAATAAATCGAAACCCCTAAATCGACGATGAACAAAAACCCTTTGTTGTGATATAGATCTGAACCCTAAATCGAAACATACCTGAGAAAATAAAAAACTCAAAATCGCCCATGATGAACCATGGATCGTCGTTTAAAAACCCTAAATTGCGGATATGTGAAATCGTATTGTGCATATTAAAAAAATAATCATAATTTTTATGGCAAAAATTAAAGGAAAAAGACAATATATTAAAAAATCTCCGTAACTTACTTGACCATACAAGAAGAAAAACATCAAAACTACGGTTCCACTACTGTCTTCTCTCTAATTTATAGCAGATGCTCTTGATTTATGATTATTTCTGAAACTGGATTATGACGAACTAATATGAGATTAACTGTCAGAAAACAACTGTGGTTCATTCATGACTGAGGCTTAAATTGCCACATGTAAGCAATTTACCTCCGAGTCCATTGCAGACTCATAAAAGTTAAATCAGCACTAGAACCAGGACGCGTTTTGGCTGAAAAGTTGTTCTTGCCGTCACACACTTCCTTTGCAACGTGTTCACAACATACCTATGCAAATTCAGGAAAAGGGAGGAAGATCAAGATTTCGCCAAAGGCATAAAGTAACATAAAACTATCCAGTATTTTCCAAGATGTTAGTTAATTTAGGATATTTAACCTCATCATAATTTAGTGGTTCAACTAAGCTAGGAGCATCTACATAATATATTTTCCTTTCTAAAACACCCATATTTGCTTCTTTTTTTATTTCCTCAAAAAGCAAGTCAAAGGTAAAAGGGAACAGAACTCTAACATTACTAATTCAGAGTGAAAATCTAAAACCTTGGAATGAAAAACCAATGTGTTCTCCACAGGCTTCCGTCCAACAATTTGGAGCACAAAAATAATTGCATTTGGTAAGCAAATGTACTGAATATTCTTAAAAAATCCAGGGAGTTTCTTTTTATGGAATTTAGTGTCGGGGCTCTCTGCAACCGAAAATGTGTTACTACGAAAAAGTACCTCATGCAATTGCTTTTTTCATTGTTCCATAGACTGAATCCTAGAAAGCAGCAGATTACGGAACTTCAATACTTTAAGAGAATGACCATTTGAATGTTCATGAAATGACTTTCGATTCTTGATCATTTTTCTGCCTCCCATCTGCACCATAGAATCTGACGTACCCATAACATAGTATACCTGCCACACATCATGCCCAGAGTTTAGTAATCTTTTCCATTTTACCATAGTTTGCAAATTTGGCCCAGGCAACGGGTCAAAACAGTTGACCCAACTTTCGGTACTTGTCAATTAGTTTATCAAATATGATTCCAACGATTATAATATTTCAATAATAATGTAACTTTTTTACTAAATGCTATAGAAGATTGCATGCATTAGAAATACACATTGGGTGCCGTTTAAACCATTTGACCCATTTCATTTAGGCTACTTTCAGTTTTACCCGTTTAACCACTCATAGGTAAAACCGTAAAAGCATTGAAACTGCCACCTCTGCAACTCTACAAGTCCAATGAAAATTGAGACAAGGGACATCGTAAATATTTAGAGTTACATGTTTGTATATTTGTCAATTATCAGAAATGTCTTTCCATAAAGATAAATTATGCAATCTCTTGCACGAGATCAATACAGTTGCAATTTATTTATAATGATAAAAGTGGGTAAATAGGTAATTTTTGCTTTCAATTTTATGAAAATGGAAGTTTACAGCTTTAATGACAAATTGGAAATAGGAGTATTTTGTGATTCGCATTGCATAAAGGAGACTAGATTTACCTTATATGTAAAGGCAGCTATCTTGAACTCCAGCCCATTTAGGATATGAAATCCTTCCATTGCCTTTGCCAATGCCAAGTCCGTGTTTTCGCAGCTATTTTTTCTCATGGTCCTGTATATGCAAGACCTTAGACTGTAGAATGTTTCGCTTCATGATATATGATTAAGCATTGCACAAAGACAAGTAATTAATATTCACAGAGCAAAAAAGTTTGATACCAACTTTTTTTTGACAGTCAATTAATATTAATCCACATTTTAATAAGCAATTTTTACTTGTAATGGAGTTTACAGTTTTCTTGAATAGGCGTAGGATTTATCTTAAAAGGGCAACTGTGTGGACAGAGGTAGTACTAAACTGGAAACCTTGTAAGTACTATTTTCCCAGTACATCATCTTAAAGAAGGTATAGACTTGTGGAGGATAAGAACAGAATTATTTTTATGACACTTAAAATGCACAAAATGGTTAATACTTAAAGAGTTTACAAGGCAAATTGGTTTTTTAAAACAAAAGCATTTGCAGTATACTACCAACTAATATAGAAATTAGGCACTCTCAAAGCTGTGAGCGGAGGTATCAGAGGATGCGTTACCATTCCTATCTGATCACTTAGGAAACCAAAAACATTTGGAACACTAGTACAATGATGTCTTAGATGGTTTTAAAGCATACTGTATCCTATTCTATCAAGCTGTCATGAAATTCACTAATTGTAGGCAACAAAAAGCGTGAACCCATGAATAATTCATTAGTGGGTCCAAGACAAGTTAAATGGCATAAAACTCCCACAGATGACCACATACCTCTTCAAGAAGATCCTGTCCCTCTTTTTCCCAGGAACAACTGAAAGAAGTTGAGTGTTTAGATATGCTGCAAAATTAGGGTCCATCAAAGAAGCTGGAGGTTCAGACTTGTCATATCCAAAGTTTAGTATCTGTATGGTCAATCGGGTTTGTCTATATGTTTCTGGGATAGATGACTGCACCAAAACAATAATACTCATTTAAACAGGCTGTAAGGTAAATGTGATCCATGTACGGAAAAAGCTTTACAACTAGGTCGTTAACTGGACAAAGGTCGATCAACGTGTATTTTTAATGAAAAACAATTCCCAAATCATTTTATTTAAAAATATATTTATCGCTGAAATAATATTTCAAAAGTTGGACATCAAGTGTTTCAGGGAAACTCAATCTGATCTATTTAGACCCGTACAAAGAAACCCATTTTGACCTATCATGCAAGTGCTTGTTTTGCCACCTCCAGTATAAGATACAAATTATAAAATGGTAAGTTACAACACTACTCACACACTCAAACCGGAAGATCTTTGAGTCATTAACAATCACGCTCGCATTTGCATTATAAAGTTCGTCTATGAATCTCTCCCCCTTCCTCAAATTTTCATATGCATAAAGGTCAATAAGCTTGTTATTAACGTCATCCATTGTGATGGCTAGTAGCTGTGGGAGGCATCATGAATCAAAAGTAAATAAATTCAAGGTCAAATTAGAGAATGCTAGATGCATTTGAAAAAACAAATTATGAGAGTGAAACAAGAGTGTCACCAATTTAGTAAGCTTGTCAATCAGCTTGTCCAATGTGAAGACAGGGAACGACCAGGTGCCAAGAACAGCCCGGCATTCATCCTCATATTTTACACTATCAATAGCACCATCTAGAAAACTATAGAGTAGATCTAAGAATCTGTATTACACGAGGAAATAAAGAAAATTGTTTAAGAATGGCCACTGAATTTTGGGGAAACAGAAAACAGAAATAAATTATTATAGCCAAAACACCTAGCATATGAATCTTTAGGTGTTGTTTCATTTGATCCCCTCCATCTCTCAACCAGAGACTTTTCCTTTGCCTCCTCTAGTCTTGAGTATAATATCTGTCAATTAAAGACACATATCAATGAAATTAAAAATCAAAATGAAGCAATATGCAGAATATAAATGGTAAGCTTTACTTGATGAAGTCTGAAGAAAACATAGAAGTCGTCATTTCCATAAAAGACCCGCGATTTTTTCTCATTATCATACAATGTTGCAGGAACATGCAGCATAAGCGGCTTCACTCTTCTTAGAAGATTTTCTGAAATTGGACAGACGTCATCATCCGTCACATGTTCACTCTCATTCTGCTCTTCAGGAGAGAGATCCTCTGCATCAGCAGATTCACTTCCTGAATAATCACCATTTTCGATACATGTTTACCACTTTATGCAAAATTTTCCTTTTTTAGAAAAAAATAACGAGTTTGTGTTAACTCACCTGTTGTATCGCTTTCTATCTTGAGGTGACTTTCACTTCCATTATGACATGCCTTTGTTTTGTCAGTTCCAAAGATTCCATGAGAGTTTTCTGGTCCAGTAGCAATTAATGCATTTGGAATCAGACCACGTTCATTGGTGATGGCTGACTTACTGAGCCCAGAGCTTTCTTCAGACGGATGAACACTAATCTGAAGTAATTCATCTTTAGGGTTCGTGCATGAAGACTCACCCTTACGCTCCAAATGATCAGTGTTGGAAAAACCATTCTCTTTAACAACTGTAATGCAATTTATAGCAGAAGCATGATTGGCGCTTTTTGCAGCATCTTGGTTAGCTATGCATGAAGACCGAGTAGGAACACCAAGCATTGGTTCCACAAAAGTAGTCCAGATCTTAACGGCTTTGCCGCTTTGTTCAGGAGAACCAGCTTGTTCAACAGAATATTTTATAAGATGAAACAAGTCTTCATGGATATCCAAATCAGAGTACTTGAATTCTTGATGTGGAATTGTGTTTTGCTTTCTTCCAGGAGCAATGCACTGACGAATATTATCTTCCACAGACTTGTCTTCACTGATTTCCTTTATTTCAGCCAACAAAGCTGCAATATGAAAGGAATAAAATAAATGGAGATTGTGATGCAATTCTAATAATAGGGAAGTATCAGTTTACCTTTAGCACTCAAGCTTTTTGAATCCTGTTGTTTAAAATAGAAGCTGCGATGATCAAGTGACTTGTGATAGTTTTTAGCATAAATTTCTGCCCATGCCTTTTTATTATCAGCACGACACCTGAGCCACTCTTCTTGTTTCTGCTTCAGACGAGTTAATATTACTGGCAGAGCAAGAGATGCATTCTTCCTTAACACATCCATAACATCAAACCCATGATCACCATAAAGGCGTCCAATGCATCTCAAATTTATAGCTGAGCCACACACACAGAAAATTAGTGAACAATGCTGCAGATATTATAGTAGTAGGAGTTTATATCTGTCGTTCAAGATGGCACTTTCAACTCATTTACTTAGGAATGGATCTGTTGTCAAACGAGTAAAATAAAGACTAAAGAAAACAGGTCACATGGGTCGAAAGTGGGCTGAAGTTTACTTTTAATGCATAAAACCTCTCAGATCAAATTATTAAAAAAATTAGATAATTATTAAATTACTATAACTTATATGATCATACTTGACGTACTAATATTTTAAACAATGTTAAGAGTTTTTTACATGAGTACCAAAATTACCCATTTGACCCAAATCGACCATTCTTCCACCTCTAGGGGTCATTAATCAGCTTCTCACCCGTGAAGTCTTCGATATGGACTGCCTTGTCTATCTTGCTGGAGTTGTCATTAATCCTGTCCAACAATTCTTCCACACACTTGGATGTTACATTCACTGATTCTATCAACATGTCCAGCTCAAATCTGAAATATGAGGACCAACAACCAACCAATTTTTCTAAGAAGCATCTCTTATGAAGATTTGTAGCAAAATAAAATAGAGTACAGAAACCCTTGGTAGTGTAAAAGGGTGACTCATTAATCTATCAACAAGTCATATGAAAAGCATCATACAAGTACACACATAGGGATCTTATATTTCAAAAGAACCAAATAAGGAAAGGAAATCCCAACCTGTCATCTTCACATCGAAATAAGCTTTCTTCATACTGGTTCTTACGCATGTGCTTAAAAGAATAATCCTCGCTTCCAGAAGTAACAGACACCCAATGATCATTCAACACCTCAAAACCAATCTTTGTTCTTTGACTAACTGAAGGAATTGGGTACTGTATCAAGCAACACCCACTTCAATAAAATTTAAAAAATACAAAAAATTGAAATGCAAAACTGAGAAACAAAAGTCCCTTGATGTAAAATACTAAAATTTCCTACATCCATTGTCTTTCAGAAAATAAAATAAAACTCCTACATTCTTTGGCAGAAGCCGGTAACTTGGAGTGCAGCATTCACAGTCAGAAAGGTCAAGTTCTTGAATCGATTTCGCCCAGTACTTCTCCTTGTAGGAAACCAAAGATGGTTTAGGCCCAGATCCTGCCAAAACCAGTTATAAGCACCAAACAACATATAATATCATTACATCTGTAAAAAAGTTTAAATTTTGCAAAGTCAAAATCATGCTAGAGGGGAGTGTTTTAAAAAGCACCCCATGGCACCAACAAGCCATGAGGCATGGCTCCGCCGTTAAGAAATGGCCCTAGGCGCAAGTGTTAGGCGTGGTGCACGCCAAGGCTTGCGAAGACGCACCATTACCCGGTGAAAAAAGAACCACTTTTTTGTAAAAAAAGAACTTTTTTTGTATCAAATTTGCAATCGTGTACATTAAATTCGATATTGTTGTATTTTGTAATTCATATATGTTACTTTGCTCCCCATTTGTGAAACTATCTATAACTTGTATATAAATAATTATATATATATATATAACATATATAAAATATTGTCGCCTAAAGTCACTCCTTAAAAAACACCATGACCTCGACATGTCTCCTAACTTTATTAGAACCATGCTAGAAAGTCATAAAAAATGAATTAACATCTTATTGCTGGGGATATAACCTCTTAAACGTTATGAGAGGGGTACTCACGTAAAGTCGGTGTTAAGACATGCAAAATTACATGTACACTAACTCATGGAGGAAGAGACATGGGCATATATGAGTTATCAGATAAAGATTATCAAGTCACAGAGAATATAGATCATTATTAGGCAGGTAAATATACTTGTCATCTCACTGCGATCTATAAACTCATTGACCTCCTCCACAAGATCCGGATACGCTCCAAGCAAATTATTTACCTACCAAAAATAAAAAAAAGTTTCTTTAAATCTACCAAACTAGTCCAGAAGACCAGTCCAGAAGACCATTAAATCTAAGCATTCCATGCAAAGAAGTCATGCAGTTGAGGTAATAGCTCAATCTATAGAAACAAGAAGGTAATAATTTTTAGGCGATCTACAAAGCACATTAGTTTACCATCGACTGCAGTTGCATTCGGGTAATATTTTCTGTGCAGTACTGTGCAATGCATTTTAAAAATGCCTGGTAATCTTCTGAGTTGCTCAATCTTTCCTTCACCTTCTCACGGAGACAAAGCATTTGGCCATGCACATCTTCCCAACAATAAAATAAATTAATGAAAAAACCATGTCAATAAGGACAGGAAATAACGTATCCTGTTGCAGTTTTATATGGTAGTTTCATTCTTTTATTCTGAATAAAGAGATACCTTTATGAAACAGTTCAGCTACAGAGTCCTCAAGAGTATGAGCAGTTTTATGTTGGGTAGAATGATGCATCCCTTCACAATCTGTATGCTCTGGATGATGTTCTCTATGCTCCGTGTCTTCTAACGTGTCTGTTTCTTTTTCGGCCACAATACATCCTTTTTCACGATCTGGATCGGTGTGGTCAACGTCAACCTTGCATTCAGCATGAGAAGCAATAGCATTATGTCAATGAATACAAATTTATTTAAATAATCTAAAACACACCTTTAATCTTCAAGTGAAGATTTCAAACAAATAACACTGCCCAAATAAGGAAGATTGTCAATCATGAACATTAGGGACGATTATCAATCTTGAATTTCCTTTTTCTCGCTATTGATCATGTATATTTGCGTCAGATTTAACCAAATATAGCTGGATCAACTACCTTTTCAGTCTGAAGTGTGACAACAGGCGAGATCCTATCATCGTGTCCAGTGTTCAGGTTGCTGCTAGAGTGACCAGAAAGATTAGTTCCTGCTGCTGAAGATTCAGGGAAAAAACTGGTGAACTCCTTGAGCAGATCTTGCTGATCATTAAGAAGAGCAGAAACCTGAAAGAGGGTAATAATGGAATACCCAAATTAAGATACCACAAGGGTAGGGATAAACCAAATATTTAACGCTTATGCCTTATAATGACAAACCTCTTGGCGGACTTCCTTGATAGATTTATTATCTTTTCTGTACTTATTCAAAGTATCAAGAAAATATTTGTATACGTGGTCTTGACCTTGAAATCTCATCTGCAAACATAAAATCTAAGAAGTTTCAGATGGAACTAAGGTTACCATTTTAAACAATATTTTTCTTTGAAAGGGTAATTGAAAGGTGGGTTTAACCTATGGTGTGATGGCGTCGTTTCCAATTATGTTTTTATTACCTTAATTTTGTTTATAAATACAACGGCTTCTTCAAACCCCACAGGCTTCTTAACATGATGTTGCTCATGCTCTTGTGTGAGTGTGATCTCACATCCCTTTGGCAGAAAGGCATTGAAACCTATTATTAGTTCCTGATGGCCTTCAAACAATTCCTTCACCCTTGTTATGACACCTGTGGTGTCAATTCTAAGAAAATATAATAATTATAATCAAGAAATGTTTCTGCATAGAGAGAGCATGAAAACTGAAAGAAGTGACACCTTAGCCAAACCTTTGTGCCTTGTAATCTTTTATGACTCTAAGAAACTCGTCGTATTTTTCCTTTTTGTCTTGAAACACATCTTTAACTTTCTCGACATATGTAAACACATCATTTGTTGTCAACTTCTGTGAGTTATCTTTGTCCATCATTAGAGAGTGCCCAGAACTTCATTGCAAAAGATAAATTGAACAAATAAAACATTTGATAAAAAGGAACACACGCTACAAGAATATCAAAATAACCAGACAAATCTATTGCACATAGCCTTTGAATAAAACAAAATGAAACATAAGCCTTAAAATACTCTCGAAATAACAAGCATCATTGGTGGTTATTCATTTTGTCAGTCTAGGCAATTAGTTACCTTCAACATACACACTAGATGCGTACACAAAGATGTTAATGTTGACTTAAGGATAAACCAAACAAACAACGTATCATCAAGATTAACACAAACACACAAGAACACGACTAGGAAGTGATATTGAACAAGGGAAACAACACAAGATACAAATTTATGTGGTTCAGTTAAAGTTAAAAGACCCTGCATTGGCAAGTCAATCTTTCTTGGTTAGAGGTAGGATTTACAATTACATAGGAGTAGTATTTATAGAGACCAAGTTAGGTTTGAAACCCATACAGGCTGGTCCATAATTCTAACTATATTTACATGAACTGCACCCCTCAAAGGCGGCTCCCCCTTAACCCCCTGCACACTTTGTGGGGCATCAGGGCAGGGCAGCCGTGAATAAACATGGGCGGGCTCGAGCCACACTCCATAGTGGCAGTTAAATCATCCCACGACTTTTGCCCAGTTATGTTGCAACAATCTGATCTCACTCCACACTTAACAAAAGAATGACCAATTTAAAGATTTACCATTACATAATTATAATTGATCCAAGATTGATTTATAAAAAAAAAGTTTGGTTCCAAGACTGGCACGGATGTTACATTTTCTTTTAACCCTAATTGAACAAGAATGTATCTACATCCATCAAACAGCAAATCTCCCTAGTTAACAGTTGACATTAAATTCCAAAAAGAAAAAAAAAATTAAACAACCAAAGGCACCACCACGTAAGCCTCATATCACACACTTCTAACGATCAACATAACTACAGATACTTACCGGTCAGAAACGAACGAACGCTTGATTTGAGGGCTGCTGTAAGCATCATCATCATCTCTAGAACGCTTCATCCCTTCAACATTCAAACAATTTTAACTTTTCCAACACTTAAACCCTCCCAATTTAACAACCAAAACCAGAAATAACTACCAATCATATATCGAAAATCAAGAATTAAAAAAAACCTACGTAACTCAGTTCAAACCTGTAAGCGGATCACCGTCAACCATTCCTCTTTTTGTTGAACAAAATCCAGCTATTGAGCTTGAAAGTGAATATAACAATGCAACAACATAAAATTAAAGATGGAAAATTCACTTTTGGAAGACCGGAAGATCTTCCCGTCCTTCAAGTTTGCTTCAAATTCACAAAATTCACCAACGAACTTTCACAAAATTAATATGCATACATCACTATCTTTATTTGTGTACATCAAAACATAATCTGTCTCAATGCACAAACCGTATCCATCAATTTAGAGACGATATATGGATACAGTATTGTGTATGTATAGGGTGTGTATATATCGTGTATATAAAATATAAATATGGTATCTGTATGAATAAAAACACACAGTATGTGTGTAACAAAGAAGAAAGAGAGTAGACCAAGGGGTACTGCTGGTCATTTTGACGCCTTTATATTCAATAAACCGGATGACCGGGAACCGGTGCGATCGGTAACATTATTTTGTGCGAAAGGGATGCTCCTGCTAGGGCAATAAAACCATGTTTATTGTTTTGTAAAAGATGTGTGGAAATAATTTTTTTAGATTCAATTTTTCGGTATGTATTCAACTTGTTATGTTTTTATTATGTGTATTGAACTTTAAAACTTTTTATTATGTGTATCAAACATCTAATTTGTCATTATTGCGTGTATTAAAAATTTTATAATATTACTTATATATTTTTGCTTTTTTATAACCAAAATATATATGATATAAACAAACTTAAATTTTTGATACACACAATATCAACAAGTGAAAAATTTAATCCATTTTAATAAACTAAACCTTTTCTAAAATCGTATTTATTGAAAAAGAAATATATGTTTTTAAAAAGTGATACCAGATACTTTTCAATATTTAAAATGACTAAAATTGAAAAGTAATTTCTAAATGTAATCTCAAACACCTCATAAAGTAGTTATAAATCTAACTTATTTTATAAGTTTTTTGTTCACGAAGTAACAAGGACTCAAGGAGTGTGTATTAAAGAAAACTAATTCAAGGGGACGATACGATATTATAACTTTATTGAAACTTTGAATGAAGTGGTCCACATGAAGGTGATTTGTGTGGGGTGTCCTTATATAAGGTGATGTATTAGTTTCTTTTTTTTTAACTTAAAAATGTACCTTTTATCAAGAACCAGTTACTAATTTTGTTTCATATTAAAACATTTTTATTGATCTTGTTCTTATTTTCATTGTCTCAGAATAATTCTTTATTTAAAAAAGAGTTAACTACAAAGATGGTCCATGTGGTCTTGTCTATATTTCACATTTAGTCATTTAAAATCGAAAATTACATTGATAATCTTTATGGTTAACGTTTTGTTTCACTTTTAGTTCTTTAGCCTAACTGGTGTTAAAGTTGACCGTTAGTCAAAGGGCATTTTGGTCATTTTCCTTTTTAATCCTGTTACCAAAAACCTATTATCTATATTCATTAATTAAAAAATATAAAAAAATATATACAAACACACATTTCATTCATTAATTAAAAATTGAAAAAAATAAAAAAATTTACCCAACATGTTCATCTTATAAACAGAACAACAAGATCAGAACCAAATTTTGTAAACGTTAGCAAAGAATCATAAGCAAAGATCGAATAAAACCACAACCAAATTTATATACAAAATGAAAATTAGAAATCAACGAAGCCTAGATCTGGAATCTATCATATGGTATGTGAATGAAATCCAAATCTGAATTAATCTATATAAATAATAAAAGAATCAATGAAAAACAAGAAGCTAACTGATCTAATCGATTATCTGTTTTGAGTAAATTATAACCTTCAACCAGTGAGAAACTCCCAATCAGATCTGCTTCCAAACCCCCAACGGCAAAATCTTCACTCAAGCATGGCTTCCTTTAGACTAAAATCAACCCGTTAAGGCCTCCGTTTTCATGACCCACGGCTACACAAACGACATCAGCTAGGCTTTCCAGACGTGGTGGCTGAGGCTGAAATGCGAAGTGGGTTTTGATTTTCTTGATTAGAAATGCGAAGAGGAAGAGCAGGTACGGCGTCTAAACCGGTGGCTTCCGTTTTTGTCGCAGATGGTTCTGGATCCATGGAAGAAAACTAGGGTTTGCAGCAGAAATCAGAGATCCATGGAGAAAAAGACCATGGTGGTCGCACGGTAGTGGTGGTCGCACGGTTGTGGTGGTCGCACGGTTGTAGTGGTCGCCACATGGTGGTGGTGGTCGGAGAGAAGAGTGATGTGGTATGAATGTATGATGAATCTAATTTGTACTCTAGATAAATGATGAATAAAGAGAGAGGGGGAGGGGTGAGAGAGAAAAGAAAATGATGTTTGGAAAGAAGTTTAGTATAAAATGTTGTTTGGAAACAAGAATAATAGATAATAGGTGTTTGGTAACAGGATTAAAAAGGAAAATGACCAAAATGCCCTTTGACTAACGGTCAACTTTAACACCAGTTAGACTAAAGGACTAAAAGTGAAACAAAACGTTAACCATAAGGACTATCAGTGTAATTTTCGATTTTAAAAAACTATATGTGAAATTTAGGCAAGACCACATGGACCATCTTTGTAATTAGCTCTTTAAAAAACAAATTTGCTAGTTTTGTATTTTACTTTAATCAATTACTGTTGTAGCAGTTTTTGCAAGTCAAACAATATCTTAAATATAAGTTCAAATATAATATTTATCTAATTATACACTACATTAATTATATTTATATTAAAGTATCTTTTTTTAGGTTCATGAACAATTAACTTTATTCATCATCTCAAAACATATAAAACATATAAGGTATTTTTATAGGAATGAAGAAAATGAGATTTGACTAATTTGAATCTATCTTGAAGAGAGACATCAAGGGAAAATTACTTATGTGTTATTTGAATCTATTTTTGAACAGAGATGATACATTTGTCGGTGTTTTCATTAAGAAGTTTTTATATCTTTTGTTCAATTTTATAAAAGGTTTACTGTCCGGTAACATCAGGCGTACACAAATTTTATAGGGTTATGGGTTCAAGTCATATTATAAACAAATATATATATATATATATATATATATATATATATATATATATATGTGTGTGTGTGTGTGTGTGTGTGTGTGTGTGTGTGTGTGTGTGTAGGGTGAGGTTATATATAGAACTTCCCTTAAACATAGAACCTAAAGAACCATCCTGATAATCGACACGTGGCATATTAATTAGGGGCAAATATGGAAAACAAAAAAAAACTCACACTCTCGCCTCCCTTCCAGGCACCAACTTTAAAAAAAAAAAAACCCACCAAACTTTAAATGATCATACCTCTTTCGTTTTTAAGAATTTTAACAAAAAAGTTATATCATTAGATTCAGTTTTTCGTTCTCTTTCAAACAAGACCAAACTCGGTATGTTTCTGAAACTTTTTTTTTTGAAAATGCAAAGTTTGCATTTTGAGCTGAGTTTCATTCTAAATGCAAAATGCAAAAAATCGAAAATGCAAAATATGAACATGCAGGTCATCCAGATGCTTCCAAAATGCAAAATGTAAATCCAACATGATTCAATGAAAATATAGCCCAAAATACAAAATTACACATTCGAACCCAAAATGCAAAATTCGTACAAAACACTACATGCTGCCCAAAATGCAAACAAAATTTTTATTTTCAAAAAAGAATTTAGAAAAATATGGAAAGAGTGATCTTGTTTGAAAGAGGATTAAAAAATTAAAAGATTGGTATACATTTTATATTTAACTTCACAAAACTTAAAAAGTTATGACAATTCAAAGTTTTTGTGTTTTTTTTTTTTTTTGAAAATCATGGGTTGTTGGGAGGGGGATTTTCTATGTTTGCCCTTTTCTTTCTATATTAATACATGATAATTACAGTTTTGTCATCGTTAAAATATCATCCATTGATTTTGATGATCCAATGGTCCAGATTTGTTCTTTGGGTTATTCGTTTAACATAGGGTTCTATGTTGATGCAATTTCTATATATGTATATGGTTAAGTTTTTTTTTTAAATATATGTGCTTAACCATTAAAAAAGATAGTTACTATTGCTAATTTTTAAGATTTGCTTTTAAATAATTACTATCATTTGTAGTTTTTACAAGTCAAACTGTATCTTAAATATAAATTCATATACAATCTTCTAACATAAACAAAAGACTAACATGTACTAAATTTATTAAATAATCATAATCTTTTATTTGATAAAATAAGTTTAATTGTTCAATCTTAACCATTATTTGAATCAAAATTACAATTTCAATTTTGTTTTTTCTTAGTCAAAATTGAATCAAAATTATTAGAGAAATTTCATATACACACTTCTTAAAACTTAATAAATCATATTTGTCCACCTAATTTACAAATATCATATTTTCTGTTTATAGTATTTTAAAATATCATAGTTAACCAAATTCTTAATTTATCACTGTATAAAGTTTTATAATCATATTAATTTTTCTTAATTATAAACAATAAATACTTGACATTATTGTCTAGCAATCATGATCGATGGATTGTACAATAATTACAATTATGTCCTTTTGTATTATCATACCACATTTATGTCGCCAGGCCTGTCCTCAACTTCGCGTTGACACATCCACTGTTAATCTGGGTGTTGACGTCGTTTGTTGTCATATTTTAAATTCTTCTCCGTTCATGTTTTATAATTATTTAATATTTTATTATTTGTCATGTTTTTAAACATACTTGTATATCACATGGACAATCTGGTATCTGTTATGAATAAATATGGATTATGAGAGATATGTGTTACCATAGATTAGAGATATGTTTCCTAAATATTTATCTACTGTACTCCTATATATAGAGGATTGCCTAATAAATAAGATGAACTCTTCCTCTCTATTCTCTTATCTTGTTATCTCTATATTCACAACACGTTATCAACACGAAGCTCTTTTATAGAAAAATGGAGATTCCGGTTAAACTTATACGATCAGCGAAAAAACGAAGATTTCATAGCAAGTGTTATACGATCGGTAAAAGTTCCAAATATCGAGGTAATTAATTCTTCCCTGAACCTTCTCGTTTATTTTAATATGACATAAGTTTGTTAACGTGCGTCATCATCTCAGTTGATACATATACCTTCTGCGTTTCCTTTCAATTTACTATTTGGATTTTAAATGCTAGCGTTAGATTATATAAGAATGATAAAAAAAAATTAACAATATAGTATGGAAAAAGTAGCCTTTGTTAATGTTTTGATTTTTTTTTTCTTCTTCCGAATAATTTATTTTTACGAATAACAAATTGAAAATCAAATATGGATATATTATTTAATTGGTCAAACATCAAAGCCTTTTCTATATTAAAAAATAAAACTTGGCAGAAAGAGGCATGAAAATAATCACAAGAGGTAATTTTTTTAAACCTAATTAAGTCTCGTATCATTAATATGTGATATTATGGATTTTTGGTATTGATTGTTCGTTAGTATATATGATTTTACGTATAGAAGAAAATTGACTGACATCTTATTGACTCTTAATTAAAGTTGCAATAATCAAATACTTAGATGTCATGTTTTTGTTTTTCAATCTACGGTTTCATTGTGTATTCTTGGGTGTTTGTTCAGTAACGCTTTGGAGGATTTGGAAATGGCGGAACGATATTATGCATTCGGAGGATGGTTCGGCTGATGGTAAGAAAAATGAAGACATTTTTTCTTCCATCTTAAACATCTCGGAGTTCTGGATCAGCAACAGAGGTAAAAAGCTTCTTTTAAAGTGGGATCTTTGGCTAGCAAACCCTTGTGGTATGTAGTGTTTTTTATGTTTAGCTTGTAGTGGTAGCAGGGGACTGTTTTTGGTTTGCGACTCACTGTATTTCCTTGTAATCTAGCATCTTGCTAGAGTGATGTGTTATTTTGGTAATAAAATCGGTGGTTAGCTTTGGGAGGGTGATGGTCATGCCGAAGCTCTCTCTATTGTTAACCTTTTGTTTTTCAAAAAAAAAAAAACAGAACAATAATATGTGCTTGCTATCCTTTTATTCATAAAGAATTCGTTATTACAAAATTTAAGAATATACTAGTAATTAAGTGATTATATATGACAAGTTTAATAGCTCGTATAAATCATCATGATATATATTGCTATTATATGATTTATTACATTATATCTTGCAAAGCTTGGCTTTAGACATTACCGAAAAAAAATTATATGTTTTTTAAGTGTTAGATGTGGTGATGTATCTAGATGCTAATTGTTATATTCATTCTAAATTGTTTTATATATCGTAAATTTTATATGAACATGTTCTCGTTCAAGATGACGACATGAAAATATTGTTATAAAAGTGTTATGAAATTAATTATTTTATATGAACATGTCGTTATTATGTCCGTATACATGCATGTTCTAATAGGGGAGACATCAAGATATTTTATTTGACTATATTAATGTAAGATTCTATGTTTTGTTATAATAATTTGTGTTTATGCTTAGAAATCATAAAAACAATTATCTCTCGCCTTTATAAAGTTACTTTTATAAATGATATAGTATTGATGAGACATATATATTGTGTCTAATAGAAACAAATATAAAGTTTTTTATTTGAAAATTACAAGAGGCCGCGGGTGCACAATTGTGACATACCCTTAAAGCTTATTATAAATATATTCTTCTGGTTAGAAGGAAAAACTCGATCATATTTATAATTACTTTTCAGTTGATATTATAGAGAGAATTATATGAATAAGAACTATGATAAGTACGATTAATATTGATGCTTGCTTTTGGTCGAGTAAATAATGGGCAAAACAACGAGCTTTCAATATAAAAGCCGTCTTGTTTGCTTAATTACATTCCCAAAAGTGAATGTGATAACATGATAATATATATAAAGATGTTGGTGATCTACCTAATTGAGATAAGCATCTTAAGACACATGTTAAAAAGTATGATTTGCCAACAGAAGTAGCAAAATAATTGACGGGTATACAAGTTTCAAATGGTGGAAAGTATAAAGATGTCACATAAAATTTATGCTAGTAAATGGGTGCGAGAAATCATTAGATGCATTTTGAAAAGCTAAACAACTAGTATAGTATTATCTAAAAGCTCTTATTAGACAACAATGATTGTGATTTTCACATGACTCGTTTAGCTTATTGTTAATTTATGATGACTCATGACTTAAGCATATATAATATTATTTGGTGAACGATAAACTATTGATGGTTATTATATATGTTATAATAATAGTAAGAAGTTTTTATTGCAAGATGATTTTTCCTACTTGGTAATGTTGATATATATAATAGTGCAAAATAAACAATATGCTCCGGAAGAGCCTTAATAAATCGTCACGAGAAAACTTCAAAGTCATGACGCACTATTTTCTTTTGCATCCTTTTACACAAAGATTATTGAAATTTAATCATATGTGGTCATAAACTAGAGTTTTATTGACCTTGGTTATTTTATTGATTGACAATTTGGCCTGACCGGATAGACCATCTCGAGTCAGTGTTGATGTGAAAATCTAAAGAAGAATTAGAAGTTCTTTAATTTAGTGTTTTTGTATATTTTATTTGCTCTCATGTGAAGTTTATTTACGATCTATCACCAAATAAAGTAGGGCTTAAATCCTACAAGTTTTCTGGAAAGGAAGCAATGAGATATGTGAAGGCCTTCATATCCACAATATGAATCGTTTAGAATTCTAAATCGATGCATCGTCTAAATGGTTATTAAATCGCAACCTGAAATTTGCCAGATTAGTAACTCGAGTTATAATATTGTGAAATCATTGCTCCAAAATATTATAAATCGCTTCCACATATTCAGTGATTATTGTAGTGTTGAACACTCTATGTCTTATGTTCACACATATTTTGCTTTTATTGAAACGCTTAGCAAGCGGATTCAGTTGATTGCAAAGCCAATAATCATAAAGAGCAAAGTTTCAATTTTGGGGTCCTATCATTTCATATAGATAGTAAATCACATCAAGCCAATACGTTATGATGATACCTCCCAATTATAATTGGTTTTTGGTCAGGAACCAAATATTTTTATATGAGTTTTGTTTTACTCCACCAAAATGTACAAAGATGGGATTTTAAAGGAATGTTAGGAATCTTGCATTGAGTATGAGTCCCTGTCATACATATTTAAAGCCATCAATAGTATATTTGTAATTAGTTGTTTTTATTGTTAATCAAACATCCTAACATTAAGGGGAGATGATAAGCAGCTAGAATTTAATTGATATGAAATGAATTATTGATCCTCACAATAAAGAATATGAAAAAGAAGTTCTTAAAATAATTCATATATGATTTAGTAAAGTCAGACATGTTTACTGACCTAAAGTGTGTGACTAGAGCATATATTCAGCTGCTAATGCTCCTAGTAAGATATATATCCCACAAGGATAGCTGGTAATATAAGTCTATGGCACGCCTGAAGCCTGGTAGACAAATCGATTCCAAAAATATATATAGATATATCCCTCGAAAGGAAAAGGAGCAATAAATTAAGATGGTCAATCGAGAATATAAAGACTCCAAGTGAATCTCCTTGTTAGTCCCATATAACAAGTGGTTCAAGTATAATGTAGGATAGATGAAGGATTGCATATGTAGAACTAGAGAGAATGTGTAAAAACACCATGAAAACACATAGTTCTTTATTTCATTATGTGCAAAACCTTAGCTATTACAATAGCCATATCCCTATATATACTCCATGAGTATATTACATAGAAACTCCTATTTCTATACAATTTATAAATTTACATTCTCCCCCTTTGTATTGAAATAGGAGTGTACACGCCAGTAACCTAAGTCTTTCTTAGATTATATAAGCAGTTTTGGATGTAGCGTCCCACCATATACATCAGTCTGAAACATTGTTTTATCTTGAGTCTTTGATAGTGGAAGCATAAACACTTTTGATGTGTTGGGAAGTGATAGGTTATTTTATTTACTTCTTTTTATAGTTTATTTTGGCATTTTAGGTGTTTTGCATTTGTATATTATTGCATTTGTCTTTCTTTTAATTTATTTGGCCTATTTCGGGTACTTTCTAGTCTTTGTATTTAATTTCAGATTTTTAGAAGACTATGGCGGAGCGGATGCTAAGCGGGTATCAATTGGGAGAATTTGGGCTTTAAAACATGTGGGCGTTATACTTTTGGATCAAGAAGGGATGAAAAATTACAAGCTTGGGCTCAAGGAAATGACATTTGGGCTTTATATATGGGCCTTTAAAAATCTGCCAGACTCATTCACGCGGCCGCGTGAGCTTCTGCGCGCCCGCGTGAACCCTCCAGGGCCATTTTCGTCATTTTGCTTTGGGACTACCATTTTAAAGGGGATTAGGGCATAAAATACAGCCCATTCTGGACAGAAACATTGGCTACGACTTGGGAGCAAGGAGGAGGCATTTTTGAAGGTTTTTGAAGCTTTCTTGAAGATTTCTTTCTTCCACATCAATTGTTTACATGTCTGGTACAATTAAACACTTCCATTTTGCTTTAGTTATGTGTAGCTAAGCTCCATCTTGGTTGACATTGGTGATTCCTTGAACATTTAGTTAGGGTTTTGAAAGGATTTATGAACTTGTTCTTGAAGTTTATGAATATGATTCCTAGTTTAATCTTTATTTCATTCTTATGTTTGTATGTCATGAATGCAAGTATTTGAGTGATTTATGTTAGTTGTTTTCTTGATTACGTAATAGATCTTCAAAACAACAAGTAACAAGTAGTTTCATGAATGTTTACGCATCTCTCAAACCATGGAAATGTATTCTCCAACATGGTAGTGTAAGGTTTTGACTCCTCTTGGATTTGGTGATTCTTAGATTATAATGCTAGTCAACTTTTGTGAATTAGATGCTTTGTTTGGTTCATGACCTTGACTAAGAAGGTGTGTTAGGAGCTTCTTCAACCTCCATGTTAATTATGAAGAGTCTAGGTGATTTAAGCTTTTGAATTGCTATAACCAAATTAAATTAAAGTTCAAGTATTGCACCATATTCCTTGGTGATAAACCTAGCTAGTTGTTCATGTGATGAAACCAATGTTGACCAATTCACATCTCATTGATTTAAACCATCTTGCTTAATTGCAACTTTTATTTACTTGTCATATTTAGTTTAATTAATCAAATCTCAAACCCCCCTTATTTTACTTTATTGTTGTTACTAAAACCATCTTAACTTTTGGATTGCATAGAAAATTGAATTGAGTCAGTCTCTGTGGATACGATCCCTTTACCACTTTACACTATTATTTGTGTTAGAATATTGGGTTATTTGTTTGTTGGCCTCGACAACCACCAGGAAGAATCTTCTTTTTGTCTCCCCCTACAATGTAGCTCAGATTGTTTTCATGTCTTCATAAGTCTGATAATCTTGACTCCCCCTAGACATGATATAGACTGATGTTTCTTTTTCTCTCTCCCCCTTGAGTAGACACCCTCAACAACTGAATCAACAATGTAAAATTTCTTCACTTTTTATTCTCCCCTTCATGATGATTATAATACTTTATGAGCATCATGCATAAAAGACATCACCATGAGATTCAGTTGCAAAAACATGGAAGAGGGGTGGGGAGGATCCTACACTTCAAGTCAAAATAATCTTCAAACATTCCCTGACTTGAATAAATACTTGAACCACTCTTGATCGTTGAGGAGTGGTAATGATTTGATCTGAATTCTTGAAGATTAATAAATCTTTGTTGGATGTAGTATGATATTGGAGAATAATGTTGTCAAGTAAGTCTCCTAATACCGTGTAATCAACCTTGACCAAATCACCGCAAGAAACAAAGATTTTGAAATACATACGGGTGCAAATGAACTTAGGAACACATAAGAGGGTAGGTGACTTTGATATAATAATCAGTGATCATGAGTTAATTGATATTGAACGTGATCTTTTTCGACTTTCAAAGGGTGAGGATATTGTCGGTTTTGAAAGTTACTTGATTTCCATTGGCACATTAATATTTCTCGCTGGCCATACACGACATGATATATCATTTAGCCGAATTTATTAGCGAGATATAATTTGTATCCTACGAAAAATGTATTAAAATAAAATATAGGTAAATATTTCAATACCTTTAAGGTATCAAGGACACAAGTTTATATTTTACTAACCTATCAAAACAAGTTTTGTAAGTTTTGTAAATGCAGGATATGTATATCAGATCTAAATCCCGATCAATTACAAACTAGATATATTTTTAGAGCTGGTGGCACGACGTTCCACAGAGCAAAGAGTTGTAGCCGCTTCATCTAATCATACAGAGATCTTATCCATCCATGAAGCTAGTAGAGAAAGCGTTTGGTTGAGGAATGTGATATAACACACTCAATGATCATGTGGTGCCTATTCAGAGAAGGTTTTCAATACAATCTTACATGAGGATAACGCTATTTGCATTACTTAGCCTAAGGAGTGGTACATTAAAGGTGAAAGGATCAATTATAAACTAAAAAGTTCTTTTCACCCATGACTTGCAAAAGAGCGGCAATTTCACTATTCAAGAAGTTTATTCAAGTAAGGACGTAGCTGATTTATCTACCAAGAGACTTCTGACTTTTAACATTTGAGAAAATAGTTCACGATATTGGTCATTGGGCTATACCAACTTAAAGAACTCAAGTGATGTGCTCGTCAGGGGGAGAAAATTCCCGTTGCACTCTTTTTCCCTTCGTCATGGTTGTCCCACTGGGTTTTCTTGACAAGGTTTTTAATGAGGCAACATCCCCAAGCGTATTAAGGTATTCATGTACTCTTTTCCCTTCACTAGGATTTTGTCCCAATGGGTTTTACCTAGTAAGGTTTTAACGAGGCATGATACTTTTAATGAACATCTAAGGGGGTGTTATGAATAAATATGGATAGATGTCCATATCCCCTAATTATGGTTAGATTATCATCAGGATTATGAGAGATGTGTTACCATAGATTAGATATATGTTTCCTGAATATTTATCTATTTTACTCCTATATATAAAGGATTGCCTAATGAATAAGATGAACTCTTCCTCTCTATTCTCTTCTCTTGTTCTCTCTATATTCACAACAGTATGTTATTAATCAAACATCACATTAATTACATTCACATTAAAGTACGTCTTGTTAGGTTCATGAACGACCCTTTAATTCGAACGATTATCTCAAAATACATAAGGTATATTTATAATAAAATGGTATTTTACTAACGTGATGCTCGGTAAACAATATGTTTATATTTTATAAGATATTAATTTAATATGTCTTTTTTGAACTTGTTTAGAGCAAGAGTACTACGGTCATTGACAGAGTGAACATTATATAAAATTAAAGTTAATTGAACATTTAAGTTTAACGAATGTCATACTTTTTGCTAATATGATTTATTTTTGGTTTCAACCTTAATTAGTTTAATTTACAAATAATTAATTGGACGTCAACTTATTATATTTTTTAACCTTAATTAAAAGTTATTCTTGTTATATAGAAAAGTATTAAACTTAAATAAACAATCATTAAATTTAAACAAATATGTCATTCAATATATAGATATTATTGCATATTAAACTCTACTAGTACTTAAAACCTCATTACTAGTTTTTAATTTAAGTATTTTGTCACCAATTTATATAATATATATAATTTTTATATATATATATATATATATATATATATATATATATATATATATATATATATATATATATATATATAATTTTAACTCGCATTTAATTTAAATTAAACTAATCGGTTGTAAAAATGCTTTGGTAGCTGTACTCTTAATAATGGTCTTAAAAGATAAATTTAATGTTTTATATAGAAAGGAAAAAAATTGGATTTTGGTAGATTTGAGATTTTGAGTCCACTTGAATTTAAAGATAAGAAATAACACTCAAGAAACACTCGCTTATTAAATGACCGAGAAGATAAGAGTATAATTAAAGTTTCAATTAAAAAATAAAATGGCACGTCACATAATAAATCATTATCTTTTATTTAATATATATAAAAGACTAATTAGAAAAAAATTATTAAAAGATCTGAACCCTCTATTTAACAAAATATTTAATCTTGACCATTCATTTGTTTCAAATCAAAAAATCAATTTTGACTTTTCAGAGTCAAAGTATTTTAAATCTTATCCTACTAAATTTACCTTTATAATAATTTGAACGTACATAATTAATTCAAATATTTATAGTACATACTAATATAAATGTAACCGTGAATAATAATGTAATGTTTATATATTGATGGATTATCTATAATTTAAATTTAAATTAGGTAATGGCATTATCCTATTATATTTCTTTCTTGAGATTTCTTAATACATACTTGGTAATAAATAGCTAAAGTTGTGAAATATGTATTTATCTTTAATTAATTTATGTTTCAAATATATCATTTTAAATTTTATCATTTGCAATTCAATTTTAAATATTATTATATTGAGATTAATTTTTTCATAACTAACTTGGCAAGTCATAATTAGTCGATAAATATTATTAAATTAAGAAATTGAAAATGGTAATAAATATTATTAAATTTAGTATAGCTATACAAGAAATATAATTACATATATTCGTATCATGATATTTCCACGTGGTCTAAGTATTGATAATATTTGTCGTCATTTAAAAAAAATCATTTCATTAAAGTTTTAAAATTATCTAATATTTTTTTTAAATAGACAACTTTTTATTAATATTTAAAATTTATTAATTATTTAAATCAACCCGTGTATCACACGGGCATTTAATCTAGTCTTCTAATAAAAGACTAATTTGAAAAAAATTATTAGATGATCTAAACCCTTTATTTAATTAAAGATTTAATCTTAGCCGTAAAATCTTTCAATTAAATTTTTTTGATAATGTTTGATATCATAATTAATAATTAATCTATTGTCAGTCTAACCAAAATGGTATTAAAAAATACAGTTATAACTGCTTATTATATCAATTTTATTAATATATGACTTTATGATAACTAATAATTTTAATAATAACCTGGCTACAATTACTAGCTGTCATACTACCATCAGTTTTCATTTTAATATTCAATTCTGACGAATATATTTTTAAAAAATAAAAATGGGAAATGAGACAAGCAGCTCGTCATTCGGACAATAAGTATGGCCTTCAGCGAACGGATGACAAGGATGGCCTAGTAGGTAAAGAAGTTCAACAAGGCACATTGGTGGATGACGGACTCGTCGTGTGGTCTAATAAATCAACCTAAAAATAACCGTTAGGAAAACATGAGTTCTCTAATTTTCATTAATAATTTTGAGTGTTAAACCAACTATTCCCTCTTCAAAGCATTTGTAGTGTATTAACGATCTGGAACTATATATAATTATATATGTCAGTATGTCACCTTAATTTTACTATTAACGGGTATATTACTATATTGTATTTGTATCTTATTTGTGTAGCCCATTATGTATTATTCCTTTGTTCACTTGTTGACTTGTTGTATGTGTTGGCCCATTTATGGCCCAACTTTGTAAATCTTTATATTGATGAGATTGGTCTTTCACTGAAAAATAATCCTTCTCACACTTGCATCATTTTCCTTCTTCACCATTACCACATCAAAAATACATTGTAGTGTTTTACTTTTGCCCCAAACCACTCTTTTCTCTCTAGACACAAACTATATGAATTAACAGCCAAAAGACTAACCTTAAAATAAAATATGTGAACTACTGTTAGTGCACTTCCTAAACTTATAAGATCGAATGTGAAACTAAATACACACCACATAAACGATTCTCGTACTTAAGTCTAAAAATATATAAAACAGACAGTAAACAAAAATTGCATATATAATAAGAATGGGGGAGACTTATTGTGAGAATTGAAATCTCGATAAGAATGGGAGAAAAAATCATAGTTATTAATAGATGTTAATTTATTAGATCTAACAGTTACAATTCAAAGTTAAGTAATAAATAAAATGAAGGGCCATATGTTAGATCATTCTATCAAATAAAAGAAGAAACAATATTAAGTCTCTTATTCTAATTTAAATATTTATTTTAATTTAACACTCCCCCTGTAACGATGTTATATATAAAAATCTTTTATGTTAAGATAATTTAAAAGGAACATACTAAAGATATTGAGACGTAAACGGGCCGGGCTGTATCTTTCGCAACACGGGCCTAAGTAGTTCAGATTCAATACAGGAAATATTCTATGAGATGGGCCGATGGGGCTTTTAACTCGTATGGGCTTTTCAGCACATGAATAAATACAAAATTGTTCCACTTTCATCCAAACTCCCATATATTTTCAAGACCTGAACTATACATTTTTTCCAGAACTAATCAGTTATTACCAAATTATCCATAACAAATCTTAAGCAGCTTGGTGTATATACGATATCCTATATACAGATTTACATTAAAACCCTTCCAAAAGATGAACAAACGTAGAGGATAATTGTAAAATAAAAAGAGGATAATTGTATATCTAAATTATTTTATTATCGTATTTAATAAAATCTAACTTTTTTAGTTAATCTTGAAAGTATTATTTGTTAATTAAAGTAGACCCCAACCTCTATAATTTTTGGATCCGCCTCTGTATACAAGCAAAATTTACTCATATTACGATATTTGTTATATCAATAACTAACAAAAGAATGACAGCAAAATAGTGTGTCTTAAAGAACTTAAGTTTTGAACTCTCTGTAAACAATACTCTCCAAAATATCGTTTTCAATAGCAATCATTGTCAACCAATTAAGTCTTTTTACTACCATTATGGATCGTAAGTAAGACTTTAACAACTTAAGTTTTGAGAAAGTTGTTTATGAAGATGTCAACATTAACGGAATCAACAAGACTGTACATGTAATAACTGCATTAGGCAAAAAAATGACTTGTGATGGATATTTTAACACATCGCTAGGTTTTATAGTATCATCGTGTAAAAATATGTCAAGCAACTTCAATTCCATATAAAGTTCATTTACATGATCAAACTCTAATCCATTATACTAAAGTGCGGCTTCAACACGATTGCACTATGACATATGATCTTTGTCATTAAATTCAAATCCTTGATAAGTGTTTTTTGAACTTATAGAAAAATATGGAATTTCTAGTGTTTCTACTTTATTAAGTGGATTTTGTAAACTCCAACAATATAGCTATATACATATATTGTATATAAAATTTCGGACTTCTTTAAAACGTGGGTCCTGTACGATCACACTTTCTACGCTTCCTTAAAAACACACGTGCATAAATAGAAATCCTCTCCATTCCTTTAAAACCCACAATATAGGTTAAAGGAATAGATTCTATGTTCTGTTTTAATTTTTCTACTTTTTATCATTTAAAAAAACAATGAACAAATAAAATAATTAATATTCACCTGTCATATTAATTTAATGGATATAAAAAGAATGTTGAATCCTAAAATTCACTTTTATTAACAGTGAGATTGTTATTGTAAAATTATATATTTAGAATTAGAATAAACAAGCAATGAGTAGAAAGTTAAAATGTTTATGCTTTGCTAGGAAAAAGAAGTATATGAAATATTCTTTCACATAATAGAAGCACATGCCAAAAGCCATGACTTGTGATGTCACATGCAATAATGGTTTTATAAATTACTTAATATTTAATATACAATGAATTGTCTATTTTCGTAATGACACTTATGATATACATACAAACACGTTACCAATTCATTTAACTTAAACGTGGGTTAAGGCTAAATATTTCTTTGACTTTTCAACGTTTCAATTCCTTTAAAATTAATAGAACTTTTATTTTAAGTAGAGGAAATATGTAACAATTATATTCTAGTTTTCTTAAATATTTTAATTTATTGTAGTTACTTATGTTAAGATGATTAATATTTGCCGTATATGTTCATACAATCATACGGTTCAGTGGATTAACTATTATATATATATATACTGTTTATCGTATGCTTTTAAGATATTACGATGCACACTTTCAAATAGTATTTGTGTAACTCTGGTTCAAGTTGTTATCTCGTTGACGCGGCTAACATGTATAATTGACATTTTTCAATCGAGACTTGAGTTTTTGAGTGATCTTAATTAAGAGAAGTAGTTTAAGGAATCTAATTAGCTTGATGTATATAAAATCATCAATGCTTTAATTTTCTAATGTTTATAAAAAAGTTTATAGTTTTTAAAATAAAACCCAATTATTTTACTTGTTAATTAGTTAGAATACTAGTCCACAAAATAAAATCATCACTTTTCCGATAAAGATAGTAATATTAATTACACTGGTAAAATTCTGCATACATGATTAAAATGAGATATTATATCTTTTTAGAAGAATAATGGACCAATAAATTAAAGTTGGGTATAGAATAATATAAACTTAGAATTGCCAACACAACGGAGTTTTGCTCCAAGCTAGTCATGTTATGCAAGTCATTAGCCTACGTACCCTCCAAACAACATCGCTGGCAGCTACCAAATTTGACCAGTTTACTCTTTAACCGGTGTCCTTTTCCCCTCCTATTTCTTCTTTTAGTGGTGGTAAGGAAGGATGTAAATAAATGGAACGAATATGAACACAATCTGTTTGTATTCATTTGTTTACGTTTAGTCTAACAAATAAAGAAATACAAATTGACAATTGAATGGATTTTCAGTTCGTTTAACTTTAATCGAATAAGTAAAATGAACATGAATAATAAATGAAAGAGTTTTTATGTCCGACTATTTAAAAGATTGATTAGTTCGTTTAAATTTTTGTTCATTCATTTAATGCAAATCCAAAATTGTTGTTTTAGAAGAAATACACACTATAATGCAAATCCAAAATTGTTAAACACAAATAAACACTACACACTGTATATATTTATATAATGAGATGATGACCTCGATTTGATGTGTCTCAAAAACAACAGTCTGTGAGAAAAGTAAATGCATAAAGGAGGTTTTATTAATAGACCCGGAGTGTTAATGATATGTAATTGTTTTTTTTAACAGTAAAATAAGAAAACTAGATGGAGAGCTTCGACTAGCAACCCAAAATATTATTGATATTATAGATAAATTATTACATAAAATAAATACATAAAAATAAGAGATGATTTGCTTGTAGTCTTTGAAGTTGACTCAGTAAAAATTAGCTTTGTGCGAATCAAAAGAGTCGCTATTTTCTGCGAAGTTATATAATTCATTAAATTTGATGTACAAAATATAAAGTTAAATAGTTTATTGAAATACCTAACTTAACTATCAAATCTTAAATAATTCGGATCTTATATATGAATATAATCTTTTGTTATATTAAGTATAAAAACATCGATGAACACTATTTTCCCACATGAAAATGAAAAAGTGGTAAACTGTATTCCAAAACAGAAAATTCATAACGAGGAGGAATTAGAAGGTTCCCCGGAAAGATTCTGGTTCAAATGGGGCGGCATCTCTGACAGCCATCTTTATATCATTTTTATGAATGATAATCTTTTAAAAAAAATAATGTTTGATATATACAATAATTACGATTTTTATGATTTTATACTATTATAAATTTATCTTTATTTATAAATTAAAATGCATAACGTTTAAAATAATCACTTTATAATGTATAACAAAAAGTTATTATATATAAATTGTCACCTATTTTCTATATTCCTAGATAAATATCAGCATAAATAAGACGGATAACTTTTATATGATGTGTAAATAAGGTCAAAGTCTTTAAGAGTATTTTCAGTGGTAAACACCAATAAGTATTATAACTAATCGTCACATCAGCATGACTAACTAAAAACTAATCACTAGTGTGTTTAAAATATCCGAAACCAAAAAACCGAACCTAAAAACTGACAAACCGTACCGAGATTCAGGTTAACCAAACCGAATATTTCGGTTATTCGGTTCGGTTACGGATCATGATCTTAGAGACGAACGGTTAACCGAAAAATCAAAAAGTTAAAAGAAATTCAAAATATATTTTTACGTTTATCAATACTAAAAAATTAATCAATATTTACATACGATAATTATCTACTCATAACAAATTATTACCCAAAGTCTATCTATATTTCACTTTTCAATATATGAGTAGATATATGTTTTATTTAAGTTAACGAGTCAAGTAGATTTATATTTTATCATTTACTATTTATTTACTTATGTTTCACTTTAACTTAAACACGTTTTTATTCAAATAGTTTCTTATGTCTTAATTAGTTGATAAATAAATAACACAATTCGTAATGTTTATTAAATTTCTCATTTAAGACTTGTTCGAGTTGAGATACGAATATTAATTTTGAAACCCTTTGTTTTGGAAATATATTTAGTAGTTAAAAATGGTTATTGGTTAACCGGAAAAACCGAACCGAGAAACCGGTTAACCGATTTTTTTTTGTTTAGGTTCACGAAAGTTACGAAACGATACTTCGGTTAACCGGACCTATGCCAATTATTAATTTTATTTTTTATTAGTTGAAGAATAAAGAAAAAAGTAAAATGGATAAAGAGAAGCTGAATTTGTTATAACAATTCTATAACTATTAGCTCGCAATGAAAATAATGATAACTTGGTCGCCATTGTGCCTCGTTATAAGCTATAAGGAGCCCCATTGCACGTGCTCTAAGATGGAGCGACATCTCAAACATATAGACTCATCTTCTCTCTTTCAAATTCTTAGTATTCCATTCTTCTCAACTCCAATATCTCACACGACTCCTATAGCTCACCCCAGTAGTGATCATGAATTGCTATTAAGGCGTGAAAGTCGAATATCTCGTACCCACATAGGTGACAAGATGTACAGGCTTACTGACTACGAGGTTATTGGCCGAATCATTTCGGGTTTCTTCAAGTTTATGCATCGGAGGTTATACAAAATGCTGCTAATTTGTATTAATGTGCTCTTGACGAATTTACCAAAAAAAATTTATATTTGTCAAGGACGGACTTCAAGTCAATGACTTGCCTTGCATATAGACGTGGCAGTGCCGATATTTATTATATACATAGATGTAGATGTGTTTCTGTTTCGGTTAAGATGTCATCTCCTTACATTAGCAACATCAAATCTGTTTCATTATAGTTTTAGTTAATGTTATGTTTATTTTAGCTAGTATTGTAGTTTTTGGTTAATTTTTTTTGTGATTTTGGTTATTTACTGTATTGTAATATTTTCATTTTAATAGAATTTTAGTTGTTTTTAATATATTAAAAATAAACATGAATGTAGTTTAAGTATATATAAATATCATGTTTTTAGGAGAAAAAAATAAAAAAGAGATTGATGCTAATATGAAGATTAATGATGACACTGATGCATGTTATGACCGCGGGTTGTTACAAATGCTGATATATTGGTTAGTGATGACAGTTATTAAAGGTGTAATCGAGCCGAGTTGAGTTGACACAGTACCAACTGCCAATCTCAAGATATAACTTTGAAAGAGTGGTGGTTGAACCGTTAAAGTTAACTTTGAAAATTCCAATTGTTACAGTGCAAGTAAATTTGCGGTTAAGTGAGTACATGCCGAACCCAAAGAGTATATATATAATACTTTGAAAGAATGGGTCATTCATAGTGGTATTTTGTTATTAAGACATGGTTGGTAAGGTCTATGTTTTTGTGTGTATATATTTGGTTAATAATTTGGCCTTCAAAGAATGACATATACATCGATAATTTTAGAAAGAGGATTTTTAATGCAAATGCTTGTCATTGGGGTAACGAGGTGCTGGATAAGAGTCAAACAAGATTCGTAGAATGATGTCTTGGCTATAGTAAGTTTCTGATGTAGAGAAGATAATCTCAATTAACTTATTCTGTCTACCATTATAAATAATTATCGTCTTCATGTTAAATGTGAAACATGCAAGATTAGAGATAATTTCAAAAAAAGTTTACAAATAAAGTAGTAATTACTAAATAAGAAAAGGATATATATAACTAGAAGTATTTATTTTAAATACTTCTACACTTACAAACACTTTTTTTTTTAATAAAAAAAGTAAATGTATTGATAACATAGGAGAATCCAAAAGGATAGCTGCAAGTTGCACAGCTTTGAGCTTACAAAGGAGTTATCTAATCCCCTATTATTGTTGGGGATAACTACCTCATTCTCCAAGTAACTAACTATTGGTGCTTATGTTCAAGGCTCCAGTTTTGCAATACCGAATCAAAGTAAGCTTGCTTGGTATCTAAATTGAAAGAGAGAGATGATTGAGAAAAATGGTAAAGAGAAAATAGGAGAGAGAGTATTTTGATAAATAAATAATCTTCAAAGCATGCGAAGCGGGAGTAGTGTTCGGGTTGAAGCATATTTGAGTAGTATTCGTGAAACATACTTCAACACTCAAGTCTCCAGTAAAGACGGAATTAAGATATCTTATAAAAACATTTAAATAAATAATAAAATGACTAACATACTTCTTATATTTATTGCTTGTGAGAACATAAATACCTAATATAAAGTGTTGCTAGAAGTATGTACATATCCTCCTACTAAATTAGTGAGAACTGAAAAAAGAAAAATTATATATTATCTTACTATATCCTCCTATTTATTCTGTAACTTACAAGATTAATACAAGTGTCAAATCAATAGATGAGATGAAAAAAAAAAGAATTAGTAGAGTTTATATGTTATGTTGTGATGAATAAGAAGATTAAGTAATAAAAAAAGAGTAAATTACAAAAATTGTCCCTGTGGTTTGCAAAAAGTAACACCTTTGGTCATTTATAATCAAAAAGTACAGAAATTGTCCCTATGGTTGACATTTTGTAACACCTTTGGTCCTTTAGACAAACGACCGTTAGTTTTTCTGTTAGAGCCCCCTCATGTGCCTTGCACATGAGGGTATTTTGGTCTTTTTACCACTAATCCATGTTTCCAAACACCTCTTTCACCCCTACCAACTCTCTTTCTCACACTATCTCTCTCTTCTCGACTCTCTCTCCTCTCTCCTCTCTCTCTCTCTCTCCTTTCAAAATTCATCACAATCCTTTAACTAATATAGTGGAAGAACAAGTTAACAATCAAAGATAAATTTTTTAAATCAATCACAGATAATGAAATGAACCAAGAACACAAATATGTAGATCAACCAAGAAAATCAAACACAAATCAAAATTCTGAGAGGAAATGAATGAATAAAGAACATATAATCTGATTTTCTTCAAGTAAAAATGGAACCCTAAAATTGGTGTTTATGATATTATGATATTCATGTTAATGATTCATATAATCAAAATTTATGATATATGTACCCTAAGATTGGTGTTTGTGAACATATAATCAAAATTTATGATATATGCACCCTAAGACCTTCAAACCCTGTTTCCCATCAGGTCAATTAAAAAACCACAATCTTAATCAGTTATAAACAAAAACTCATACATAATTGACAGACCGTTTAAGAGAAATATAACACTGTACTTTTTAAACATGATATTTACTGCATGCGGAAGCTAATTACATATACTTATATTTAAACCAAAATTAATTACAGTTTTGTATGGTTAATGTTTACAAAATAGTCACTACAGTGTCAATAACAAAACAGGCTCTTTTAAAAACTTGACATCAGAGTACGGTCTATCCATATTCCCAGCCAAAAGCATCAAAACTCACCAACGAGTATCTGCAAAACAATCTAGTGGGGAGTTAGCACAAAGCTAAGTGAGGGAACAAATATCAAAACATACACAAGGCAAATAAGCCTAAACCCAAATAGCTCATGAATCCCAGGAGAACCGGCGGTGTTGCAAGCACCTACAACCAAGGTCGGCCAAAACCAAGGTTTACCGATAGTCTTGCTAACACGGATAACAATACCAGCCTTCTTATGTACAACAATTGTAACACAAGATCTGATACGGTAAATCCCCCAAGCAATGGCCCAGACGAATCTGATCTCCAAATAACATGTATATACAATCCAAACAAGAGCATTCCAAATAGGATATCATATCCTGTATATCCGAAGATATAAATCCACTCACCACAGTCAGCACTGTAGCACACTCAGTGGTCTAGTTCACTGAGTCTTCTCAATTCCTGAGATTAGATAACCACAAGTCAGTATTTAATTCATAATACTGATTTATAATACATAATACATGCATTCATACAATACATGCTAAATATTCATGTATAACTATTATGTATACCAAATCATACTTTGATCTTTAGGAATGACTCCTAAATCCCCAAATCCCGATAAAATCCATTCTGATCAAAGTCGGATTCCGAGTGATTGACAAATCCCGATAATAGCCCAAATCCGAGAATGGGCACAATCCGATAAGACTCACAATCCAAGAAACTGTCAAATACCGAGAAATGAAATCCCGAGAATAGGAATACCGATAGAAGTGTTAGGGCATAGTTCGTATACCGAGAATATCCAATACCGAGAAAATGTCAAATCCCGATAAGAGACACAATCCGAGAAAAGGTACAATCCGATAAAGTTGAATTCCGACAAAAGTGTTAAGGAAATTATCAATTCCGAGAATCAAGCAATCCCGATATAATCAAATCCGAGAAAAGTCAAGGCTACAGTTCATCTTTGTCGGTATTCACTACAATTCTAACAATTCTCTCGGATTTATTCTATATACCGAGAATAATTCATCGGTATTCATCAATACCGATACATTCATACTTAAATCTGACAGATTCACGTGTTCATGCATAAAATCTATTTTTAACTTAAATCTTACTGATTTTAAGCATGCAAATAAACTAAGTTTCCAGAAATTATTATAAGCATGTTATGAACACATTTTAACAATAATTTCTAACATGTAAACATCCTATAATCATCAAGAATCAATCGGTATTCATATAAATATTCAAAACCGAATATATATAGCAATTAATCAACTACAAATCAGTGTTCTAACCTTTAGATGATATCAACAATCAACCTAAAATGCAAACAAGATAAAAGCTTGATTTTCTTTTCTTTCTTCCTTCTTCTTCTCGGCCGAGAGCAACAAAGCACACACACACACTTTGGTAATATTTGCAAGAAAGGAGGTAAGGTGAAAGAGTGGGTGACCATACCCATAAAACCGGCCACCCCCTACCAACTCAATTTTAAATTAATATAATTATTTACCTAAAATAATAAATCAAAATAATATCACAACAATTATCAATTAACACATATACAAATAATTCCCTAAACAAATTGAATCCCAAGATTAATTAATTACCTTAATTAATCTAGGCCGGTTAAGAGGGTGTTACAAGAAAGAGACTAAATTTTGATAAACAAAAACCCAGAAATCTAAGAAACAAAAAACTGAAAACCTCGAATTTGAAAGACAAACAGCGGCGGCCGTTCCTCCGATTGTTGTCGACGCCGGCGAGAGTTTGTTCTATAGATCTGCTACGGTGGCGGCGTAATACGGTTTGTGCTTTAGATTTGTGGTTATCTGCTTCAGATATGCTACAAGGTGTAACATCAGCTACTGTAGTGGTGGTTTTGAAAACCTCGAATTTGAAAGACAAACAGCGGCGGCGGTTGGGAGCAAACAGCGGCGGCGGTTCCTCCGATGGTTGTCGACGCAGGCAAGGGTTTGTTCTTTAGATCTGCTACGGTGATGGCGGCGTAATACGGTTTGTTCCGATGGTGGCGGGGGTTGTTCCGGCAGCGTTGGTGGCGAGAGAGAGAGTTGGTGAGACAGAGAATAAAGGAAATGGTGGTGAGGGAGAGAATTGGTAGTGAGAGAGAGAAGGAAATGGTGCAGGTAATGTGGGTGAGTAAGAGAGATAGTGAGTGAGAGAGTTGGTAGGGGTGAAAGTGTTTGGTAACAGGAATAGTGTAAAAAGACCAAAATACCCTCATGTGCAAGGCACATGAGGGGGCTCTAACAGAAAAACTAACGGCCATTAGTCTAAAGAACCAAAGGTGTTACAAAATGTCAACCATAGGGACGATTTGTGTACTTTTTTATTATAAATGACCAAAGGTGTTACTTTTGGTAAACTACATGGACGATTTTTGTAATTTACTCTAAAAAAAAATAGAAAGATATATTATTTTTGTTAAAAAAAGAAGGTGGTGTAAAATTTGCAATTTTTATGCGTCGACTCATTCATAATAAAACATAATGATTAGAAAATCATAAAACACATACAAATACAAATGTCAGTATTAGAAAAGTCTTCGGTGGAAAGCAGCCGCTACGTTCCTTTTAACATTATTATGAAGAGTCAAAAACAAAATACAAACATATAAACAAACCAAAAATAGCACTTATGGACAAATCTTCAACAATTATTGTTGACCCCTTAACTAATAACAAAATTAAATATATAATAGCGACAATTATTTCTCAATTTATTCAACTCAAGAAAAAGTTTATATACATATATATGATTTTCCAAGGAATTAATACAATTTAAGTTAAGGAACATTAATATTCTTTATCTTTTAAATCCATGGACATCCGTGTATGAGAAAGCATCACTAACTAGCCTCAAAGAGAAAATATTCGACCTTTAAAGTGCTATTCCTCTTCACCAAATTCTTTTGAATAAAAGTTGTGAATTTTTCAACTATAAAATAAATATCAATGCAAACTTACAAGTCAATTGCGCCTTCAAATATAAAAAATAAGATAAAACTTATAAGATATAAGAAAATAATATTTATGAAAAATAAGACGAGCTTATAAAACCCATAATAAGCTAAAACAAATACATATTTAGTAAAATTAATAAGCTAAAACAAATACTTATTTAGTAAATTAGTTCAATAATAAGCCAAAACAAATACATATTAGTAAAATTAGTTGAAATGCTAACTCAAAGTTGGATATTGTTTTATAACTATATTAAAGTTTTTCAATTATATCAAGATGTTTAAATAAAAGATTATAGTTGTAGGTGAACATATAAGACAATCAAAAAAATATGTGAATTAAGGGTGACTCGGTACTAGACCAGACTAATTTGGTACAAAATACAAAAGCACTGAAATCGAATGGTTGATGTCTTGGAACCGAATACTTTTTTTTAACAACTAAACACTCATACTCACTTAATTTTATACTAAGTGTTTACTACCAGAACTTGAACTCACAACCTTAAGGTAAATAACATATTTTCTGACCGAACTTTAACATCGCTAGGTCAAGGGCTCAAGGCCCTTTGGTTGTAACCTAATACTGTAATGATAACTTATAACCATACCAATTTATAACATTTTAAGTCAATAGCCTTAGTTTTATAAGAATTGGTGGTATCAAACCCGAAAGTACTAAAATCAAACTATTAATTTCTTAAAACCGAATACCAAATTAAAAATTTACAACCAGTACGGGTTCGAAAAGGTTCGGTAAAATGCCGCTAGCAATAACAATTGACTTATGGACCGAAACAAGAGTGCTACGCATGTTTGCGAAAGTGTCATGATGATGCCATCCATTATAGGCTTCTTCTGATTGAGGGAAGTATTCTTTACGCGTCGATATTATATTAATTCATATTAATTTTCTAAAAATACTTTACAATATTTAATCCCATACTTTTAATTTAAGTAGATTCTTTTGTTATTTGCAGCAATGACACTCTTGTTTTAATTCTTTTTAATAAAAGTGTTAATACCTCACTTACAATTAAATATAATAAATTAGTAAATTAAAAGTATTTATTTTCAAGTGGTAAAGGCAATGGTCATACATATTTCATAAAACATTCCCTTTACTCCTTCCTTTAAAAATTGCCGTTAATCTCTCCTCTGCCCCCACCGCCGTCCGCAAACACCGCTTCCGACAAACAACCGGCGGAGCAAAACTTCACCTCCCTCAATAAAACCTACAACAGCTCCGTTTTCTGTTGGTAGATCTAGACTCGCCTGAACGCCTTAGTCCCACCTATAACTAATCACAAGAGTATACCGGAAGTTGGTTATGGACTCGCCGGAGCAACGGCGGAAGCGGAAAAGGTTTCAGAAAACCACAAGCCTCTCGCATCTTCGCCATTTTCCTCCTGTAAGATCTCTTCTTTATTGTTTCGGTTTCTTTGTTTTCTTCTACCTCCTTTTCCGGCGACACACGTTGGCGTTTCAACATGTCGTATCACTCTCCAGATTGTCCTCGTTGCCTGCTTATCAAATTGATTCCGTTAGGGTTTTCTCTAAGTTTAACGAGTTACCGCAGTTTAAGATAGAAGATAGGGTTTCGTTTCCTGATCATATTCTATTACTAGTCTCAAAAACTACCGATTCCGAAACTGTAACCGATATTGGGATTGGAAACAGATTGGAATGTTTTTACAGAAGTAACAATTCGGATCTCGGAGATGGTGTTATCAAAGAAAGGAGTGTATTGTCGGTGGATGAATACAACGATAACCGTCTGCTAGTTCGTTGTCCGCTCCCTCCGGTGAACTTCTCATCGGTGATCGCTCTTCATCGACAGGGTTTACTGATCGACACGGCAGAAGATAAACCCTTAAATTCATGGCAGAATTTAGCGTACGAGGCGGTGTTAGACGGAAACACTGCTATCGTATTCGTTAAAGGAATCAGTCACCGCCAGGCTAAAGCATCCGACCCGACCCAATTCAGCTGTCATTTCGGGTTTGGCGATTGGGAGAATAATGGGAAATACATGCTTACTTCAAGAGCTGTAACTGCAGCTCAGGAAGTAGTCCGATGTGTGTTGCCAAAAAGTATCCTTATGCACCCAGAAAAAGCCTCTGGGGTTCGAGCCACTGTTAGTTTCAGAAAGCCACGGGTCCATGGCCGGTCACACCGAGTTCTGGTTCCTTCTGTAGCCAAGATATCTGCTTCAAGACCGAGTCCAAATCTAAAAAAACACGAGCTTTGTGCGTGCACAATGCTATGGAACCAAGGTCATGCAATTCGTGAGTGGATAACCTACCATTCTTGGCTAGGAGTCGAGAAATGGTTCATATATGATAACAACAGTGATGACGACATTGAAACCGTGATCAAGAATCTGGATCTTGAAGGTTATAATGTCAGCAGACATGTTTGGCCATGGATCAAGACTCAAGAGGCCGGGTTCTCACATTGTGCTATGCGGGCTAGAACCGAATGCAATTGGGTTTCTTTCATGGATGTAGACGAGTTCTATTACTTCCCATATAACCCCATTGCAGGATTTCCGGGTCAGGGTTCACTCAGAACCCTGGTTTCAAATTTCACCACTTCATCATCAATCGGGGAGATCAGAACATCATGCCATAGTTTCGGGCCTTCAGGGTTAACATCCCGGCCCAAACAAGGAGTCATGGTTGGGTACACTTGCAGGTTACAGAACCCAGAAAGGCACAAATCGATCATTAGACCAGATGCACTTGATCTAAACCTAATGAATGTGGTGCACCATTTCCATTTAAGAAAAGGGTTCACATACATGGACCTACCTCAAACTACTGCTGTGATTAATCACTACAAGTATCAAGCGTGGGAGACTTTTAGATCAAAGTTTTACAGAAGAGTGGCTACTTATGTGGCTGATTGGAAGAACAGTCAGAATGAAGGGTCAAGAGACAGAGCTCCTGGTTTGGGGACAGAAGCCATTGAACCGCCCGACTGGAGACTGCAGTTTTGTGAGGTATGGGATACTGGTTTAAGGGACTTTGTTCTAGCGAATCTGGCTGATATTCCTACTGGAGTTTTGCCATGGGATACCTCTATGTGACATAATATACGATATTATTACGATATATCATAGATTGATTGATTCTTTGAACCGAGATAACTATCGTTTATAGGTCCGTTTGTTGATACATTGTTCTTGTAAGTATGAAAAGGTTACAGTATTGTGCTGTTTTGGACGAATTACAAAAAAAAACCCTTTTGACCAAGATAGAAAATGTAGTGTTTTCTTTGCATTACGTAAGAACACTAGATGTTTGTTTGTGACTTGGTTATAGATGTATTATAATTCTTTCATTGTGTCACCCAAAATTGTTCTTTGAGCTGACGATTTTTTTTGCATCATTTTATTGTACTCGGCTGTTAGGAAATAGACCATAATATTTACTCAATCCCGCCGTAGCATGTAGTTATAATGTCGATAATCATGCCTCTATTCGGCTAACAGTGATAAAACGATCTCCAACTAATATCGTGTCAATGAGTCAACTACTTGTCTGATAATTGTAGTTAGTTTTTTTTTTTTTTAATTTTTTTTAATTCAATGTATGTCAAATGACGAATGAGCACTTAATCACAAAATGCGTTCATGAACTTCATTAAATTTACAGGTGTAGACCCTAGTTTTATCAAATTGTCAATTACCCTCGGTAGTCATTGTTTGATTAGTGATTCAATTAATAACACCGTTATGGTGGAGGCTGCTTGTTGCTGCTTTTTTTTTAAATTTGGTAACAATCATATCAGATTTTTTAATTTGGTGCCCGTTCGAGAAATTTCAAGTCAATATGCTCAATTATATCGAGCTGATATCGGTATCGAAAATACTAAAACTAAATTTCTTGAATTCTTGGTACCGAATGCTAAACCAAATACAAGAACCAGTACTGGTATCGGTTTGAGATATTTGATCAATACGCTCACCCCTAGATGTGTGTGTGTATGTTGCGAGGGGTGTTTTAGGGTGGTGAAGTGTGGCCGGAGGTAGTGAGGGGTCGCAAGAGGGGTGTGTATGCGCGTTTGTTTGTGTCGCTAGGGGTGTGACAAACGTTGGAAAGTAAGAATCTTGTTCTTTTCATCTGACTTCAATCCCAAATTTGTAACAAGACCAATACCATAAAAATGAAAATTTATGAGCCAAAACCGTAAAAATCACCAAACTACCGAGACAAAATATAATCAAGTCAAGTTAAAATGTAGTATTTATATAGGTAATAACTCTAAATTAAAATATTGGTCACACAATATTCACCTATCTACTCCCTTTCTCTCTCCTCTCTCACTTTCTCTCTCCCTCTTCTTGTATATCCATGCCAAGAAAAATATGAAAATCCTTGGTACTACGAGTGTGTGGTGGTGCTTTTAAATAGTACCGTGCTCCACATCAACTATAAGGCTATATGCATCCGTCACGCCAAGGTCATATGAGAGGGGCTCACTCATGTGAACACCATCACCTATCCATGTGAGCGGGCGCTCACGGTCACGGTGGTGACCACCATCGGGCTCGTGAGGGGAGATGTGTGAAGAGAAGGCTTTTTTTTTGTGATGTGAAGCATGTGATGGATGCGGGGTTTGTGTGATGTGATGAGAGAATGGTAGGGGAATGATGTGGCGCTGATGTGACTTCAGCATGTGATGGATGCACATGGTCTAAATCATCAAGTCTGTTTGACCATGTTATTTCTCGACGATGTCTATTATCTATTAATTCTTTTCTTGTATTTTCTCTTGATTTAATTAAGAAACTTTTTAAAATATTGTTTTTCATTTTTATTGTAATCTAGAGATTAGGGATGAACACCACATGGAAGAGTGGTTTGGAGACGGACATTAGTGGGACCATAAACATTTGCTCTTTACCCTTCTCTCAAATTTTTTTCTTTCTCTTGAGTCTTAACCTTTAATTAAATAATCAAGTATTCTACAAGTCTCAGAATTTAATAAGGCAAAGAATAATCATTAGTCCATCACGAAGCTGAATGATAGGCTTAAGTAGTAGAAGAAAAAAGGTAACATATATAGTACGATGAATGAGATGGCAAGGAGAATTATTCACTACGTAGATATTGTATTTCATAAACCCTAGAAGAAATTACTTAGAAAAAAGATGGTTATTATTAATGCTCAAAATATGTTAATGCACCAAAATCCACTCAGAACCCCAAAAACCTGCTTTCTAACTTAGGAAGTGAAAATTACAGGAAGACGATAACAATAATAACATAATAATACCAAGTGCATTGCTTGCTGCCTATGATCACTGGTACGTTTCATTTTGTCAACAACAGCTGCAGCAGCAATCCATCCAAACTCCAAACAAAAGAATGATGTTAACAACAAAACTCCTCTCAAGGAGGGAAAAACATCTACAAGGATTACAAACAAACCCCATTTGGATTAGGGTATGAGTATCACATCAAATCCATCCATCCGTCCATGTGATTACAAAAAATAGTCTGGAGTCTTGCGGGTAGTATCTGGTTCAATCTGCCTTGGCGCAGGATCAAATTGAAGAAAGTTTTGTTCCATGTTCTCTCCTATTTCAAGAATTGCAGCCATGTTTCCACATCGGTAACAGTAGTTTGGAGCACTGAACACCGTCACCACATTCTTTTCCTGCGACCAACATATACACAACATTCTAAGTCGTTTGATAGGGGTTTATGTTTGTGTTCGTTATGGTGGTTTTTTCTTTGTCCCTTTTGAATAATAATAATGTTTCAGGGTGACTAACTAACCTGGCACCAGTTAAAACCCTCCATGACAAGCTGATGAGCTCTAGAGATGAGAGTGAGTCCATTTGTATGGTTAAACTGAGAAGCTATATCTTGTCCAAACGTGTAGCCAGCTCCACGAGGAGATATTCCCCATCCACATCTGTCATCTGGATCAGACCACAATAGATCACACATTGGTCCTTCATGTGGGACCTGCATACCAAAAATATATTGTCCTCGGTAAAAGCCAAACCATAAGTTTCTGCAGTATATATGTGATTGAAATGCTTGATGTACCTCTTGTATTCGGTCCAACGCTCGGATATTGTCTAGTGTATCCAAGGATGGTGACAATCCTCCATGCAAGCAAAAGATCTACGATCCAGTAAATTAATTACACTTGATCATAGAGGAAGAATGACGGTGATAAACATGCATGTAATAGTTCTAACCTGGCTCTCGATAAGTGCTGTAAGAGGTAGGTAATCAAAAAGGTCGGTAAAATGCTTCCAAACATTAGCATTTCCGTACTTTCTCAAACATTCATCATAAAATCCATATCTGAGTTGACCAAAAATATAAATGAGTAACTAAAAAGGGTAGGGTTAATAATATACAGCAAAGAACACTCTTTACCATAGTAGTGTATATACACATAATCACATCTTTACCTTTTCATCAATTTGATAGAATTCACACGGACCATAAGCATGGAGAAAATGAACTAGTTATCTTCATGATACTTTGTGTTGTGGTGGACCATAAGTGAGAAAAGGAAGAAAACCACCTATTTTTAAATTTTTTATAACATGATACTTGTATGAAGCGGCCAAAAGCAATATGCAAAGAATACTTGATCTACCAACCAAATTCACAGTTATGTTATACTTCTATTATATACATCAGTAACACACCTATGCATAACAGAGATCATCATCCAATGAACAATACAGAACAGAAACTAATCTTGAATTATAAGTTTTTAACTATATAGAACGGGCAGCATAACATTTCTCCCTTTTTTACATAAAAGTAAAGAGTCTTACACTTGAGTAATCTGCCGGCTCTCATGATTTCCTCGAAGAATTGTAAGTCTGTCTCTATAACGAACTTTTAGAGCCACTAAGAGTGTGACAGTCTCCACCGAATAGTACCCACGATCTGTGATAACGATCTTATTAGAAGAGTCTTAAACAATGTATGTTCTACACTTGAATCAAACATCCTTGATATAAGAAAATAACCAATTTAAGTTCAGCACAGCTTACAGAAATATATGAAAATGGAACTTGCAAACATATTTATATATACCATTGTAAAATTCATTTTGGCAGCGAGACTAAGGACAATGTAGTTGAAGTGAATAAGTGCAACAATCGAATTATGTCGATGAAAGTGGTCAAGAAGAAGTTATAGTTAACATGGTTTATAGGAGGGAACTTTAATGGGCATATAGGAGAAACTAGAAAAGACTAGTTTTTGGGACAAGTTGGATGATCTTGTGAGAGGAGTACTGGAGGACCAACACTTGTTTATAGGAGGGACTTCAATGGGCATATAGGAGAAGGGATCAATGGCTACTTAGGGGTTCACAGAGGACACAATTTCGGGGCTAGAAACAATGAAGAACGTGTGCTTCTTGAATTTGCATCAGTGCATGACTTGGTAGTTGCAAATATTCTTTCTTCAATAGAGGGACACTCATTTAATTACCTACCAAAGTGGACGTCATGGCACTCAAAGAGACTAATTTCTTCTGCGAAAAGGGTATTCTAGGACTTGTAATGACTGCAAGGTTCTCCTGGGTGAAGCTTGCACCTCCCAACACAGTCTGTTGGTATTAGATAGTCTCTTAAAGAGGGTGTCCAACAAGGCCAAAGGGTAGTTAAACCGAGAATACTTGGGAAAAACCTGAATGGAGAGGGTGGGGAGAGGGTCACTGTAGGGGCTGATGTAGATCACACGTGGAATAGTATGCTAACACCATTAGAGAGAGGGCTAAGGAAACACTAGGGGTGACTTCAACATCTTTGCAGATACACTGGGAATTTTGGTGGTTTAGTGAAGAGGTTCAAGGTAAAGTTAGGGTTTTGGGGTGAAACAGAGATGTTGCAAGGAGCTGATCTTGATTAGAGATATAGTATGAATCGTCAAATGGGTTGAGACCCTACAGATATTCCCTGATCGTCAAAACGTTTAAGTCAGAATTGCCAGGTCAGATCGATAGCTGATATGGATCGGCAAGTAAGGTTTCAAGGGACTTTCTATAGTCAGTAAGAATGATTAGGGTATGTGACGCTATTGATTATAGGTGTCTACCGGTAGAAGTGAAACTTCCGGATATTCTACTAAGCTGTTGCAGTCTAGTGCTTGTGCTGCTGATGAGGTGAGTTTACACTAACTTATTCATGATGATGTGAATTGTACATGTTTGATACGTATGTGTGTGAACTATTATGTGCTATGCAGTCAATAGCGATGGGATAACGGTTAGCGGACCTAGGCAAAATAGCGGTGGAGAATAACAGAGACGCTATTTTAAAGGAAATCAACCGATATTTGCGTTTTGCACCTTTTTTTCGGCAAATTATACTTGTTTTGGGCAGCCCTTTGAGCCCATATGCTTTACGTCCAAGACTCCAATCCCAATTTAATATTAAACCTAGTTGCCACGTTCTTTCTCTTCTTCCTTGACGACACCTGAAGCAGCCCGGCCTTCGTCTTCCTTCAACGTCAAGAACTCCAGCCTTCATCTTCCTTCGACGTCAACAGCTCACACTCCAGACTCGACAAATCGACACTCCACAGTCGATTTCCATATTAGTATCTACTATATTAGTGTACTAAGTTTTATACAATGCTTTTAATTAATGTTTTATGATTTTAATTAAAATTATATATATTCTCTACGTAATATTAGAAACCGCTATTCCACCGCGATAACCATTATCCCAAATCAAGGAGTTTAACCACTATTTGATTTACCACCCCGATAACTGCATAGATTATGTGTTGCTTGTAACTTGGGGTTATCGGATGCCAGTGAGCATCAAGGTCGAGTGGACCATTAATACTCATGTCGGTGGACATCATGGCCCGGGGGGGGGGGGGTGGGGGGAGGCTGGGGGGGCTATATGTGCATTCGTGATGTGATGTGTTATACCTGCAGTGTGTATTATCCGTCATAAGGTATGAGTACTGTGTTAGCTCACTAAGCTGTATGCTTACCCATTGCTGCTCTTTTTATTTCAGGAACTTTGGGTAAAGACAAGGGGAAGGCTCCAGAGTGACAGCAGTGTTTTGTTGACAATATTCTAATATTATGTTTCATTGTTTTGTTGAGGATTGTGCATTTTAGAAATGATGGTCAACAAACAAATGATTCCTTGTAAAATAAACTATCTCCATACTCGCGCAATGCACTGGCGGCGAATATTTTTTCTCGACAACTTGTATGTTTTTAAAATAGAGGTAGTGCATATCTTGTCTAAATTATAAGAGTCAATAAAATTTCACATGGATGGTAAAATACAACAAGAGTGTTAGACATTATAATTATATGCTATGTTAATTATATTACGCATTAAAAAGATTCGAGAATTTTATAAACCTAGATTATATATTATTTAGATTTAATACTTCTAGTCATACGTAACTTTTAATTGTTAAGTTAACATATTTATAAAATGACAGGATACTTAATATGAAAGGGTTAATTATTAATTTTTTAATTATTGTGTTAATACATTGATTTGATTTTTTAAATGTTCTTTATTTTGATAGGCTTAGTTACTAAAATGGTATATAAGATTGTCATTAATTCCACCAAATAATTACTTCATTTAATACTTTCCATTTAATTTACTATTCAGGGTAAATAAGTAATTTCAAATTACTTAAAATTAAAAGATTAAGACAAAAGAGGTAAATGCTTTATATAATAGTATAGATATAGATAATTTTGGGATGTTACAAGATGTGGCAGAAATGAGGATGTTTAAGTAGACTTGCAGTAAAACCTTGTCACATAAGATTCTAATCGGAATTTTGTAGGATGAGCTAAGAGTTGCACCTATCAACGCCAAGCGTTTAGGCACGTCAAAAGGAGAGTCCGCACATAGCTAGTTAGGAGAGTGGAATATGTTATAGTCAGCGGTACAAGGACGTCAAATAAGAAAGTGGACAGGTTAAGACTCATCACGGAGGAGTTTCAACTTTACAAGGACATGACATTCAATAGGAAAACTTGGAGAGCTAGAAGTAGAGGAGAGGGATAGAGTAATAGGTGGTTTGTCATGGCTTGGGTTAGGGGCTGAGAGAGGGGGTGTATGCTATGAAAATAATCACTTATCGGGTTTTTTTTCCCTCTTCTTAGTATACCACATAACCTATTATCGACATAAGTTAGTTCATACACATTGAAATATAAATTTTATAATAATAATATAATACCTTAATTGCACTTTAAACCAAATTGCTAACTTAATACTTCCATTTCCCTCGATCTAAATTCTAAAGTGCATTTTATATATTGCTTACAAAGCCAATCAGGTGGCATCTCTCTTATTAAGCACGTGGTATTTTAGGAAGTCTCTCTACTCGCTAGTAGAGGTATGACCATCTACATCTTACCTCCTACATATCCCGTCTTTGTGGCATTGGGTAATGTTGTTGTTGTTGATTATTGTAAAAGTCAACAATTACTTACATGATAATGAGAATGAATTAGTAATGAATGATTTAAAACGAGAATAAATTGAGATAATTCATATTTCTAAATTTCATTCAATTTTTAGTTTTAGACTCCCGGTGCTCTGTAATGAAAACAAGTTTTGAGTGGTGTTGAATGGTTCATAGTGCAATTTATAGAGAATTCTTGACATGTTTGCAGTTTCAAAGAAAAAAAACTTGCCCACATTTTTAGGGATAAGTGAAAAAACAAACTAAGGTAATCAAAGTTTAATGGACTTGCTAGGGGTAGTGGAGTGGTCAGCGGGAAATAGCGAGTGGTAATCGTGGAGATAGCCACCTAATCTCCCATAAGCATCAGATTTGAATAAGCTAAAGCTATTTAGCAAATACTGTAGAAATCTTTCAAATTTCAACCAAAGTATATAAGCAACAACTAAATTGTTTACAATCAACTAACGAGCTTAATACCCCGTGTATAAACACAGGAGATTGTTAATGTAAATTTTAAACATTTATGGTGTGAAACCTTAAAACATATAATATATCTATATATCGATAATAAATCAAGAAACATTTATGAACATCGGAAGATGATGAAAGAAAATTGATAATTTGATATACTAACAGATTTGCGCCGATTTAAGAATTCGGAAGTAACATGGGATCCGCTAGTTGTTGGTGAAAATTGCCCAACAAATTTGTGCTAATAGTTGAATCAGGAATAAGGGTTTCGTTGAAGAATACTATTGAATGACATGAAATCCAATTAAGAAGACGGGTAACCCGTTTCTACTTAAGATCCGCACACAACTCAAAATTCACGGCTTAAGGCTTTTGATGTAAGAAACTCTTTATTCGTTAGTCATTGTGGGAAATACAAAGGGATGATTAATGGAAAATAAATTTTAGAAATAGAATGATGACATCATAACCCTTTTCTTTTAATATATATTAAAGATTAAAGATTAAAGATTAAAGATTAAAGATGTGTCATTTCAACACATCTAATTAGCTATTGACTTGAGTAGATTTTTGTAATCAAGAATGGAATGGAATTTAATAGGGTGAGCAACCCTCTTAACCTCAATTAGTTCAATCCGTGACAATATACTCCAAGTAGAACAATCCAACAGGTTTCTCTTAACAACTAACCATTCATGACTAATATACACTATACGTATTACAGAAACATATTCCTATCACCTAGATTTCACAATTTCTCTCCTACATACTCATGTATTTAAGTTCTTTCTTATCACCAATACTCGGATAATATTCCAGATAACGGACCTACAAGCAAATTATACAACAATTTTAAATAAATTATCAACCTCCTCCTCTGTTATGAGCTCCACTTAAACTTTTTCTAAGGAAACTTTCGGTAATACTTGAACAAAATCTCCACAGGTACAACAAGAAGCACAAATCGAATATTTCATATATGTCCCGTCGTTTAAGAAAGTGAATTCGATTTCTACAAGTGTTCCTACAGTTAATCACCATTAAATCCTCCGCCCCCGCTCCCAAAAAAAGTTCATGAACCCCTAAATTTTCAACATCCATCAAGCTTATAACAAAGACGCACATTTAATAAAGCAAAAAATCAAAATATTAGATTCTTACCAACGTAATCACCCATGAAGAGATAATTGGTATCCGGAGGATTGCCACCTATCCGGAACAGCTCGATCAGATCGTAAAACTGACCATGAATATCACCGCAAACCGTAACGGGACACTTAACCGGCTGCACATTCCATTCCTCCACAAGTATGGCCCTAGCTTGATCGCAAAGCGTTTTAACCTCCGATTCCGTCAACGGTTTGCACTCCATCAATTGCTCTATCTGCCGATCTATATCTGCGTGCGAAGGCATTTTTCCCTATCCTTTTCCGACCAAATATCAACAGATCGAAGATCGGATCACAATAGATAAGAACAAAAAAGAAAAAGACCCCAGATCCCTAAATAATCGATTATTTTTACAAACAAAATATCAAAACTCGATCGGATTTAACATAAGAAGAAGGCTAGGGTTGTATTTCAATATCGTTTTCTAGCCAAAAACAGATTCGTCTCCATTGACTTCAAATTTCTCTCTCTAGAATTTGCCAAAAGAAAGCAAGAACGCTTTTGTCTGTGTATAAATATAAATCTGTATGTATGTATGTATCGAAGACGAAAAATTATCATTTTAGTCCTTGTACTTTTGTTTTGTATAACTTTAGTACTTCACAATTTTCCATGACTGATTCATCTTTTCCAATCAACTTTCCATAAACATTGACCTAAAACGTTAATATGCATATAAGTATTAAGGATATATAAAGAGAAAGTATCTCAAATGTTACATTAGTGATTTAGATTGTACAAGGTCAAGATAAGTTATAACAGTTAGTTTCTTTTCTTTCTCCTTTTTTAACAATAAAAAAAAAAAAATTTAGTAAAGGAGCTTTGATATTGTAATCACTACTAAGTTATAACACTTGTTAATGAAGTGTATTAAGTTTTAATGAGTTGTTATGTTTTGAAATTAAAAAAGTTCAATTTAAAAAATTTTAATTGTTTTAGTATGTTACTCGGGAGAGTTCGCTATTCTAAGAAAACCAGATTGATAATTTGAATTGGACTACATGGATTGACTTTCTTGATTGGTTCAAACCAAAATCAAATTATTATTCTTATCAGGGTTTCAAAGACACACACCAGCTTTTGTTAATCTATTAACCCACAGTTTACATATACAAAATATGTTAAAAATAATTAATAAATCATAATACACTACCCCAAAGTTACATTATATTTTTGCTTAGCTTACTTTATAATTTTACAAACACCTCCTTTAACACTTCATGTAATGATGACAGACAAAACATGTTATACCCGGTTGTAGCACACAACATCAACATTTGGGCTAGTTCATTACATTTTTCTGAATGTTTGATCGTGCGGCGGTTTTAGGGTTTCCAAGGTGTTCTTCAACAAATCAGGTGTCCACATGAATCATTATCACCAATCAACTTTGGATCTGGTTTCCACATCTTGGCGAGTGTTTGGAGCCCAACCTCTACCCCTTAAGCATCTAAGGCCAGAGATAAAACACAACAAATGGATCGAGAAAAGATCAAAATAAGACCTTGAAACTTTATGAGTCGGTGATTTCAACCCCATAGACATGTTCCCCATTTCAAAGTGAGTTGCTTGGATGCTATCCTCGCCCTCAAAACTGCCGGAAGCTGGAGATTTGTTCCCATGCGGTAGCGGTGGTTGAGGATTTGAGAAAAGCCTTGGAACCTTTAGACTTGGGGATTTCGACCTTGTAGACTTGTTTCCCATGTCAAAGCAAGTCAAATGGACCCCTACCCCACCCTCAAAACCGCTGGTAGTCGGAGAATTTCTTCCATGTTGCGGAGGCGGTGCTGTTGCCTGGAAATATAACGAACTATTTCAAATACTAATATAATGTGTAATGACAGGGAATAGTAGGTTTTTGCCTGTCATCATTATATCAAAATGTATATTCCGAAGAAAGTTATATATCTTCTCGTAACGGTTTTATTTTGTTATACACAATATTTAGTTTATTAAATTTCCGTACAATTAAGTTCTCTTTGATTAAAGGAGTATTCATTCCCTACTAACTTCAAGTATTTTGAGTTTTATATACTTTACAATAAATATGTAAAATGCTTTAGATAGATTGGAGTCACATTTTAAAAACCGTTAGAAATCTAGTTAGATTTTCTTAATTTGGTCAGATTAAACCGAACTATTCAAATGATATCTACAAAAACTGAAAGACCAAAATAAAAAAAGGCTAAAGCATGGAAGAGTGAAAAATAAATTACAAGTAGCAAAGACCACACTTCAAGAAATGAATGGAGGAAGTTCACAAATGACGAATCAAATATATCCATTTCTCCATAGAAAAGTTCATCGCCAAGGGACGCCATGATAGGTAAGCCATCAATAAAAAGGTTAGTTGACAATTCATCATCATTTCCATGGCAAAGCTCAGGGGTGTGTTAAGGGATTGTAGGATATGTGATCGAAGGCTTATTTTTAAGAGCGTGTTTAAAATTTTATAGACATATTATGTATACTAGCTAAGTGACCCGTGTATCAACACGGAAATTATATAAGACAATTTTAAATTTATATAGTTTTAAAAAGTACTAACACGTTAAAAAAATTAGAAAACATATATAGAAATATAAAATCTCGTAAGAAATGATAAACACTACAAAAGTTTGAAATTCATACATAAGATCATCATTAGATAGAACCTCTTTATAAACAACATTCATGGTTATTAGTAAGGTTGCCTTCATCATCGCAAATTAAAACTTTTAACCCCTCTTTACTCTTTACTCGAGAAACCGCCACATATATTTGCCCATGTGTGAAAACGGGTATTAAAGAAGTAAACTTAAAAAAATATAATATCGTGTAAGAAAAAGAGAACCGATGCCTGCTATCAAATAATAGATCTTAAGATACAATGGATCAAATAGAAAAATGTAAATTGTACATATACAAAAAGTTTCAAACATATAACTAAGAAAATAAATTATATATCTTCAAGTACTTTATATACTACATAATTTACCTAAGTTCTAAAACATCTTTATACGGGCATTTTACACCAAGTAAATACAAAATGTACAACAATTGGATCTTTAAAATAATATCAACTCATCTACACCAGAATTATAAAACAATAGAAATACATTTCGGTATTAAACTGATTGATAAACTCGTATTGGCTAGTGTAACACTGTAACGCCACTAATTGCTATTTAAATGCAATAGCACATCAAAAAACAATAGAAAAATATCGTAGAAACTCTATTTTCTATCAGATAAGATGAGAAGATAAAAGCAACTTCTATCTTACGTTTGACAGAATTTTGATCTTCACAGATTATTTTTTTTGTACGTTGAAGCTAATATCTTCATCCTTCACCTCTTTAGCTTCTTTACAATACTTCACCATAGAAGATGGATTCGACAACCACCTGACCAAAGTTAACTTTTTATCCTTTAACTGATTTGAGATTCACTAAAATCCAACACGAAAAAAACTACACTAAACATGGTTAGAACATCTTAAATCATTGAGATAAATAGAGTCTAATTCAGTATGCCTGATTAAATAGTGGTCAAATAATCAGTTTCATAACGGCTCCAACAAAATCGGCTATCCAAGGGTAAAATAAACTCACTAACTCACCCCTTCATAAGCTTACTGTAAACCATCTTGCCATTGTGTCCTTTATCAAGTAAAGATAACACCTGGTATACGAATTTGATGAACAGTGGTAAAAACAGAATCAATTGAAAATTACAAAATATTACAAAATTGCATAGGCGACACATGAAATAGTTTATTGTAAAGATAACAAAAAACCAGTTCTATGCCTAATTCTCATGTAACATCAACACAATTAACAAAGAGCGTATGATATACCAAAAATCAATCAAAAGAAACAACTGAGGCATAAACTTAGGGAGAATGAAGCACACAAACCATGGCCAGGTGCAAATCGTTCATAATAAAAAAGATCTACATAATGAAAAAGATCACCAACAACAATATTAAATTTTGCATTATCGGAGAATGAGAAGTTTTTCAAAGACAAAATATAGAGTGTTGCAACTTTAGAATGAGAATGAGAAGTTTTTTAAAATGAAAGCCGATAAGATTTAGAGATCAATTAAAATCTCAAATCACTTGTAATGAATTAATGATGATAATAAATATATATCATTAACTTCAATTCAAACAGAGGGTAAGAAAACAAAAGCACATCTAAAAATTGAAGAGAAGAAAAATCAATTAGATTATTAGTTATATAAACTTACAGGGTGAATAGAGATTTGTATGTGAAAAAAGTTTGGCAGACTCATACCTCATTGCTATTGGTACACTCATTGAAGAGTACTTGTGAGTTTTTCTCAAAAAGTTCCCTGTTCGTTGACATGTTTTAGGTTGGCTGCAAATTTGATTCATGCTCATGTAAGAAAACCTTAATATACAAAACTATAAATAGAATCTGTTGGAACCTAGAGGGGGGGTGAATAGGTTCTTTAACTTAGTTTACCAATTTTTACACTTATAAAATTTGTTAGTTGTGTTAAAAATATTTTTCTTGAAGTTTATAACACAACAAATATATATAGTTGAAATAAAGAGAGTAAGGGTAGAGAGATATCACCAATTAGTAGACAAGAGATTTATAGTGGTTTATGCAAGTGTTAACAAACTTGCACTACATCCACTCCTTAGCCTCACCCACCAAGAGTTTGCTCCACTAACTTCTCTCTTTGAAGGTAGAGATAAACCTTTTACACTTCTCTTTTTCACTTGCAAGAATTAACACTTCAAACTTGCAAGTAAGGTAAAGATAACCTTGCTTCACTTATAGGCTAGAGTTGATCCTCACTTCACTCTAATTTAAAAGGCTAGAGTTGATCCTTACTTCTCTCTAATTCTAAAGGCTAGAGATGATCCTTACTTCACTCTAATTTGAAAGTCTAGAGTTGATCCTTACACTATTACAAAATATATAGAAAGATGATGTAGTGTTTAAGCTTTGAAAGCTTTTCTCTTGCTTGATTCTTGATCTTGAATGATAGATGAATTATCAAAGAATATGAGCTCACAAGATAAGAATATATGTTCTGTGTTTTAGCTGTACAAGAGGTTAATAAAACACAAGACTTGAGTTGGTTTAAATAAGGAAAAAGGTGCAAGTTCAAAAAGTGTCCAGACTGCCCACGGTCGATCCACGGTCGACCGTGGCATCTTCCGTCAGCATTCTGGAACTTTTTGAGCCTTGCAAATAAAGACGTTGGCCTTTTACCAAAATCACACACAACTCATTTTTACCATTAAAATGCACTGAAAAGGAGTCTTAGAAAAGTTGGGTTGGTGCCATACCTCTTATGTTTGAATTTAAACACCAAATAGGAAGTTTAGAAGCCAAATGCATAAAACATGTTGGAAGTTTGCTTCTTTGGGAGATTCCTTTTCCTATAAGTGGTGTTGTGTTATTTCAATGAAAGATCATGTTTGGTATTTACCAAAATAAGAAGTCTTATACTTTTTCAACCAAGCTTGTGATTTATATAAAAAAATATTTGAATTTTTTTATAAAAGTTTTTATAAAAATTATTTTGTAAAAACTTAAACTTCTTTAATTAATTATTTTTGTAAGTTCATATTTTCCGAACTCTTGTTTGTAGATTTCTTCGTCATCGGATTTGAAGAATTCATCTAAACTTGTTGAGTACGAGTTCGGCTGGCTTCAAGAAAGACAATGTTTAAGAATTGTGAGTTGTGTAACGACGGATGATTCACGGTCGACCTTGGGATCGACCCGTGAACACTTTACGCTTTCTTCAAAACTTGTTTTCTTCATATCTTGTTGAGTTAAATTCTTTTACTTGTTTGTACTTCACTCGATCATCAATTTGAGGCTTGTTAATTTTCTTTAAGAATATAGATATGAACATTTGAATAATTTTGATAAGCAATAGTATCACATGTGTATATTTTTATCATCATCAAAACAAGGAGTGCACTTTTAAATGTATGACCATGTATGCACCAACATAATCTTTAACCAACCACTTCCATTAAAAATGATATTCGCAATCAAAGTGATCGAAACAAATCACATACTCAAATACATAAAACCCTACAACATTCAAGAATAATATGTGAATAAAGCATAGAAAAGCAGCAAGCCTTTCGGACATTAATTACAAAAAAGCAATTTAAAGTGTCTAAAGCTTCTCATTTGAACTAACTTGAGTGACAAAATGAACTTGCTTGGAAATGTTCAAATAGTTTCATTAAAAGCATATAAGTTTTCTACCCTAGTAATAACTCAAATTAAACAATTGGTTTCCAATTAAAATATCTAGGGGTAAAAAACAATTAGGTGAAGATGCCAATATTTATACCATACTACTAACAAATAAAACACTACTTATGCTCCATATATGTCTTCTTCATAATGTGTGTTCGTAAAGCCACTAATAATTGTAATTCTAGCATATTTACTTAAGTGTGTCGAGTTGGTTATTTGGATGTTAAATTGTTAACAGGAGGTAGTAAAGTTGTTAAATTGCTTACGCGATATCATAAAATGATTATTATTTCCGATTATACCAAGAAAGAAAATATGTTTATCATTACTTCTAGTGACTGGTGTGAGCGTTTATGTGCGGACCGGATTTCACAACGGTACAAATGCACACGGCACGGCTGGGCAGAGAACCCATCGCGTGTAGCAAGATGTGCTGGTAAGACCGATGATTTATATCGAACACGGGTAAGCGTAAAAGCTATGACTACTCTTATTCCAAACTGCTGTCTAGTTAGATAGATAGGTGAGGATAAAAATAGACTAAATACTAGGCAGGAAAAGTAAATAAAGCAGGAAAGAAAGTGCCAAGTCACGAATCCTCCAAATCAATATTAATAGTAACGTTAGCTAATCCGGTTATATAATGAATGAAATTATTAAGATGATTTCTAAAGTTGATTCGGTACCAATCGTTTATCAATTTATAAAAATCTTAAGATAACTCTGATTTAATCCCTGTATTATTAAAACACCGGTTAGATAAAACCTCGCTTCCCGGGTGTTATCCCGTTTTACTTAAAAGGTCAGTATTTATCTCCTAATGAAATAATAGACAGGATAATTACCATTGTCTGTCAACATCCGGTAAAAAGATATATATTTAGGTATTAAGATAATATATCAGTTTAACACCTCAAGTGGGTCTATGAGCAAATGTCCCTGTATACATATACCAGACTTATACGTATCATACACCTCAAGTGGGTCTATGAGCAAATGCATATAAATATGAGTCTGTTTGTATATATATGTATAAGAATACAGATATCCTAAGCAAATGATTTTTCAACACTTATGATGCCGAATACCCGCATGAAATGATAGTATTATAAAATAACCAAATATACGTTTCATTATTTCAGAAATACCAAGTCTTAAATAAAATCATCACAATATAATCCTATGCATAACAACTACATATTTATATCAATTTGGATTCATTGTAACAGAATTCGATTCTTCCGCGTCGCGTAATGAAGATAAGGTACGCGGCGCGTAAAAACGCCTGACAAGATTCCCTGACAAGATTCCTTTGCAACTTGCACTAACAGCTTGCATTCTAGAAGGTTGGGTTCGCGTCGCGTAATGAAAATAAGGTACGCGGCGCGTAAACACCTTTTTCAGAAATTCTTCGCCTTTTGCGCTGTGTTTTCTCGTTTTGACGCGTGTTATCCATTTTTCCGTATTGTCTACCTGAAATAGCCTTGAATACAATAAGAAAGCATTTAAAGCTCATTTTGGCTATATTTTATTTATTTAAAACAGATATTGGCAGATATCAGATATATATTTTATGTATAATTCTGCCAATATCAGTGACCCACAAAATATGCAAAGCAATTTTAGCTGACTCAACATTAGAGGGCTGATTTCTGGTAATTGTGAAAGTTTGAATATTTGACATTCCTAAAAACCATAAATGAAGCTTTGTAAACAATAAGATAAGAAGAATTAATGATAGTTACCGGTTGTGGCATTTCTTCAAACAGATTGTGTGCACCAAGGCAAGTAAGGAACTTTCACACTAATAACAATATTCTTTGTGGCTGGTTATCCTTTAATGTTCTAGTTTGTTCATATTAAGAGAGCGTTATTAACCATCTCAAGTTAAATATTTATGACAAAAACATAGATTACTTAAACAATTATTACAATGAACAACTGATATGTTAAAAAAAAAGAAGGAAGAACCTTAACTTGAAATAACCATTTCCTTGTAGCAAAGTTCATGATCTTCAATCGGCTAATTCATATGTTGGACCTTTCATCGAACTTTTGGTAGGCAAGAATGTATGAGCTATAAACAAATTAATACACCATTATTAATACACATAAGGACGGAATTAAAAATATAATAAAGAGAATAGTTGATATATTGAACACTCTAATACTCAGGAATTGCCAACATACTACTTTACTCTACATTATGAATAAAAACATATAATTGCAATTTGGATTCTCAATGGAAGTAACCACACAATATTTTCACCAAATTAACTTAAAAAATATGAACAGTGGTTTGGGAATATCATGACAGCTGATAATCAAATATAATCTTTAAGAACACCCAAGATAAAAACTTAGTTTACTGTTTGAGTTATGGGTTCAAGCTATGAGACTAAACATTCACCATCTTCTTTCTCTTAAACTAATCTGTAAGGAAGATATCTGCCAGCATTAATAGTTTTGCCCCATAACTTTAGATCAAACCAATTGTCATCTACTTACATTAAACTATTAGAGCAGTTTTAAGGATTTTGCAGCCAATTGAAAAAAAAAAGCTCTTACCTCTAGCTTAGCACGAAGTTGATCAGCTTCTAGTAGCTTTTCTTGTAACTTACTCTCACAATCTGATATGGCCTTTTCAAATGCATCATTTTTTTCAAGCAATGTAAGTTCCCTCAGTTGTGCCTGTCATAACATGCCATGCCATGCCTGAAGGTCAGTCACACTTAAAGCTAAAACTTGTTAATATGTCAGACTGTTATGCAGATCTTATCTATGTTCATCTTATCATGATAAATCCCAAAAGATAAAACTGGTTTAAAAATGCTAAAGACTTGGTAGAAGAAGCTTAAATAACTTGATAAACCATTATTAATGCGCAATAGATCTAATTAAAATTTTTGAATCTGCTACTAATATATTTAATTAAATCTGAGCAGGCTTTAAACCTGTAATTCCCAAAATGAAGATTTTCTTTCTAATAGAATTTGAAGTAACTGTGTAAGCTATTTCGGTCCCCAAACATATTTAGGCACTTTACAGACTCCAATCATACTATAATCACAGTGCTGCTGATCTAGTTAAAAATCAAAGTAGATTTACTCGAACTGTACTTGTAATATATCGAGTTTTGGATTTCTAAATTTGAATATCTTTTAAACTAATAAGAAAGTTTTTTTTATCATTTCAGCTAATTGTTCCTAAATAATCAGAATTTCTTTTATTTATCTGTTCATTACATGATCAGAATTTGTGAAACACTCAAAAACTATCTAATTATAACTTCAAGCAGCAGCTATCTCCCAATTAGCTAATTATTAAAACTCTAAACAGCTGAATGAAGATCATCCAAACACAATCTCCTAACTTTAAAGATTGCTAATTCGATTAAATTTCTTTTGCAAGCTCCATCAAATCAAATTTTATATCTCAAAACAGTCTAACAAATACATACTTACTGTAACACTGCAAAAATACAAGCCATATATATATATTTTTTAAATCACAGCGGAAGTAATACGTCATAAAACTAAAAAGGAAATAACATCAAAAGTTAAAACCAACACTGTACAAACATACAGTACTTCATTTAGTGTTACAAAACATTTCATAAAGTATGGCTCATAATTCTAAAACCCAAAATATCAGAGCTACGGTCAAACTTTCCCTGTACTCAAAAGCTGCAACCTACCGTGCTCTCAAAACCTGAAACAGAGAGTTAGGGTGGGGAATTAGCACAAAGCTAAGTGAATGGAAATCAAGCCACAAGCAATTAAAGCAGAACCACAACGATCACAAGAACAGTGTATCTCAAATATCAAAGGACCGGCGGCTCTGCCGAGCCTACGACCAATGCTGGCCATAGCAATGATCTACCGATAGCCATCTGCTAACTGGCACAGTTAAACCCCCTCTGCTACAACAAATGCAACAGAGGATCTTAAACTGCCTAACCAGAAGCAACTGACCCAGCCCAAAACCACACTTAGCTGACCTCTGCCACAAACATCATGAGCACAATTTCATGCATTGATACTCATATCTTGGACACAATTTCAATAATCATCACATAACCAGTCAAGCAATCACATCAGACTAAACAGTCTATCGCATGATTAATCGTATAAAATTCAAGTAACCATAACAGTTACAACTAAAACCACCGGTGCATTAAAGTCCACTCACCTGTGTCCTCGACACCCACCAAATTCAGTTGTCTAATTTCACTGAGGCTTCGGATTCCCTGAGAACACAATACAACCGAATTAGTGAATCTAATCTCAATTAATTCAATAATTCAAGTAGCTACACAAATGGGTCAAAACTAAGCCATTACACAAAACTCATATAATCAATATGGAAAACTTCCAAAACCAATTAAGATATCCATATATGTTACCAACAAAGTGTAGCAACCAACAAAACACATTTAAAGTCCATATTTCATAATTTTACTTACTAACGGGTCAAAACCAACTCGTTTGGTTTTAATACATCAAACCAACTTGTCATACAGGTTCAACACTTCAAGATCATCATAAATAGTACATAAAACATGTATGAATTAATGGAACACGAATACAAGTCATCTATGTCCATTTCTTAATTTTAAAGTAGCCATTTAACATAATTAAATCTAAGCTTTTCTAATCATACATCATGAAAAAAACCCTTCAAATATATCTTATAAATATATATAACAATTACTAATAATAAACAACACATATGAGCAGGCACGAAGCAAAACAGATCGAAAACAAACAACAAAGCAGGGCTGTGCTGGAAATGTCGCGCCGCGGACCCTGGTCCATTACGCGCAGCGGAATTTCACGCACAGCAGACCTGCTGTTTCTGCTTTACTCGATCCAGCAGCCAAAAACCCACATAAAACTCGATTTCCAGGCAGCTAAATCGAATAATAACACTTCCAAACATTCAAACAACATCAACTAACATATAAGGAACAACAAAACACATTTCTAATCATCAAATCATAAATCCTAATCCTCAATTTTAACTCAAAATCTCCATTAATGGGTTTGAAGCTCAAGTTCATAAAATACACATAAATCATCATATTCCCAACTCTAAATCAGTAAATAATACTTCAAGAACTTGTATAAACATGAACCAAATTCGGATTGGGTATAAACCCACATAATCTTGAACCCTAAAAATCAAAGATTAGCAATATAAATCAAGAACCCATCAAGAGTTATCAAGAACTAACCAAAAACAATAAAACATACCTTTAATCAACAAATCTCACACACAAAATGAAGAATCAAAAGATGGAGCTATGAGAGTTCTTGGGGTTTTCTCTTTTTCACCAAGGCAAGAACAAGCAAATGAAGAAACTTGACTTCTCAAAGTCAATTATAACCACAAAAGTTGGCTGGGATTAATTTAAAACACCACACAGTGTCAAATACTGTTATCTAGCATACAGGAACCTAATTAAAGCGGTCATACTCAAGTCATTAACAAGCAACGAGGTATTATTCGGGACCCTCGTATAAAAACGAATCTAATGGTACCAATATCATATAAAAATATTAAACTAATATTTTTACCTCTTATCTCGCGGTCCAATTTAAATACCAAGTAAGCATCAAATAAATATATAAATAAATAGCAGATAATTATAATCAATCAAATAAACTAATATAAACAATTAAATAACTTACCACCGCCACGAAACGACCAGGCCCTAAACGCGGGTGTTACACTTACACTTAAGGAGAGTATTATCTACAATGTTGTTTCAATATATAAAAAAAATTAGAACTTGATGCCTAATAATTGATTATGTAAGCAGATAAAAGATCTTCAAATCGATTAACCACAAAATCACCAAATCGATTAAAGGCAGATAAAAGCGTATAAACACATGGTCATGTATCAGGAGATTAGCATTCTATAAACAATTGCATTCTTTGTGTTTATATGTTAAAATTGATGATCAAACAAATACATGGGTTGATAATAACATATACATGATAATTAAATGGAGTTCATGAATGGATTTCATTATTGATTTACAACAGATCCTCCATTGTTTTATACTAATTCAAAAAATATGGCATGATTGAGTTTTGATTTGAACAATAGACCACCACAGAACCTTATCAACTATGTGCCAAGTAGCTCTTCAATAACAATTTGAATAAATATAAAACACTTCTTACACATAAAATGGTATGTTTGCATTTCACTATTTGACATTACTATATCCACTCTTTTTCGAAATGCTAGGATCCAATTACTAAGTGTACAATTGTGCAAAGATAAGTCTTAATATGACAGTTTAAGTTTTTGGAATATGGTTAGCTACCAAGGGATGAATATACCAAGGGATGAATTGCAGCATAAGAGAAGTGACCAGGAGCAGCAAACATTGCTTCCGAGCCTGCAAGCGCAGTTGATCAGTTGTCAAATAGCTTTCACTTCAGGTCAAACTTATTCCTAAATAATTCTGTTACCCCATCAACATTAATCACACTTTAGTACTTGCTAGAGACTTATATGTAGTCATCAGCAAATTTTCAAGAATTTATAGATCTTGTTTCAGTTTTAAGGATATTTGACCAAACTGTAATTAGAAAGAATAAGTTTGATGCCATAAAATTATTAAAAAGAAAAAAAAGACACTTCAATTACCTGTTATGCATAGTAAAATTTCTCCCAAAGACACCCCATTTGAAGCAAATGCAATCAGATTTCGAGCAAATTGAAGCATATTCATACATTCATCGAGTTCAAGCTTATTAAAGCAGATTATACAAATTCAAGTTTAATTAATCCTAATCATAAGTTCATACATCAGAAACGTGTTAAGATATTACACACGCAATTAAAAGCTTCAACTATTGAGTCGTATGACACAATCACTGTTATTTGTACTTGCTGAAAATGACAAATTTATCATAATGCTTATATGGCCTTGAAAACTCTTCCATCGAACAACTAATGATCATATTCTCTAAACAACACCAAAATCAATTCAATCAATTCACCAGCTCACCGCTTATCCTTATCTCTAACTCATTACATGACAATTGTAGTTTGCCTTAATTGACTTACCCTTCCTATCTGATAACATCACTAATCAAATCCCTATCATCCATTATAGGTTTAAATTACAAATCATAAATATAGGAATATAGGAATTAAATGTAGATATATTGATTTCAGATTCCTCTTAAATGAGTTTCACATACTTTTGGTACAGTCAATAGAAGGGTTATCATTTTGGCACTTTGTAGGTAAAAATAGTAATGGAGAAAACAGTAGATTATAGCTAAAAATTTTAATTCATAAAAAAAAACTACAAAACAAATGGAGATTGTTGCAATCGATTAAAGATGCATGCGATGGAGAATGTTTATTAAAGCTACCTAATGATAGTTGTAGAAATCGTATACCTGCGATGGAGATTCTTGCAGAGAAGAAGAAGTCTTCCTGTTTGCCTTGGATGGAGGAGAGCTTGAATGGCGTAAGTGGCTACAGAAGAAGAATTCGAGAAAAGCCCTAGACCTGCGATTGTGTTTGCCTTCGATGGAGGAGAGCTTGAATGGCAGAAGCGGCTACAGAAGAAGAAGTCAAGAAAAGCCCTAGATTTTTTTTAAGGAAACGATGAAAGTTTCCTGTTTCCGTTTTTTTTCGGTTTCCGTATACATATGTCGAAGCTTAACCCAGGTTAATGTGACGTCATAATTCATTTAATTTTCATTTTTTTAATTTTTTTTTAAATAAAAGGCTGTGATTAGTGGAAATTTTTTAGAGAAGCCAAAAGATGATGTAAGCAGCATTTTCTTTTAATAAGAATATAAGATAGTTATAATGTTGTAATTTTTCAAAGCCCATTAATAACCATTCCATATTTAAAATTAAACTTTCGGTTCTATCTGTACTTGAAACAATTATTCTATAAGCTTAAAAAATACATATAAAATATTTGAATTTGATGACAAAGATCATAGTGTATTTGTGCTGAAACCGTACTTAAGTATAATGAATCAGAGTTTGATGCAAATGAACTTTATATAAAATTGAAGTTGATTGACATATTTTTACATGACGATACTATCAAACAAATCGTTGTGTTAAAAAATCCATCACAAGTCGATTGTTTGCCCAATGCAATTATTACATGTAGAGTCTTCTCGATTCATTAAAGTTGAAATATGCATAAACAAGTTTCTCAAATCTTAAGTTGTTAAAATTTTACTTACGATCACGGGCGGGCCCGAGATTTTTATTTACTTGTAGCACCATGTAATAACAAAAATAAATTTAATTATAATCGAGGTGTTGTTCGGGTTTTTTTCCCCATTTCCAGAAAAAAGGGTTGAATTAACGAGGTTTCAGTTGTTGTTCCGGTATTTTAGGGCCAAAGTTAAAAAAAACACAATTTATATGAAGTCATTTTAATTAAATTGTTATTTTTAAGCTAAACTAAAATATTTTCTTGGTATGATCAAACGCTTCTTATCCTTATGATTGAACTGAAGAAACAAACTACATAGGAAGATCAGTGCCTTAACCTGTTATGGGTCTTAATTTATAATTTATTTTGGGTGTTGTTTCCTTTTCTTTTTACATGACTTTTTCGACATCTTGGTAGTGTTTTTCTAATTAAGCTTTGATTCATGTCTTCCAAAAACATATGATCAAATTTAAGTCGACAAGAAAACACAAATGATACAATCTCAACCACCCAAATCCAAGAGAATAATAACACAACCTATGTTCAAAAGGAGCGTTGTCAATAGAGTAATAGCTAGCCAGGGCCTATTGTAATAAGTTTAGATGATATAAATCACATTTTTTTTTAAAAGCAATAATATTATTATGATATAAATCACATTTCTATTTATGATAAATATATGAAAGAGTATAACATACATAACTAGTTTTCTATTTGGTTATGTTTAGTTAGAATTGAAATCCTCCTAACTAAATATTAAGGGGGTGTTTTCCATAGCTTATTTAAGCTTATTAGCTTTTTAGCTTATTTAATTAAATAAGCTAAAATAAGTAAAAGTGTTTCCCATGACTTATTTAAAGAATGCTTATTTACGCTTTAAAATAACAAAAAAGGGCATGTCTAAAATCGGAGAAGAAGAAGCAAAGAAGAATAAAGGATAAAGGATGTAATTTGGATAAATAAGCTCTAATAAGCCTCAAAATATTGGCTTATTTATAATCCATAAATAAGCTAATTAGCTCATTCTTAATAAGCTATGAGAAATACTATTTAAGGCTTACTAGCTTAAATAAGCTAATAAGCCAAATAAATAAGCTATGGAAAACACCCTCTAAGTCTGATTTTATAATATTTATTGAATTGAATTAATCAAAGACCAGATTCTTTAAATTCGACTTCATTAAAATTTGGTTTATTACTCCGTAAAAGAAAATGGGCACCCACCCGGCCTATGCGTCTGCCTCACCACTAGAGGTGAACAAATACCGGTTTTTACTATATCCGGTTATAGTAAAAACCGGATCGGATTTTTCGGACAAAAAAAAAACCGGTTACGAAAAAAACCGGTTTAGTATTAACCGGTTTTGATATCGAATTCCGATACTATTTTATCCGGTTTCGGTTTATACTATAACCGGTTTTTATAAAAAACCGGTTTTTATTCGGGGCAAAAAATCCGGTCCGCGTATTTTTTATGTAGCCCACTGTTTTTTTTTTTTTTTTTTTTTTTTTTTTTGTTTTTTTTTTTTTTAAATACATTTCCTATAATATATACTATAAAAAAACATACATGTGAAAGAAAACTCAAATTTTGATTAATTTAAATACTTAAAAAGTACAATGTTAAAATTACAAACTTCCTAATTAAAAATATTCAAACTACAAACATCTAACTTAAAACCATTCAAACTTCGAATTAAAAGTGGGAAGCCAGGGAGGAGCTTCGGCATCGCCATCACCCCTACATAGCAACCCGTTCACGCTTCTTCTTCTTCTTCTTCTTCTTCATCGGGAGACGATATTCCAAGTTCCACTTCTTCATTGTGTATGTTTGATTCCAAGTCGACGTCAATTGGGTCTTCTAGTGTGGTCACGTGTTGTCTTCTAGCCGCACCATCCAAGTAATCTTTTAAACAAATACACACTTCCACAGATTCGGGACTCAACCGTGATCTTCTTGCGGATACGACCCTGCCACTCACAGAAAAAGCAGATTCCGAAGCTACCGTAGAAGCTTGGACGGTTAGTAGATCACGGGCCATGGCGGCTAGAACCGGAAATTGTGATTCCCTTTCCTTCCACCAAGCCAAAATATCAAAAGTTTGAAAATCCTCATATGTATATTTTGCTATAAAATTGGTTGACATGTAATTCCCTAACTCACTACTTGGGGTGGAACCACGTGCTCTCTTGGATTGAGAGTTCATAATTGTGTTAAAAAGTGACAAACCCGCATTACTTTGGCGTCTACTAGATTCCGCTCTCATTTGATCATGAATGGCACTAGATGTCCCGTATTTACCCAAATAGATCTCAAACATATCTCGAAAACATTTATTGAAATAATTGGTTTGGTTAGTTATAAAAGCGGGATCATCTTCGGTAAGGTTAAAAGAAAATGCAATTTGTTCGATTAATGTTTCAACTCCACCAACGTTTAAACAAGGGTTTAAAGCGGCGGCACAAGTAAATACCGGGGGAATTTCCTTAAAATATTTTAAAAGTTTTTCTTTCATTTTTGCCCCAACGAGTTTCAATTCTTCACCTTCAAACTCAAAGTCACCAATTTTGCTAGCCATCAAAAACAATTGGTTAAGCACCAACGGACTAGTGGGATAATAAACGCCGGATAAACAAGTTGTTGCGTCTTTAAAAACCTCAAGTAAATCGTGTAGTTTTGAAATCATTTCCCAACCGTCATTCGGATACTCTTGTGCTACAAGACCTTTATCAAACAAGTTTTTGTGAAAAGTTTGCAACGTATCTCTTTGCCTTAAGGCGGAGTGCATCATCATCCAAGTGGAGTTCCAACGAGTTGGACAATCCAAATTTGGACCCAAAGCTTTACAATTAACCGACTTGCAAAAACGTTTATAATTATTCAACCGTTTGTTGTTGGAGCAAAAAATCGATTTTATCATTTCTTTGAATTCTTTTCTTTTGGAGTCAATAACCTCCAAACCGGCTTGAACGGAAAGATTGATGATGTGTGCAGCACAACGAGTGTGAAAAAACACACCGTCTAAAATTGGTGAAAGTAGTATCTTTAATCGTGGAACCGCGTTTGTGTTATTTGACGCATTATCAAAAGACATAGAATAAACTTTGTTTTGTATGTTATAAACACAAATCACCCTTTTTAAAAGCGCAAATAAATTTGCGCCGGTGTGTGGTTCACCAAATAACTCAAACGCGATTGTACGTTTCATCATTTGCCAACTATCTTGGTCTAGCCAATGGGCCGTGACGGCTAGAAAAGAATGTCCGGTGTTATGTGGAGAACTCCAAACGTCACATGTAAGTGACACACCATAACGGTGTTCTTGGAATCCTAAAATCATTTTTTCTCTAGCCGCACGCCACATTTTTATTGCATCACGCCTAAGGGTAGTACGACTTACAGCGGTGTAACGCGGTTGCATTAGTGTTTGGATGGTTTCGGTGAAATCTTTATCATCAAAGTGGTCAAACGGCAAAGCTTTTGTAATCACGAACCTCGTAAAAGCGTCTCGTAATTTGTCGTTGTCGTAAATGAAAACACCACCTTGATTCGTCATGTTGGCTTGAGTTGCATCGGATGTTGCTCTTAGCGCCTTGCATGACTTGGAAATATGAGCCCTCAAAGTAGAGTTGCCTTCGGGTGCTAGAAACTTGTGACAAAGTTTGCACCGAGCCCTTTTTGAACCGTTGGACATCTCGCACAAGTCGAAATGTTCCCAAATTTCTTTATTTCTATTATGCTCGAGAATCCTCACCACATCGGGGTTTCCTCCGACGGAAGATTCTCCCGTATTCGGCATGCTACTACTACCGGCCATGATATCAATCTCAAGAAAGTGAGCTTTGGTGAATAAAAGTAGAGAATTTGGAGAGAATTTGGAAGATGTAAGTTGTGATTTAATCCCACAACATACCCACACTATATATAAGTGTTTTGGGTGGCAAAATGGTAAAAAAATAAGAAAAAAACGGTCAAGAAACACCCCAAACGGCTAGAAAACGGCTACTTTTCGAACCTAACGGCTAGTAGTAAAAAACCGGATAAAAAACCGGATAAAAACCGGTTTCAAAAAAACCGGTTTTTTATCCGGTAAAAAAACCGGTCGGCCCAAAATCCTACAAACCGGTCATACTATCCGGTTTTGAAAAATCCGGTCCGGATAAAAAAAAACCGGTTTTTAGAAAATCCGGTTTCGGATATTTTTTCGTATAAATCGGATATTCGGTTTTTTTGTGCACCTCTACTCACCACTCGTCTACTGGATGGATAGGTAGGCCGCATTGAATAACAGCCATTACACCTCAATTATATCTCATTTATCAATTTTCATTTAAATCTTCTAACCATTCATTGTTTCTTAAAATTTAAAAAAGTAAATAGATAAATACTATTACAGAGTCAGAGATTTACAATGTCTAAAAGTAATACACAAATGCACACCGCACCTTTTTGGCTGTGATGTACATTAGATGGAGTTAATGACCAAACTAGGGGTATTGAAAAAAGTATTTACTAGAATAGGGTTGTTTTGAAAATATTTACTAAAATAGGGATAATACATCCAAACAACACCCTTACTCTCTCCCAAACGCACCAAACTCCCCATCACCCTTCTAATCAAACCCTTCACTGATCTTACATCTTTCTCCCGAAAAATACCCCATCCTGCCGCCACACTGCCGCCGGACGCTGTCGCCGGCCATCACTGCCGCCTTAGACTCGTCGCGGGCCACCACTTCCATCTTACACTCGTCGCCGGTCACCACCACCACCTCACTTGCAATCGTCGTTGGTCACCATAACCAACTCACACTCGTCGAAGACGCCGCCTCACACTCGTTGATGACAACCGCCTCACTCATCGAGGACAACCATAGCGCCTCACCGCTGCCGCCTTAAACCCGTCGACGACCATGGCGGAGACCGGTGGTTAGATTCAGGGGTTGAACATAGGTGCTCGAAATTGCAGGTGAGTGTTTGTTCTCCGGGGATGGCGGCGGCTAGGGTTTCGGGGATGGTGGCGTCTAGGGTTCCGGCGATGGCGGCGGTTAGCTTCCGGCGATGAGACTAAGGCGGCAGTTGTGGCCGGAGACTAAGGAGGCCCCCTTTATCGACAAACGATTCACCAAAAGCAAGATAGAGGAAGAGTTGAAAGTTGAGGCGGTGTGTGAAGCGTCGTTGGTGGCCGACGGTGGTAGTGCCCTTTGTTCTTGAGAGAGATGTCGACAGATTTTAGACAGCGGTGTTGGTCGGCAACAAGGGTAAGCGACGGTGGTGGCCGGCGACGAGGGTAAGCGACGGTGGTGGCGGGCGACAAGTGACCGGCGGCAGTGTGAGGCGGGAGGGTGGTGCCAATTTCGTGAGAGACAGAGTGAGATTTGGGGTTGGGTTTTAAGTGTAGAAGGGAGTTTGGAGAGTTTAGTGTGTTTGGGAGGGTTTTAAGGGGGTGTTTGGATATAGTAACACTATTTTGGTAAATATTTTTCAAACGACCCTAATTTGGTAAATAAGTTTTTCAATCCCCCTATTTTGGTCAAAAACTCCATTAGATGCCACTAACATTTCTCATATTTGTATATTTATATATTACACTATGTTCTATAAAATAAAGAGCATAATATTCTCAATTTTATAGGAGCAAAATAGATTGAACTTTATTTAGGGTCTCTATCTTTCTTAGTACACCAGTAGTTCTTCCAATACAATATTATGCTTCTGTTTTATTTATAAAAAAAGTAAAAAAAAACGGACAAACAATTTCATCATGTTGTTTTATAAGTAAAAGGACTTGGACTCTACGAGATGTATGAGCAAGAATAGTACATACATACATACATGCATACGTACGGTCATCTTGTAACACAAACACATGTAGATATAGATATAGTTTAAACACTGTAATTAAGCCTTCCTCTTTTCGGTAATCTCTAAATCTTTAGCTCCATGTCGAGAGTTTGCCCATTTGTAGTATGTTTATAGCGAGAATTTATTGCTATTAATCGGTGAAAATCATGTTGTCCTTTCAAGGCTGCCACCGATTTGCATGTGTAACCATTCTGGTGAAGAACCCCTACTGAATTCCCTTGCGGGTTGCGACCCAAATGGCACCCCAGTCATATCGAATGCTTGTTGACCAAACTGAAAACACCAACATTGACCCGTTAATTAGATCGAAAAAAGACCACTGATTGGTTTTCTATGTCTACCCATGAACAAGGAACAGAAATATTCAACTTTTCATTTGATTTTCCAAATCTCATTTGGGATAAACATATGATCGAGTTCATGTAGACAAAAGGCATCACATTATATATACTTACGTCTTTTGAATGAAATCCTTGGGGGTTGGGGTGTGATCTTGAAGTGACTGCTTCAAGTTTCATAGATAAGAACTGTCACGCTTAACTTAATTAGATCGCTGTAATACTAAAAAGAAAATATATGTTATGATGTAATGATCCAAAAGAAAAGTATGCTCACCTCGACTTGTTGCTGCAGTGATTGTATATAATTAATTATCTCATCAAGAACCAGCGCCTTCCCAATAACCTGAGATCACATAATATATAAGCTTTTGGATAGGGATATTCCCCGTGGAATGATTCAAAAAAGAAGTGTGTAAGCAAGACAGCCTGAAGGTTTATGTATACTCATGGCTGTTCTATTTGTAGGCTGGTTGGGACTAAATTGGCAGCAAGGATACATGACTGAAAAGATTAAACAATTGGAACAAGATTCACATGTCATGACATCTAAGCATCTAACTCTTGTCAGTTTGCATGTTGTCATCAGCCTTGTTGCTCAAATGTTGGTATTAGTGTATTAATTTTGGCCAAATACATAGTTTATCTAAGCAGGCTGTTAATCTGTCAAACCGGTTCGAATTCGAACAAACAACGGGCCAAAAAGGTGATAAAACAAGAGGAAGACTAAATCACACCTTATTACAGCCAGGGACCAAATCTTGGAGAATTTTCATCCTTTCACTTATCTTCTCTCTTCTAGCCTGTTTGTGAAATAGGTCAAAAACCAACATAAAGGCAGGGGGGAAAAAGAGAGATTCAATTCAATTCTAGATTTGAAGAAGTTAGAAAAGATTACTCTTTCTGCTAGACTGTGGCTATCAGTGGCTTGACCTCTTCTTGCTCTAACATGAATGTAATCCTGTTTGGGTGGTTCAGATGGTTTTGAACTGTTTTCTGCTTTCTTGCCAGAACTTCTTTCTGCTTCTGGTTTTGATTCGGAGTTATCATTCTCAAGCGCCAAACTCTTCAATCGTTTGCCATCGCTATCAAGCTGGTTGAAATAGTTTCAAAAAAATTTCATAACTTAGAACCATATTCTACTTTATTAATTATGATGATTTAAGACATACAACAGTAATAGCAGTCTAGCATCAATACCAAACGGAGAGACTAAATTCACAAAGTACAGCAGAAAATGAACAGTTAACTGTTTATGTTGGTGTGAATTTAAGAGAATACAAACAGACAAGGTTGGTGAGATTCAAGAACTCTGGATCGATTAATAATTTACAAAAAAAACAAATAAAACAACAGTGCTTATCATACTGTATGAATTTTACTGTAGGATTCAATCACTGTTAAGATTATAATGTTTTTAATTTCTAATTTGAAGATAAATTCGTATAAGTTTCTTTAGACGAACACAAAGCAATTGAAAATAGGAGAGTGTATGTATAAGAAGATATCAATAACAAATTCAAATCTACGGTTGCTAAAAACTTATTGCGTAAATTGTTTTAAAACTGAATCAGATCAAAAGCTACAGTTAATCGATTACCACAATATTGCCATTGCTACGGCTGCTAGTTGAAACAGCTTTAGACGAATCATCATCTTCACGTCGTTTCTTACTCTGATTATTATTACCTCTTTGGTCCACAACCATCGGATCATCGGCAGTCACATGATCCCGATTATCCACAAACTCACCAGTAATATCCCCTAATTGAGTCGTACTAAACGACGCCGCATTGCCTCCGCCGCCGCTAAGATTAATCGTAAAGGGCCAGATCTCGGTCAAATTACACAACGAGGAACCTGTATTACCTGGCCTAAAACCACCTCCATTCATCATCACCGGCGGATCCATCCAAACAATAACAAATCAAATCAAATACGATTCAAATCACCATTAAACTCTTCGACACACAAGGTTGCTTCACATAAACGGTAAGCCGTGAGTGTCAAATCAGCTTGAATACAATAGATACAGAGGAGTATATGTATAGAGAAAGAGAGAGAGGGCTTGTGATTGTGGGTTCAGTGATAAAGCTGCGTGTGATCTCTCCTTTGAGAGTGGAGAGTTGTTGGGGTGCGTAGTGTACCCAGAAGCAGTGTAAGTTAGCAAAGGTAGACCACCCTCGGGAGCTGAAAAGAAGTGACTTCTGAGTGAGGATTCTCGGAGTGTCAAGCGTTTTCTTGTCGACCGCCTCTTTAAATTATCACAAATCTGTAACTTCTTCTCAGCCGTACGATTTACCTAGATTAAATCATAATCTTTACACTCCACCCCCTCTATCTTTCTTTTTTCACACTTACCACCTTTTGCTCTTTTTTTGTTGAACATATAGCCTAGTGTTATTTGTTATGAGTAATTTAAACTGTGAACTCACAGTAAAATATAATAAACTTTAACTTAATTATTTCTATATACTATTAAATTTTATAAATATTACAATCTACTTACATAATTCTTTTATTATATTCAAATAATTCTTTTTGCGTCTCATATTTAGATACCATTATATAATTAATTTTGTTATAATTTATATTGTATGTCATAACTTATATATAATAAGAGGATTACTAAAATTAGTTATATTGTTTTTCAAAATAAAAAGTTTATTTTATATAATGTAACTAAAAAAGTTTTTTGTATTATCGTACAATGTACCTATTTAAAAAGTTAAGTATGACCCATTTTAATACGATTGGTGATTTTTAAGGGGGTATGGAGTACATAAGATGAGTTATGAGGATGGTTTTATATTTAACTTTAAAAAAAGTATGAAAAATAAATAAAGACGTTTTAAATACTATCAGTACGATTTTGAAGAACAATAAATAAAGATATGGTTGAAACAAGATAGTTCTAATAGTTACTAACAGAAAAATTGTTATGACGACAAGTTCTGGTTTACTACTTAAAAAAGTGTTTGAGAATACGTTTTAGAATTAAATACTAATAGGGTGTTTGGTATTGTATAACGATATGTGATTATATGTTTTTTCTACTTACAAAAATGAGCTTTGAAAAGCAAATCTAGATGTATTATTTAAAAAAAAATTGTTTCGAATATATCATTTTTCAAGCCTAAAACACAAATACCTACCAAGATTAAAATTCAATAATCAATCTGTATTATATGTAGATGAGATAATTTAATCACAACATCCTAGTTTGCTATATATAAAAAAAGTGTTTGGACAGTACATTTAATACGTGGATAGAAATAATAAATAATGAATTTAGAGGAATAAAAATTTATAATTGTTGTAGGTTTTTTATAAGGGAAGTGATTCTTCTATGTAAGAAAGTGGTTTATTTATAAATGTATGATTCATTAACATGTAAGGTACCTACCAAATGGCTTATAGCTTAATGGTATCTGATGTTTAAGTGTCCTATAAGATTGTGGGTTCTAGTCGTACTGTGGAAAAAAATGGTGTAGATTTAGGATTATATTAGATGGTATATGTGTTTAGCCGTTAAAAAAAAACATGTAAGATAACTAAAAATAATATATTCTAATATTTTTTTTCTTCCTACTTTATCTTCATACTTGTCATAAGATGACATGTGGACTCTATTAATTCTCTTTTCTCACCTTCTTTATTTGATTTGAACACTTGTATTAATCTTATAAATAAAAAGATAAATATAAAGAAAAAATAGAATGATATATATTCGCTCATGATATATAAACATCTTTGTAATTTGTAATGTATAATTATCTTGATTAGAATTGACTTTTATAGTTAAAGCATAACTAATTGGTTGTTTATGTCACTAGTGCATGATTAACATGTGACGCTTACTTATTTGATCTTGATTGACATAATAATTACTAAGATTTAGTCCTTTTTAAGGAAAGGTCATCCAAACTCAAAAAGGGTTAGGATGGTTGATGCCATCATTCTTCTTCTTTTTGATAATATATTAAACAAATAAATAATTCTTCCTTCTCGTAATAAACGTTTGCCTCTTTGAAAAAAAGAAAATATTGTTTCTCTTATTTCATATATTTACTTTACTAGTTTATTGACCCGTGTACGTACGGGTATTTCAGAAGTGTATTTGAGATATTAAAATTTTTAAATAAAAATAATACAGTAAATAAAATATCACCTTTGTGATGAGAATATACTAATTTTAAAAAAGTATCATATTACAATAAAATTTATACCAAAACGTAGATAAAAATGAGACGGTCGTAAATATATAATTACTTTTTCTCTAAACAAAATATATCACAAGTTACTAAAAATAATTTATAAACGACTTATAATTAATTACATTAGTATACATTTTTTATAAAACCCCCTAACATTTTCTTAAAACCTCCTTATATGTTTTATAAAACCCCCTCAAAATATTCATCTAACCCCCTCCTAATAGATTTAAAATTAATATTTCAAAATTGAAATTGAATAATTTGAAATTAAAATTTCTTATCCACGTTTTTAATCTTTTCAAAATTATTTTGAGAATAAAATAATTTTGAAATTGAAGGTTATGATTGATTAATTAAGACTCAATTTATGGTTATTTTTAAAAAATTTACATGCCTTTTATATAGATATATAGATAGATATAGATTCTACTATATATTTAATAATAACAAACGTAGTTTAATAAAATTTTTATGATATCTTCTCTTAATTCTAACACTTATTTTAATTCTATAAGTAACAAGATTAAGTAGGAAAATATGAAACATCCTTTAAAAACCCATATTGCTTATTGTAAAATGTTTTACAAGTTTATTTAACTTTTTGGTGTTTTGTTTGTTATACTTTCCGTTTAATCTATTTTACTATTTGATGAGAAATGTTCAATATAGTTCATTATTTATCCATAGTCCTGAGGGACTAATTTTAGCCTTTGGATCAGCCTCATCAATGGTCCAGATTGAATTTTAAAATTTTGGGCGGAGTGACATTTTCGTAATTCACGTGTGATGTTTTTACAATCACATGTGATTGCAACTGAATCACATGTGATTGAATATTAAAATTCAGGACTATGTTTTTTATATGGACTATATTGAACACAACTCACTATTTGATATATATAACTCTATTTAATATATGATAATTGGTCGGTAACTTTTTTCTTTATAAAACAAGAATTTATTTATTAATATTAAAAATGACTTTAGACTAGTGTTAGTGAAAGATGAGTGAATTATGTCATTATTTAGCAACATAAGAATGACAAGGTCGAGTAATGAGATAGATGGCATAATGGTTTCGCAGCAATTGCTTCTAGACGAGAGCAATCTAAAGTAAGTTAGAATTGTCATACCAAAGATGGGGAGAGGTAAACCGTTAGACTAAACTAAATTCAAGGGTGGTACGTGATGTTTCAAAGAGGTGGGTTTTTGTTGGTTGACGAACCTTCAATATAATTATTTAAAAAGCTAAAATGTTAGGTGAATGGAGACTCGGTGTGGTGTACTAATCCATATGAACACGGGTGATGCTCAAACTTGTGGTAAGTGGTAACTACTAGGGCATAAAGTTGTTTAGCCAAACTATGAATCTATATGAGAGAGTGATTGAGAACATGCTACATTTTTATTATATATAATTGTCAAGGGTTTAAGCTATGTTATTTTACAGTTCACAATGGGTTTTGCTATAATGCATTTGTTCATATTATATACCAGATATCAAGAGAGGTTACGAAGTTTTGCTGTGGATCAAGTAGTTAGACACTTACTCGTTATGCTAGACATCCCAAGTTCAAGCCTTGCCATACTTATTTTTTTCTTCCTCGGTCCCTCTTCGGCTCTTCCCCCCTATTCTTTTTTCTTTATTTTTTTTCTTTTTAATCAATTATTATTTTTCTTTTTTTGCATTTTAAAAAATCGTACCTTATTTGCTTTCTATCTTATGTTAACGTTCTTTTTTCTTTTTTAAATTTGATTTTAATTAGCATATTTTATTACAATAAATTTGATTTTCTTTTCTCTCTAATAATATATACCTATATTTGTTGATAAGTTAATAGTCTCCTTAAAACTATGTGATATTGAAAGACTTATGTTAAATATATATAAGCCCAAGTGCTTTTTGCCCCCTTCTATTGTTTTCTTTCTTATTTTAAAGAAAAGAATGCCTATTATTATTTGTTTAATTAAATTATGTATGTTGGTTTCAATAAGTCATAAACCGCATGTTGTAACTAGGGATGGCAATAGTCATCCGATCCAATGATCATCCACCCGATCCGATCCATCAGTGGTGGATATGGACGAAGTTAAATGGATGAATATTGGATGTGGAGCGGATATGGATGTTTAGCGGATCGGATATGGATGATGATTATCCATCCATGGATGAATCCATTAACCCGAAATTAAATTTTTCTAAGTTAAATTTATATATAATTAAGTTTGTAAATCTATATATTTATTATATTTTCAACATTTATATATAAATATAATATTGAATATATGTATATATATATATATAATTATATATATATGCAAAATTATAATATTATATAATTATAAAGTATGTTTAGCTTTTGTTATAGTTAGATTATGTTATATTTTAATTTTAATTTTTTTAATAAAAAACTATGTATTTATGTTAACAAAAATCATAAATTATGTATGATATTTCCTTTGAGAAAGATTTATTTCAATATCCAGTGGATATCCATTTACCCGTCTAATCCGATGGATATGGATATGGACGGATGAAATATTTTTTAGTGGATATGGATATGGATATGGATGATGAAAAAGTAAATGGATATGGATGTGGATATGGCCTAATCCGATCCAAATCCGATCCATTGCCATCCCTAGTTGTAACCAGTAACCATGCATTGTTATGTGGTTTTGTTTCTAACTAGATGTAACAATTTACTTAATACTTACTAATACTATATCTATTAATACAACACCTATATTTTAAAGAAAACATATGTAATGATTTTTTATCTTATTAAAGTTATAACCACTACTTTATTACAAATGACAATTAAATCTTTAATCTATACGTAATAGAGAGAAAATAAAACCTCAAATTTTAAGACAATAAAAAAAATTACACCAAATAATAATCTCAATAAAAGTGAATGAGAACTAATCATGAAAATTTTGCTCAATAGTTTTTTTTAAATAAATAATGTTAATAAAGAATGATTTAACTTATTTCATCTTGAAATATAGTAACTTATTAGTTTTATTACAAAAAACTAAATTTCTTAACCTAGTTATTTTTAAGGATTTCAACATTTAAGTACTTCTTTTAGTATAATACTATGTCTTCTAAGTTATACATACAAATACCACACATTAAGCTACGCTTTTTAAAATTTTCTTTATTGTATCCTTCAAATATATATTAATTTAACATACAATTTTGTATTCAATACAACTTCAAATTGTTAGTATCTATATATGGTATATCTCATTTACTCAGTTTTTTAATATATTATTTTATATTCTTTTAACGGCATTTTATTGATTAAGATACTCTAGCACATAATTTCTAATATTACATAATATGTGTAGAAAGGGATAGTTAATTGTGTGTGTATATATATATATATATATATATATATATATATATATATATATATATATATATATATATATATATATATATATATATACACGTATATAACTGGATATAGAATTTTTAAGAGTAAATATACTAAAAACATTTATCTAAATTGTAGATATAGATAAATTAGTGTAAACGAATTTACGTTAGCAACTTAGACACGCAACAAAGCACTTGTATAAATTTCTAGTTGTGAAACGACCATGTCAAAAAGCCAATTTCATTTTATGCCAATAAGGTCTGCATAGATGCAATACTATTTATTAGAATCCTAGTGAAGAAATATAGGGAAAGACAATTAGAATTAGACATGGTGTTCATGAATATGAAAAAAAGGCAAATGATAGTATTCCTAGAGTTATGAGATGGAGAATCTTGAACACAAATTGGTGCTAGCTAGGAAGATATATAGAGTTATAAAAGATATATAGAAAGATGTGATGACTTATGCCCGGACCCTAGTAGGTGACACAAAGCACTTCCCAGTAAAAAAAAAATTACACTAGAGATCAACCTTTAGCCATATCCTTTTTGTAGTGATTTTTCATGAGTTATCATGAGAAATCTAAGGAGAATTTTGTTGTGCGTGCTATTTCAAATGGCATTGTGGAAAGGTGTAACACTAGATAGTCAAAAGTCATTGTCTAGACTATAACTTTGAAATTAATTAAAATCACTGTAGAAATATTGGTAGAACATAAATTTGAACATAAAAGGTGTTTAAACTTTCATTCATTTATCCATATGAGATGAGTTTTTAGAACTCCTCCGCCTATATCCTTTGTCGTCTTTTATTTATGTGAGATGAGTTGGTATAAACTTACTTACTTAAACACATGCATTATGTTCCCTATTTATATTTCAGAGATAAAAGAAAAGACTTTGAAAGAAATGGAAATCAATTAAAATTTATTTCTTGTATCCGCGCTTTTTAAGGAGAGAAAATAAATGATTTTAAAAGAAAATTTGATTAACTTTCACTCTATAACTTTCTGAAGATTTGGAAGAACGTAAACAGAAAAGTTATACAGTTTTCTTTAGTGACTAAATTATAATTAGTGACATTTAATAGTTTTGGTAACTAAGGATATTTTCGTAATATAATTCATTTTCTTTCTTTCTCTCCGATTTATGAACACAAAATTAAAGTATTACCTATGTTGGGTATGTTCGGTATGGAGCTTTTTAAAGCTTATTGGAGCTGGTAGCTTTTTGTTTTGAAAGAAAAAGCTACAAGTCATGTTCGGATGAAAAAATTGGAAGTTTTTTTAAATAAAAAAGCTCTAAAACAAAAAGCTTCTTGAGCTTTTAAAACTAGCTGAAGCTTTTTATATACCAAATTACTTAAATACCCTCTTTAATTATTTTGTAAATCCTCCTATTTTTGTAATTTGTCCTTTTTTGTCATTTTACACTATTAAGCTCCAGCTACCAGCTAATTTGCCGAACACATATAAATAATATAAACAGCTTCCAGCTCCAGCTACCAGCTTCCAGCTTACAGCTATCAGCTAACAGCTTCCAGCTACAACTACCAGCTACTTCCGCCAAACATACCCGTTATGTTCTTTTCTTTCAAAGCTGAAAAACTAAAGTGACATTTGTTGTTTAAGATATCTATGTATGAATATTCTTACGATGACTAAACATTAATGCATGTTTCTCATATCCTAATGTTTATTTATAATTTGTTGTTTGTGATTTAAAACATATACATTTTCTGTATTTATCTGTTTTAAAATATTTCATATTCATATGACATAAATTTGATTAACAAATTTTAATTTTTTCTAATCATACAATAAAATATTTGGATAACAAATATCAAACTATAAATAAATAGTTAATTAAAACTAAAATATTTTAAAGTGAGATGTTATGTTATAATAATACTTTAATAGCACGTTAAGCTTAAACACAAAACTGTAATCGTGTTAGTTGACACAAGGTCAATTTATATCGTATATGTTGATTTAGTGTGTACTTTGTATGTTTCTTCGATTTAATAAAAGCTTAAACACTTGGTTTTAAAAATATTTTGTAGCCCTGTCATCCAACATACAAACATTTGAATACATTAATATAATTCTGTTAAAAATACATAAACTTGAAAGTGAATTTATATTTTTCTTCATATAACTCAATTTAATAATCTTTCTAATAACGTTCGATTTTGGTTTTATCTTGATATAGGCCAAGTTTTTTCATTTTTAAAAAATGTATATTGTGACAAAATGCAATGAAATTTATCTAAAATGTTATTGTATACAATCGATATTTGTTTTCCAACATAATGCAAAAAAGTGTCATTATATGCAATATAACCTGCAATAACATGTCACATACAATCTAACAGCTTTTCGGTGAATATCCGGCAAAAAAACTCACGTTCGAATCATTAATTAAAGGTTAATCTTACTCATTTTAAAGCAACCTCGATATATTTTAGGACGTATATTGTAACACCGGTTTCACGAGCTTAAAATTAGAGTAAATTAAAACTTTATTTACACCAAAAGTTGCAGCGGAAAAAAACCACTGATTACATATTAAGTATTGCTTATCAACTTGGCGATCACAAACAACGAATCAAGCCAAGTACCAAAATTAAGCCAGTGTTACCACCACGCACCGACCATCGTTAAACAGTATCAGAGTTATTAAACTACAAGTATTCCAAAAGATATATACAATAACACTACCCACAGCAACCCGCCTCGCCAGGCCATCTGATCACTAACCTGCGAAAAGGGAAATATCACGAAACATTAGCTACACTAGCTAGTGAGTACAAGTATCACATAAGCATCAATAAGCATGCTATCACGTCACAATAAAGCACACAATGCTAAATTATCACATAGCGGTGTGCCGACAGGTCAGCAGGATCATATCTCGCGGGGTTGCAAATCCCGCTCAACGAATCCAACTGAGCAAATCAGCAACACCAATCCATGCTGGAGGAGAAGCAAAGAGCAACCCCTTGAGCACGTTGCGGAGCCACCTGGACTCAATTGGGCCTTAGTTACAAACCATGACCCTACTGTTTTGTCAAGGAACGGCGGCCTGCAGAACCTTTACCCCAGAAAATCACTCGTGGGAACCGTTAATCCCTGAATAACACTCAAGGGACCCAGCCGCATCGGCGACTGACCTCAACCCCTGCGTCTGTCCGGACAGGAGATCATAAACACGTTTGACCCATAGGGTCCACATTACGCATGCGTATCACATATCACAATTTATATCACATGGTATCACTTATAACACTGTATCACTTTATCACATAGCACACAACACAGGCACACAATAGCCCTACTTACTGAGTCTTATGGGAAACCGGTACTCACCTCGATATCACAAGAGGCAGATGTGAATCCGAGAATCCCAAGAACACACTGAGTCGTCCGAATCACCTAACACATAAGGTTCAGGCTTGGTTATCACTTACACGTAACACACACAGGTTAAAACACAAGTTACATAAGCTGTCCACACTGAACAGCCTCCTACGGCCGCAGAGGATATATCCTACGGCCGTAGGACACATGAAAAACCCACCCTACGGCCGTAGTATCCAGTCACTACGCCCGCAGAGGTTCCTTCCAACAAACAATGTACTACAGCCGTATAAACTCTCTTCTACACCCGTAGTAGTTGTTCTTTGGTGAACTACGACCGTAGGTTATGTACCTACGCTCGTAATCCTTGTTTCATCGTCCGTAGACGGTAATTAACACAAAAAGACCCTACGGCCGCAGTAACCCTGCCTACGGCCGCAGTAAACACAAAAGGCTTCCTACGGCCGTAGGGTTCATTACCTACGCCCGTAGGGAGTGCCTGCACAGCAGGTCTTCGTCTCTGTTCCGACACAGCTTCTGCCAATTCGCGTTTTGACACCAAAACTCGATTGAAACCAGATTCAATCGTTTGTACATGATACTCGACATCAAAGGAAGTTTATAAACATATTTTTGACACAAAAACAACTCAAACACATAATTAAACACCATTAAAGTGGTGTTTCTTATTCAAGAACACAAACTAGGTTTCTTAGTGAGAATACTTACAAACAAGAAGAAGAAGCAACTGATGTATCACTCAATCAGCTATACAACTCCTTTGCAACTGATTTGTGCCTTGATTTCTTTGAAGAACTTGAGAGCAAAGTGTGTGTACGTGTTTTCTTAACATGTACGTATGTTTGTGTGTGGGTGTTTGACTCAAAAGAAGTCAAATATAACTTAAACCGCCATAAGGTGGATAAATATCACAAACGGGGTATTTTGTTCCCCTTTCCAACTTACAACTTGACACACGCCATCCCGTTTTACCTAACGGGGATATCTACGGAATCATTACGCGAAACCGTATAACACGACATCACTTCTAGACACGTTTGACACTTTTCACATTATCACATTAGTTAACACGAGACACGTTAGTCACACAAAACACTTAATTAATTTCACTTAAAGTCACTGTACAAGCTCTAAAACACAAAGCACAACCCTACACTGCTAGGCCCATTTACAGGGTGTTACATATATTATATACCAATCACCCCTAATTGTTTGCTATAGTAGGTCAACAAAGAATTCATTGAGTCCTTCGAATTATAAGCAGGTCGCGTTTGAATCATTTAGCAAGGTTAACCAAAGCACTTGCTTTTGCAAATCGTGTTCATTAAAGCAAATGTGCAATTCAAGGGGACGTTTCATCCAAAGCAACTATGTGATTCAACTGCCCATTCTTACTCACGAAGGAGTAATCTAACTTTTTGTGCAAATCATGTTCATCCAAGGGGACGTTTCATGTTCTTGAAAATCGAAGGTGAGATTTCATAATGGTGCAATTAGGGTTTTGATATGTGCAATTAGGGTTTCTATTTTTTGTATGCGATTCTTAATTGTGTACGAATAGGGTTTCCATCTGTGAGATTTCAATTGCAATTTTAGGTTATAATCGTGATATGTACAAATACTTTTTTTGATTTGTGTTGAACATGAAGATCAAGATTTCTATGCAGATTGTTTCTATACAAGTGAACATATTAAAAATCTTGTTTTTCATACAAACTAAATTTGTGTCGTTTTCAAGTGACTATACTAAAATCAATTCAAGATCTTATAATTGATTTATGTTGAACTATAGGATTTTCTTTTATGAACATGAACAGTCAATAATAATTTACAAAAGAAAAAAAAAAGAAAAATGCCCTGCAACTTGATGATGTAATATAAGTTATATACAATGTAACAACTACAAAAGTCAGTAGCATCAATCGAGAAAAATTAACTTTGTTACATATAATAATATTATAGCTTAGTATATTATATTTTGGCGTACTTTGTTATTTTACCTCAGTGCATATGAATTTGGGTGTTGTGTTAGACACACACACACACACACACACACACATATATATATATATATATATATATAGGAATAAGTTCCATTGATAACCATTTTTAGTGCGAGAACCACGAAAACCAATCTGAGCCGTCCAACTCCCCCTATTTCAATGTCATTGCCCATCCATGAATTCCTCACATACACCCTGCCACATTTGATTCCTCCACGCTCTCCATCTATGAATTCCATTTATCAAATCAACGGCTAAGATTGGTTCTCGCGGTTCTCGCTCAAAAATCAGTTTTCAATTGAACCCTCCCATATATATATATATATATATATATATATATATATATATATATATATATATATATATATATATATATATATATATAGGGTGCGGTTCAAACGAGAACTGTTTTTCGTACGAGAACTGCGAGAATCATTTCTGGCCAATCAATTAATTCATTGTCTTTTTTATTTATTTAGAGATGAAAGGGTAGTGTTGTCAAATGTTAAAATTGTCTTTTTTATATTGACATTTTGCGATGGTTATGCAGCGTGATTTGCGATGCTTACACAAGGTAATTTCATATCGTGCGGTTTAAATTACTTTTTGAAGGTTTTACTTTTTCCAGAGCTATTTCTAATGAAACTAACAGACAACTACTATTTTTGTTTTAAGCAACCAAAAATCAATTAATTCAAAACACACACACTTCAATTAAATACTGATTAGTTGGTATCGATTGTTTTTATTTGCTTTAAATTTGTATTTCTTGGATTTGTTTTAGCATATGGTCTTACAAGTAATAGTGAAAGAAGCTACAATGCACGAATCATGCTTGTGTCAATGATCCTTTTTTCATACGTCAACTACCAGAAATCATCAATTCAACCCCCATAACCCGAGTGCTAGTTTTAGTCACTCTTATTCTCACATTGGCTTTCTTCATAGGTTATGCCGTGTCATATAGCTTATTTTATAATTTTGGTTGTTGTTTTATGTGCCCCAAATGTTTGATGAAATGTCACAATGAAAAAATAGTTGTAGTTGTGTTTTGCATAGTATTTTTTTATAATTTTAAAAAGAGAAACGATTCTTTTATACAATCAACTTGTTGTTTACACTTTGTTGTTTTGTTTTTTGGGGGCTTGGTTAGTGAGTTGGTAGTAAGAGTTGTTGCTTATCCGTTGGATCTATTAATTCGACACTGAGTTTGATCCAACCAAATCCGAGTTGCACAAGCGCACGTATCTATATTTCTACTGGAAAAAACTAGGTGCACCTATGCATAAATGAAACTTGCATCTGTTTGCACGCATGCATATCTACATCTGTGTTGGAAAAACTAGGTGAGCATATGCAAATGCACAAGTGCAAAATTTGCATATGTGCATATCTACATCCGTGCTTAAAAAATAGGCGAATCTGTGCTTATGCACAGGTGCAAAATTTGCACGTGTGCAAAATTTGCACTTGTGTACATGGCGAGCTGTAGTGAAAAAAAAAACACAATAAACACACAAAAAAAAGTTTGAAAAAATATATTAAGATCGGTCTCAAATTAAAGAGCATATTTTTCTCGTTAAACCAGGTAAATGTGCAAAATTTGCACATGTGCTGAAAAAACCAGGTAAATGTGCAAAATTTGCACTTGTGCAAATTACGAGCTGTATAGAAAAAAACCCAACAAAATCTGCACTTGTGCAAAATTTGCACTAATGCAAATTTCGAGCTGTACAGAAAAAAAAACCCAGCAAACACAAAAAAAAAATTTGAAAAAATATATCAAGACCGGTCTCAAATTAAAGAGCATAATTTTCTCGTTGATTCGGTATAATTTTTGTAATTTAACACTTTTCCGTTTGATGTGTATATTAGTTTAAAAAATACGGGGGTAATGTAAAAATGTCCAAACTACCCTTAATTAATTAAGGATAAGTTTGATTAGTTTAAGGTTATCCATTAACAACTATTTAATCTCAACCATCCATCTCTTTGATCAATGACTGTAATTGGTTCTCGCAGTTCTTGTACAAAAAACGGTTCTCGTTTGAACCGTCCCCTATATATATATATATATATATATATATATATATATATATATATATATATATATATATATATATATATATGCAAAAGTTCAAACGAAAACTGTTTTTCGTACGAGAACTGGGAGAACTAATCTGAGCTGTCAAATTCCCCCTCCTTTGATGTTATTGCCCACCCACGAATTTCTCACATGCACCCTGCCACACTTGATCCCCTCCACGCTCTCCATCCATGAACTTCCCATATTCAAAGAACCGTTGAGATTGGTTCTCGCAGTTCTCGTACGAAAAACAATTCTCGTTTGAACCCTCCCCTATATATATATATATATATATATATATATACACACACACACACACATATATACACACACACACACACACACACACACACACATATATATATATATATATATATATGGGACGGTTCAAACGAAAATTATTTTTCGTACGAGAACTGTGAAAACCAATCTTAGCCCTTGATTAATATTAATCAATGACTAAGATTTTTTGGAGGGTTATTAATGACACATTAATGGGGGTTATTTCGGAAAAATCAAGCCTCAATTAATGACGGCTCATCCGGACGTAATCCACGGTTGGATAAATATATAAATTACTAACATACCATTTCTAAAGAGTAATTAATGGCTTTAAAAACAGTTTTCCCAGTTCTCGTACGAAAAATAGTTCTCGTTTAAACTTTTGCATATATATATATGAAGAAGTCCATTTGAGAACCAATTTTAGTGGGAGAACTGTGAGAACCAATTTAAGACATTCAATTCCCCCTACTTCAATGTTATTGCCCACCCATGAATTCCTCACATGCACCCTGCCACACTCTATCCCTCCACGCTCTCCATCCATGAACTTCCCATATCCAATGAACGGCTGAGATTGGTTCTCGCGCTAACAGCGGTTCTCGAATGAAGTCTCCATCAATCTGAGCCATTTATTATTACGAGAACTGCGAGAAATAACCAATCTGAGCCGTCCAAATTTTCCTCCTTTAATGTGATCACCCACCCATGAATTCATCACACGCACTTTGTCACATTTGATCCACCACGCTCTACATCTATGATTTTCACTTATCAAATCAACGGCTAAGATTGGTTCTCGCGATAATTGTTTTTATGTGCGAGAACTATTGGTAGCACCATTAGTGACTCATTTATAGGAGCATTTTAATCATTTATATATTAGCCTTACTATGAATTGCGTCCGAGTAAACCCTTATTAATAATTGAGGCTTAATTTGTCCAAAATATCTTTTATTAATGGGTTATATGGATAGCTGTTAATTTATTTTAATTAAAAATACTAGAATTGGATACACACCACTTGAGAATAAAGACATCAAAATAATTTAATCAATTTTATTAAAAAATAAAAATAAAATCTTACAATAATTTATAAAAGGCCAAGAAGGCAATTAAACCATCCCGACCCCAACGCAACGTTGCTTTCAAACGTCGTTGTAGTAAATAGGATTTGAACCTACCCTTCAGGATTATTTATCCTTTGATTAAATGAAAAACTAATGTATCATTCTAATTTCAATATTAGTTTAGTAAATAGCTTGGTTACAATTAATTAGTTATAAAATAAGGGGACGTCATTTACTTTATTGATAGAATCTAAAGTTACTTATATTAATTACGAATTTAGTCGCAAAGTCATAGTTTTACGGATTTATCTTAATCTAAACCAACTCGACTTTCTTACATTATTGTTTCTTTCTTAACTTAAAATTTCCTTAAATCAATTGTTCATTCATTTTTAAATTTTAATTAATTTTAAGCATTAAATAATATTCAATATTTTGAGAGAGAAGAAAAAAAATAAAGATTTATATTTCTTTGACCTTTCTCTCTCTCTACTACTACTTATCTCTCTTTCGGCAAGTAATTCTTTTATTTTCGTCTACATATTTCATTTTTTAAAATTTTAATTCCTTTTTTTCTTTCTATATAGATTTTAAAAATGATTTTCATTTAGATCTAATATAAATATTCAATTTACGTTTTAATTGGATTCAAACTTAAAATTCAGTGTTTGTTTTGGTTTAATTTGTATTTTGATTTTACCACATACCAAGTAGTTAAATGTCAAATTATCGAAAATCATATAGTTAAATTACAAAAATGATGTAATATTATTTTAACTTTATATATTTTATTGTCTATAATAAGTTTTTTTAACTTTTTAAATGTTTTGTACTTTTGGCAGACGAGTTCTATTGCACTAAGATGTCACTTTCTTAATGCCTTTTTTAAATTCACAATCCTCTTTTTACAAAATTTAAATTTTGAGTATATTTTACAATTTACAGTTTTATCTTTAAACACGCAATATGGTTACTTTCGGGGTTATCGGGTTAACCCAAACTTGACCCATTTATTTTTGTATGGATTTCATGTCAATCCTCTTGTGACCCATTCAGGTTTTTGCTGGGTGTACGTCACTTTTTCCATGATGCGTTCGGGTTACAATTACAAGGAGACCATCAATATATATATATATATATATATATATATATATATATATAGAGAGAGAGAGAGAGAGAGAGAGAGAGAGTGAGAGTGAGTGAGTGTGTGTTTGGTTTAAATTAAAAGAATATTATTGTAAAGAAGAACATATAGCTAGATCTCTATGATCTAAAGTGTTTAGCGAGCTTATTATCACGCGCGGTACATATTTTTTTTGTTGACACTGGTTTAAATTAATAATCACTAAACTAAAAATGAAGTGGATGTAATATATTGTTCCTAAAATTTCTCTTTTTATATAAGTAACTTTTGACATTCAACACAAAAGTGTATTTGTCATAACTAACAAATTAAATACCTACACAAACACACTACAAGAAAACAGGGTTTTAGTGTCGACGAATTTCGTCACTAATACCCCCAAATGTCGTCACTAAAGCCTTTATGACGACGTGTCGTCACTATTGCGTCGTCACTGCTGCCTTGCCGCAATTGCCTATTTGACGTCACAATTGACTGTCATCACTATTACCTTTTGTCGTCACAAAAGGCGTCGTCACTAATACTTATTCAATTTTAATTTTCTATTTTTTTATTTTATTGATATTAAACCTGTATATTTGATATTTCAACAAAAAAAAAACGGAATTTTCATAAATCCGCAACTACTAAATACCATTAATAACGTACTAAATCCAAATATATGTACAAATATTTTTAATACTATGTTAAGACGTACAACACGTCTACTAATTAATAAAGATACAAACTACTCTTCATTGTTATCGTTCTCTTCCTCCTCGTTCTCGTTCTCGTCCTCCACGCTATTATTTTGGGTTATAACGGATTGAACCATTGCAAACAATTGTTGTCTAAAGTTCGGGTTATTGAAAATTGCTCGAAGTGGATCCGGCTACAAAATAAACATATATACACTTATTATACACTTATAACAAGTAAAAATGACTCATGAATACAAAATATCACCAATTCATACTCAATATAACCAATTCATACTCATACTAGGTTTCAAGTCCGTGTAAACACGGGACAACATGTAAGATCTTCAATAAATAATTTTATATTTCTATATTAAATCATACCGAAAGTTTGATTATCAAATAACTAAACAACAATTACACACCTGACCACCAATAGAGTTTGATTATAAGGTTTTATCATAAAACTTGCATTTCTTAGCACATAAAATATAATCATATGACCAATGAAAAACATTAATGCCTGATTACAAATCAATTTATAATCCAAAGCTTAATACCAAAATTTTAGTAACTTAATTTTTCACTGGCTTCCAATGTATTTGTCTACAAAGAAATTATACATCAAGGCCATTACTCACTAAAACAAACCTGATGATTAATTTGACACACACACACACACAAACCGCAAATAAGTTTGATTTTAAACTACTACCAACCACAGGATGAACCATATTTACCATTTTTGTGTAGCAAATAAGCAAAAACTAAAGAACCTAAAATAAACAGGTTTGGTAAATCTGCTCCCCATTGTTCATTAGACTAATCTTAGATTGTGCATATGAATATAGCAACAACTAAAGAATCACATGAATTTGAACCTATATTGATCAATCAAACCGTAACACAAAGTTATAAGTGATATTGTACGAGTCTACTTAAAAATCAAAAGCTCGAATTTACTTACCGTTTAGAAAGCACAAGCTTCCATCAATCGAGCCCAATTGAACCTCGCAATTTTTAGCTCCATATGTTGCAATGTGCTATTGATCTCCTTTCCTACACTCTGCCATGAACAGTAAATGGTTGAACAATTCATAATACCATCAACTGAGTTTATTTCATTTTATTTTATATATAACTAATTAAGTAGAATTGAAATCTCCAAAATTTTTAATAATGAAGGCTACATACCATAGGCATACAGACTGCCATTGTTGTCAGGAAGGATGGCAATAAGCAATTCCAACTCTTTTCCTCCGACCAGATGTGGTCTCATACTTCTGTCAAGCTGCATCAATATGAGATTTTTTTATGTGGAGTAAATTACACCGTTCGTCCCTGCAATGGTCCCTGTGGTTCATTAATTATACTGGACGTCCCTGTGGTTTAGGTTTTGTAACGTCTATGGTCCCTGGTCCAGTTAAAAAGACTAAAATACCCTTTTCTTTTTAATTTAGAATTTTCTTTTACACTTTATTTATTTTCTTAATTATTAAATAAGTTTTATTATTATTCTTATTATTATTAGATAATTAAACCCATCCCCCCCCCCCCCCTCATTCAATCTTTCTCCTTCCTCTTCCTCCACCCTCTTTCCCCTTCCCTGCAACTCCGGCCACCTCACCGGCAACCTCACGGCCGTCCTCATCTGCCACACCACCATCTGCTGTCTCTCCGCCTCCACACTGCCTGCCACAACCTCCATCTCCAACGTTCTTCAAATGTTGTTATTAGGGTTTTCAAATCCTAATCGGTTGGTTGTTCTTCAAATTCTTTGGACAAACAAACCACCACCGCTGCCACCTTCCTTCCCCGTCGCCACCATCTCGTTCTCTCTCTTTGTGTACAGATCTGATGGGTTTGATTAGGGTTTTTTGTTTTTTCACCACCACCGCCACCATGGCACCACCACCGTAGCCCTTTACCAAGAACAACACCCACCACCAAGAAGAATGAACAAACCCTAACCTTTTTTGTGCGATTAGGGTTTCCAGATCTGTAATGTAATCGATCCCTTTTTTGTGCGATTTGTGTATTACGACGGTGGCAGGTGGAGAACGCTTCAGGGGCTGAGGAGGTGACGATCCAACGGTGGCGGTGGTCTTTTTTAGCGGTGGCAGTGTGGCGGTGGCGGTGGTTGGATGCTGTTGAGGAGGTGACGATGCTACTTCCGGCGGTTGTCTTTTTCGGAGGTGGCGGTGCTCCGGCGAGGCGGTGGCAGGGGTGGCGTAGAGAGAGGAGTGAGAGACGGAGAATGGGGGGAAGGTGGGAGGGATGGTTTTCTTATAAAAAAATAATAATAATAATAACAAAATAAATTATTTATTAATTAAAAAAGAAATAAAATATAAAAGAAAAGTTAAATTAAAAAGAAAAGGGCATTTTAGTCATTTCATGTGGACCAGGGACTACAGATGTGACAAATTAAGAACCACAGGGACGTCCGGTGTAATTAATGAACCACAGGGACTATGGGTGAAATTAGTGGTAAACCATAGGGACCATTGGTGTAATTTTCTCTTTTATGTATTAAACTACTACAACCATGATATGTACAAGGGGCAATCTTGACCTGATTATTAAAAAACAGGGTTAATTAGGGATAAACAAGATACCCAAATGAAATCACTTCACTTACAGAAGATTAAAACGGTGGGGTTTAGTTGTACTGGCCTGCTCAGTGCTAACACCTTTTTGATCTATTTCTTTAAATTTTGTCAATTATTAAAGCATCAAATATGATAACTTACAAGAACATTAGCTAGCTTGACATCTCTATGTACAATTCCAATGTTATGGATATAGTGCAAAGCATTTGCTACAAAAGTGACAACATGAAGAACATAAGAGCATCTCCAACCCAACCTCTATATTTGACATTCTATCTCTAAATTTTGTGGGTCAATTCACTCTAAATAACCTTTCAACTCCAACCCAAAACTATATTCAACACTTCAAAAGTGGGTCCCATGTATTTAATTGTCATATTTTATTAAATACTTACTAAAATTAAAGATAACATTTTATTTAATTTATTTAAAATTTCAATTTAAATATTTTACATTAGAAAAGAAATACATTAATTTAAAAGACATAAATTAAAAAACATAATAATTAAAATACACTAATTTTCCAAATTAGAATATTCATCCCATAAATGATCAATTAATGCATTTCGAAACTCAAAATGAGTTTCTTTATCCTTAATTTTTTTATGTCGGGCAAGAAATGCTTCAATTCCAACATTGTTATCGTTCACCATATCAACTCCCATATTTGGCACATCAACTCGGTCTACAATCCTTGCATTAATATCTCGTTCATCTTCAATGATCATATTATGCATAATAATGCACGAAGTCATTATATCATGTAATATTTCTTTCTTCCATAACCGCGCAGGTCCTGCAACGATTGCAAATTTTGATTGTCATACGCCAAATGCACGTTCGACATCTTTTCTGCACGCTTCTTGTCTCATTGCAAAATATTTTTTTTCTGGCCTCGTGGATCATGAATAGATTGATAAAAGGGCGAGAAATTTTATACATAGATCTAAATAGAAGGAATGAAATTCAACCCATGTAACACCCCCAAAACCGGCCTAGAATAAATTAGGTAATTAATTTAAATTAAGTTTGGGATTTAATTTAATTATGTGGATTAGTTGTTATATTACATAATTGAGATAATTATATAATTGTTATTATGTAATTATTATTTATGTGTCTTACTTGTAGTATGGGTTTTTATTTGTTGTTTTTCTTTTAATTGCTTGTTTTATTTGGTTATTATTTTAATATGAAATGATATTTTATTGTGGTGATGATGAGGGTGGTATGGTGGGAGTGGTGGTTGGTCAAAGCCCACCATACTTCTTATTACTTGTTAGAGTAAACAAAGGAGAGAGTGTTGTGTGTGTGTTTGTGTGGGTTTCGGCCGAGAAAGGAGAAAGAAGAAGGAGAAAAGATCCAACAATTTAATCTTAGATCTTGCATGCAATTTGTGTTCTGAATTCATAACAATATCAAGGTTAGATTACTGTATGGTAATTGTTAATTGTTGTTTGTATTCGGTTTTGAAAATATATGTATATTTATGAAATCCGATTGATGCTTGGTAAATGATTTGATAATCATAGGATGCATGCATGTTAGATTTGATGAATTATATATGTTGTTTATATGTTTTTAATGCATTCTGGAAACATAGATTACATGTATGCTTAAAATCAGTTTAGAAATGAAGTTAGAATTGATAATGTGTTGAGTTATGAAGGACTCGGAATTTAGAAGGTTGAATCAGTCGGATTTGGAGTTTGAATGACTCGGATTGTTGAAATCCGATTAAAGTTATCAGAATTGATAGGAATCCGATAGAATCTGACTGTTTGCCTTAGCTTGTAATCGGATTTCCCATTTACTCGGATTCCGATTATTTTCTCGGATTTCATGTTGATCGGATTTAATGCTTTAAACGGATTGTGAAGTTTACCCGGATTCCGCCTGTTTACTCGGATTCCGCCTTGTACTCGGATTGTGACCATTTACTCGGATTCCGCCTATTCACTAGGATTTGATGTTACTCGGAATTCAATTGATTGTGTTGAAATAGACTATTGATCGGATTTGATGATTTGAATATGAGCATGAGTTTATACCTCAAGTATTTGCCTTGGCTTACGAAAGGAATGTTCGAATTACCTAAGCTAAGGAGTTGAATGAATTCACAAGATTACAGTAAGTAAAGAGTAATAGTGAATTACAGTATATTGTTTGAATATACATTAGTTGATCTGTACTTGTAGATTATTGGTACATGTGATATGTGGATGTATGTACTTGTTGATTTATGTACATGTTAAGTATTGTGCTTATTGTGTGTTGATTAAGCCAATACTGATTGATGGTTATATTCTCAGGAGGTGACAAGACTCAGTAGAATAGATTACTGAGTGATCTGAGTTGAAGACTTTGGTGAGTGGATTGATATCTTCGGATATGCAGGATATGATATCCTAATAGTGGCTATATCTTTGATTGATCTGTATATTAGTTGCTTGATCTGTATACTTGTTGTTTGTTCGATCAACATAGTGGCTTGAGATCAGCTTAGTGGCTTGTAGTTGGGTCTGTGCTTAGGGATTAACAGTATTTGATCTTGAGGGGCATTTGTTGCACTCAAGGGTGCCTGTGCTGTTGTCCAAGTAAGCAGGACTATCGGTAGTTAGTGGCAGCACTACGGGTTCTCTGTTTGGTTGATGAGCAATGGTATGTTTGGTTGATTACCTTGTATGTGCTTAGATGTTTATTCCCTCACTTAGCTTTGTGCTAATTCCCCACTAGTCTGTGCAGGTACTCTGTCGTGAGTTTTCTGAAGATGTGGAACTGGGAATATGGACAGACCAATAACTCTGATGTCCAAGATTTTGAAAGAGCCTGTTTTGTTAGTAACACCGTATTGAATATTTTGTAAATTATAACCAATCAAAGTTGTATTTGACTTTTGGGTTTTAAATGTAATTATGTAATTAGCTTCCGCACGCGTGTTAATATTATGTTTAAAAGTACGGTGTTACAACCCACACTCCGAAGCTCTTATTAGAAGGAATGAAATTCAAGCCGAGAGACTAGCATTTGATAAAAGGACGGCCGAGGATAAAATTTTATACACATATCTAAATACTATCTCAGATCCTGCATTTTATGCGTATATGGCAAATGAAAAAGATAAAATATTAAAAAGCAGGGCACAAGAAGGTGGTCATGACCAAGCCGGAGGATCCCAAAATGCACCGACAAGCTTTAGCCAATATATGGATGGTGGGAACTCGTTATTTTGATCGTTAATGTCTAATATATAAGTTTACCGTTTAGAAAATTATGTTTGTTATATTTTATGTCTAATGTATTTTATAGGTTATGTAATTATAAGTTTATGTATTTGTAAGTTTATGTACGCTTGTTTTATAAATATATATTTATTGACCTATTGTTAATTTTAATATATGCATTTTTATATCAAATATATACAATATAAAAAATTAAATATAATTGTTAAAAATAAATACATTAATAGATTAATAGATAGGAGAAAAGAAATTAAATAAAAAGTAATTAAATTTAGTGGGACCCATGGATGGAATGTTGGTTTTGACACTTCAAATATATATTTTTTGAACACTTCAAATATAGAGGGATGGATAGAGTATGGTTGGAATGAACAAAAACTCTATTTTGAGATGATAGAGTGTGGGTTGGAGATGTTCTAACACACACACACACACCGAATCACACACACAAACACTTGAACACACACACACACACTGACTCACACACACAGGAAGAATTACACACATCCCGAATCGCACACACAGACACTTGAACACACACCGAATCACACACACACGCACATAACACACACACACCCACACAGAACAAACACACACACACACACACGTATAACACATACAGACGCACGCAGAACACACACTCACCGGAACACGGACTCTCACCGGAACACCCAAAAACAGACCCAACAAAAAAAATAAGAATACATACCTCAATCGTCAATGGAGAAATGTAGCGTTCAGGGCGGCGGCGACGTTTCTACGGCAGCAGAGCTCGACGACCGGCAGCGGCGTCCTGCGGCAGCAGCGTTGGAGGAGCGACTATCGACGGGAGGGGTTTTGGGGGAGAAGGGTTTCTTGAATAGCAGAGGTAGTCGATAGATTGGGCCATGGAGGGTTTTAATTTAGATTCAATTGTGACGACGGTAATTGCGACAACAAACCCTAATTATGACGATGGCCAAAATTTAGGGGGGAAACTAACGCGCGGTTTTTTTAGTGGCAATTGTGACGACATTGGGGTTTTGTGACGACATGTGGCCCACCCAACCACATGTCGTCACAAAATCCCGTGTCGTCACAATTGCCCTGTTTTCTTGTAGTGAAACAACAAATGGATCATTCTATTTTATTTTGATTAGATGACAATAAAATCACAAATGTTCATAAATTTGGGTTGGGTTATACATGAGAGGTGCAAGCTCTCACCATTTAGATAATTTGATAGAAAAAGTTTACCAGCGTCGAATAGAAGTCTTGGCCAACAAACACTTGACAAGCAAACTCGTTGTTAGCAACCACAATTGAATTGGTATTATTCTCCAAGAATTCGATCAAAGGCAACAACAAAGGTGTGATGTTTTGTAACACTGTACTTTTTAATTAACAATAAACTGCATGCGGAAGCTAATTACATATAATTAGATTAAAATCAAAAGTTAAATACAACTTTGACTCGTTAGCATTTACAAAATCCCATTACAGTGTTAATTTACAAAATCAGGCTTTATACAAAATCTTGGACATCAGAGTATTGGTCTGTCCATATTCCTAGTCTTCATTATCTACAAACTCAACAAGGAGTATCTGCAAAATAATCTAGTGGGGAATTAGCACAAAGGTAAGTGAGCGAACAAATATCTCAACAAGTACAATGCTAACAGCCCAACAAGTAGTCAAGCTCAAATCCAAGAGGACCGGCGGTGTTGCAACCACCTACAACCAAATACCGACCAAAGCATAGGTTTACCGATAGCCCTGCTAACATGGCAACAGTATCAGCACCCTCGAGTACAACAAATGCATCTCAAGATCAGATACTGTAAATCCCCAAGCAACAAGCCCAGCCTACAAAACTGTCACGGCTGACCTCCAAAATAACATGTATACATATCCAAATGAGCACATAATCAATCAAGATGTTATATCCTGTACATTCAGGATATAAATCCACTCACCAAAGTCTTCAAGCTCTGGGCACACTCAGTTAACTAACTCACGGAGTCTTCTCAATTCCTGAGAACATAATCATAAGTCAGTATCATATCATAATACTGTTTAAATAATAAGTAGACATACTTATTAAAACATAATACACATTATTACACAATATAAACACACAAGTGTAATAATGTTCATTAGTGAACATATGAAGTTCTTTTGCTTCTTCCTTCGTAGCATAGGGTATTCAATATGTTCATTAATAAGACATCCTTCCAAATAGTCAAGGAAATTCCAAGTCTTTTCCAAAAACCGGATAGGGTTCATGCGGTTTCTCTGTCATACGGTTTTACCATCACAAGCCCAAAAACCAGATAAAGTGTTAGATAATCTTTAAATTCTTCAAATCCCGTATATGGTATGCGGTTTGTTCATAAAACCGGATCAATTCAATCATTCCGGATAAGCAAAGGCAAGATCATTCGGATTTCTGGAATCCCGGATCTACATACGATTTCCTCCAAAAACCGGATAAGTTTCCAATTCCCGAATAGTCAAGGCAATCAATGCGGTTTTATATAATTCCCGTATCATATCATGCGATATTCCAAAGTTAGGGAAATAATTATATCATTTATAATACATACGGTTTCTTTAATTCCCGAAGGTGTATACGGTTTTCCATGTATACGGTAATCTATTCACGCGGTAATTCAAAATCCCGAATCATTCAAGTTCAAAACCCCGGAACACTCATATATTCTTGGTTATTCAATTTGTTTCCTTCAATTCTGATCTATTTCATACACATGCAATACGATCTATGTTTCCAGAATTCAATATAAACATATATAGAACATATATTGATCATAAAATCTAACATGCATACATCTTAGCATCATAATCAATATTCATGAAGCATGAGGTTTCTACACATTACACTATAATCCGAAAATAACAAGAAGTTAACACTCAATCATGCTAACCTTCTGATTCAGATTCTCGGATTATCAGATAAGTAACAAGAAATGTAGATGAGGTTGATGATTTATCCTCTTGCTCTTCCTAGTTCAGCCGAGAGCACAAAGTACATACACACACTCACACTTTTATCAATTTTATGCAATGAGAGTAGTGGGGAGGGTGGCATACGGTTTGTAAGGGGGTTTAGGTAGACATCAAAGACACCTCACAACCCACTACAATCTAATTCAATTATTTATTTTACTATATTTCACTTAATAACATAAGTAACAAATAAATAACAAATAAATAAACACATTAACAATTAGCAATTAATAATCTAAATTAATTAAACTAATTACCTCATTTAATATAAGCCGGTTGAGAGGGTGTTACATGTTTATTTGCAAACAAGTATTATGCTCGGTATTCTTTGAGATAAGACAACTTACAGATAATGAAGTAAAGGTAAAACTTCTTCAAAGTTAAATTAGTCCCAATGTGGTATAAATCAATGAATTCTAAGTGGGTCCTGAAAGGAACCCTACAAGTTTTCAAGTCGTTTCTATTTGATATGAATGATACATTAGTAACTAAATTTTTTTAAACTATAATTAAAGAAGTAACCAAAAAATTCATTCTATTATTACACATTAAAAGTTACAATTTAATATTATAACCCTACTATAAGTTAAATGATGACGTGATGCTGGTTTTGCTGACTTGACTAGTGATGTTGTATGTGATGGAATTTCCGTTTCAAAAATAATCTAATTAAAGTTAAAATCAATATTAATATTTATTTCTAATAATAATAATAATAATAATAATAATAATAATAATAATAATAATAATAATAATGATAATAATAATAAAAATAATAATGATAATAATAATAATAATAATAATGATGATGATGATGATAATAATAATAGATTAGATTTTCACACCACATTGAATCCATTTGGTTTTTCTTCGTGTACACATCGATTCTTTTCACATTCGTGTCAGATTTGATTCATCAATGCTCATATGATTCCATTCATCTTCATTTGAACACCGTCGATTCTAGCTTTGATCTTCATCTTCATCTGAATACCATCGATTATTGCTTTTAACTTTAATGGATTACATTCAATATCTGCTATTTCGATTTTGGAAGGTATATGCTTCTATATACATATGAACATCACTGTTAATTTCATCTTCAAAGACCGAATTGAAGGTTCACGGTGTTTTTTCAGATCTTTTTTAGGGTTCACTGTGAATCTTCGATTTAAGGTTCATCATGACACCTTTTAAGTTTCCATTTGTGGTTCATATACGATTTAGAGTTTTTCAAATTTGGTTTTAGGGTTTGTGATTCTAAGTGTGTTAGATTTCAGGTTTTTGTTTCGGGTTTGATTATGATTATGTGATATGAGTTTTTGGTTCTGATCTAAGTTGGGAGTTGGGACTAATCCTTGGTTAAGGGTTTAATTGATTAGAGTTATTGTTCTTCATAAAAAAATGTTGTTCATCATTTTCAATATACTCCTCTGCATTTTCATCTTGTTCTTGAATTCTCATAAAAATAACAATAAGAATAATATGTGGCACAAATTATTAACATGGAATCATATGTGGCATTTCATAAGTACAAAAAATAAATTACAATATATAAATTAACGGTAAGATAATTTGCAAGTTAACCGATACGTTAAGTGATAACTTTTGTAACTTTGATACATTTAATGGTAATTTTAAAGTTAAATACATAACATAGCAAAACGTGACAACTTGTATACAATTTTAAGAACTAAATCAATGAAGTTAAGGTTAAAATGCAATAAGGTAACATTCCAACTATTAGTAAACTAAACAACTAATTATTAACGATGCATTTTTCGATCGTAAATATCCAATTAATTTAAAATTTGTATAAACTTTACATGTTATCAATGATTATACGTTTCTCTCTTTAAATTTGTATAAACTTTACATGACGCGAGTAACATACTAGTTTCTTTGAAAGCATATTCAATAGTGTTGGTACATGTATAAGTTTTGGAATCACTTTTTAAACAATATCTATAATATGCCTAACAAAAGTTTGGTGTTGGATGATAAATATACAAATGATGGTGAAAGAGATGAAAGGTACTTTAGAAGACAAGCCATTACAAACTTTGCCTAATTTTTATCTATTTCAGTTAGACATCTATCATCATAATAAAGAGCTTTGCCCTTTTTCTTTCTCCGACTTCACCTAACCTAGCTAAACCCATCACACCAGATCAAATAATTTATACAATTTTAATCATTTTAGACCACGTATTTTAAATGCAATTATAAAATTTGAATGCATTTCTCACTAAATGCATTTAAAATTTATAAATGCATTTACAACGTAAAGTTCAAAATTGCTCTTATAGTTCTTATTTATATTCAAGTCTAAATAGAAACCATCTCTGTGTGCATTTCAAGTAGGATCTTTGAGTTCGCAAGTTTTTAATAAGGAGATTATGTAGAAGATAGCTAAAACCGATACGATGAAGGAGAAGTACTTTACAAAAAAATGTTGAAAGAAAAAAAGAAAAATATGTATAAGTTTTTAAAAAATGAATTCGATGTATTTCTATTTTAAAAGTATTAATTTCTTGTTTAATGTTATTTGATTTAATTTTTATATAAAATTTTAATTTATCGAATTTTATTTTCATTTATGCAATATTATTTGGTATGAGTGAAAGTTACTTTATTATGACAGTGTTATGAAAGTATGGTTCTAATATTATTATACGATAGAGAGTGATAAGAGTAACTATTTACCTTTCAACTCATATAAAATTGTTTCATTCATTATAAAAATCTAGGAAAGGAAGATAAAGAAAGATGAAAATCAAAGTGAGTGGTGAGTTTATATATTTAATGTAGAAGTTGGTTTTGTTGCTATTTGTAACATGTTAGAAACAATTCTTTACCTTTCAAAATATTATTTTTGAAACATGTGTTCTAGATAAGTATTTTCATGCGTTTATATATACGCCCATATGTAAACTTGTGTAATTGTTATTTAAACAAAGCTGAGAATATTATTATATAGGAATAAATTTAAACGAATGAATAAGTATGAATGCACACATATGTAACATCTATCGTTTGAGTAATTCTATTGGTAGAAAATATTTCCTTTGATTATGAAGCGTATAAAAAAGCAAATTTTTTTAAGGTAGAGGAGATTTTATAAAAATTTAGAAATTTTTTTAGCAAAACAAGCATAATGAGACACAAATAACTAAAAAGAAGATTTTCTATAAGGATTACAACAACAATTTCACGTCTTTAACCTCTTAGTGTTATATAACGTCAAATTTTAAGACATCTTCAATAACAAACCTTAATTAATTTTCAGGTCTTCAACTACCGGTAGCCTCTAAAATTGTTAACGCCATAGTCGTCGGCGACCTCAAACTTCTTGGCCTTATAAGTTGACTCAAACTCACCGAACGTCGTTGTCATACTCACACTCTCTAATAGTTCCTACCATGATCTCACACTCCTGGACTACCACTGTCTTACTTGCAATCCTAAACACTTGTTGCCATACTTACAATTTCCCACCTTTGTCATCATACTCACAATTATCGTCGAGACCTCTGCACACAATAACTTGATCGAGCCCTTCTTGTCATGGTAATTTTCTAGTTTTGGATGAATTAAAAGTTTGGTGATGCTGATTGCGTTTAAACCTTGATGAATATTAAGTATGACAAAATATATATTTACACACTTCAAACCTTTATAAAAACAGACAATCAAGTATGAATAAGATTAAAACATTTGAACCACATTTTATTGTTAAAACTTGATATTTAAATTTAGATACAAAACCACTTAAAAAAATAAATAGTACCTTAAAGCCATAGGAGAATTCTTAGACCCCACTTCTAGCGAAAGTGTATACAAGCATGATAGGTTTCTCGGCAAAATAAGCCCCCACCATGCAAAGACCTTCCAAACTATTACCACATATTCGCAGCTTAATTGCGAGGCATTGATTAAGGTCTTCATCTACCCTAAGAAAATATAATATAAAAAAAATATTATATTTATTTTAGAATTGAAACAAATCATAAGAAAATAATTGCATTTATTTTTGTATACACGTATTCACCAAATAATTGACTACATTGACTACATTAACTATAATAAAATACTAGATATATATAATAATAATATTTATATCTCGCTAATAGAATTTAGAAGTATCTATATTAAACACTAGATTCTCGAAATAATTGACTATGATAATTTTAGTAATATATATTAATAAATATGTGGATTCTCATACATATATTTCGTTTTATTTATCTTTCTATCTCTTCTTATTTTATTTATTTGATTTTGCTTATTTATTTTATGGTTTATTTATCTTTCTATCTTTTCCTTTTTATTTTATTTGTCTTCTCTTTCTTTTTTTGATAAATAATCTTGTATGATTGTCTAAAATTTATCTCTACGTACCTCACTCATACGAGATACATAAAGGTGTTGTATTTTTTGTATACACTAAAAGGCCGCACACTAACTTGTACTTCCGCTCGGGGTGTTAATTGTATATCTTAACAAAACTAATTATTCGTTCAGTTATTTATATTATTAAAAAAAATGTTGAATACAATTAGAATATTTAACAAGTTTTCGTGAAGCGAAAATTAACCGGTTGGTTTGAAGTACGCACGTAACTATATATTGTGATGTTTAAATATATTCAAAAATTTAGCAACCTTAAAATGTTATTCCTATCACATAATATAATATGAATGGAAGTTAAAAGATAAGAAGGAAAAAAAAGTCATTATTTTCCACACTCTTGCATGTTCACCAGGCCACTTGCGTGTTTCATTACAAAAATATAGGTACAATCTTACCATCATGTAAATAACAATCATTTGATGCAGTTCAGCGTGATATCTAGCTTCAATCTAAAGTTTAAAGATCATTTATACATAACAAAGTTACGTTATACACAATAAAATGTGTGATTTTGAACAAGAATACCCTTAAACATGTGGATAAGAAAAATACATCACCTGTTTTTTAACGGTAAAAATGTCATATGATTATTATGCATAAACAATTTTGTTTTCTGCAAGTCATCCCTAAAGTTTAATAATCGATAAGAATAATCGCAATTTAGCATAATTTGTTTGATCTTGTCTGATTTAAATACTTGTACATTATCGAAAGTGATCAATATAATAGAAAATATCTACGTACATGTTTTTTTTCATAAATGTACATGTTATCAATGTATTAGGGTTATGACCAATATCTTCTCCTTCACCCCCTCAAAGTGACAAATTGTTTCTTCTTTTTAACCCTCGGAAACATATTATATATAAAAATATATTAGCGTTTTCCTTTCTTGTTGCCTTTGCTCTCACACTTCTTGCCACCGGACATGCATCGAGTTTATTGTTAGTAGCTATATACCGCCAGTGCCGTAGTACGTAATCATTGTTGTCACACTTTTTTTTGTCATTTTGACTATCAACAAGGTATATCATGCCCGCGCGCTGCGCCGGGATGATATTTTAATAATCACATTCATACATATATTTTTATAGATGGTTATTCGAAGTTAGTATATATACATAATATTTAGTTCGATGATTGTCATCTAAGAAGATAAAAATAAATAGAGTTGTTTTTAGCAAAATGTAGTTTATCAAATAGTTAACTAACTAAAATTCGTTGTTACATAAAAATATATTTTCAAGTAATATACATACAAAGTAAAACATGTATGGAAATATGTTAGGTGATGCTAGCACCATGTAACTTTAATGTTTTATCCTCACATTAAGTATAGATCATAAATAATTGTATACTGATAAGTAAAATATAAAATTACATGACCAATTTACCCTTCAATTAAGTTATGTTCCACTAACATTACCTAACATTAATTTTTCTAATATATTTAGTTTTGTATTTGGATACTTTATGGTGTCATTTGTAATATTGTTTTATTTATATATTGTACAAAACTAAATTTATTATATTTGTATCCATGCCACTTTATTAAATTATTCTAAGCAATTTTCATTTGTTAATTTACTGTTTCATCACATGTTGAATGCTCACTTACATAATCTTACATGTTTAACACATTACTTATACTCCTAGTTTTAGAGTTATATGCGATTTAGTTCGGTCTAAAATAATATAAAATAGTTGTAGTAATAACATAAAAGATTAATAATTATAATTAAGCTATAATTATGCTATGGTGTAAAAAGTAATATTGTATATATTAAAGGTGAAAAATAAAAATCAATTTGTGCAAAAAAAATTAAGAATTCAAGACAAAATCCTATTTTTATAAGTTAAAGGGTGAAAATAAAAATTTGTTAGGGGGTAAAATAAAACTTGAAATGAATAGTGATTTTTTTTTGTGAATTGATTATAAGGAGAATAAGTTGCCGTCTTACCGTCATTGAGTTAATTTTTATCTATTTTCTTATATATTTCATTTTTTCATGTATTATATTCATTTTAATTTAATTGTCACGAGTTTTTACCCCTCTTGTTATAGATAAAAAGATATCAGGGTCTGGTCTAGGACATTTAAACAACGAGAAAGCTCTAGTTAGTAAATAAAAATATTAAATAACCATGAGAAATATAAAATCTCACAACCTTTTGAAGATGAAAGATGATATGTATATAATAATGTTTTTTTAGACATAGCAAATAGTGATTATTTTAATCATCACATGTTTGAATATGCGAATAGGAATAAAAGATAGTAATATTATAGAAGTTTATCATTCTTTTGGTTGTCGGTTAGAAGGAATCTTGATGAATATTAGATTGGTTTAATTGGTGTTATAATACTCGTTTGGAGTCTTCTTTGCCGTTCTTATTTATATACTTATTTTCTTGAATTTTTTCTAACATCTTGCTAATTTTATTTTTTTTAACAAATCTCTTTGGCTATTAAAAAAAAATTAAAAATATATAAGTTATCTAAGATGCTTGCTTTAGTATCCTTGGGTTTTGAGCATGTGGAGATATATATTGGAAATTCCATGATCACCATCATGGAATAAATTCTAAAAATCATTAGTTTGCGTTTATAGAAAAAACACGCGACCATAGATGGGCCTTAGTAGCATGTGAAACACGTGATTAATTAACATATATGGCAAGACAAACATGAGTCCATTAGGGTTTTGATTCATTGATTGCCGAGGATTATTCATCGATTATATTGGAGCACATGTTATTTTGATCAATCTTAATTTGTAGGATAAGATACTTCTTTATCACACATTTAATGTTATAACAACTTTTAATTTTCTTTAATTTCGAATTTTTATTTTTGGAGGATGATAATCACAATCTTTAGGGCTATGGATAAGAACAAAAAAGGTAATTTCAATTTTTAAAAATTGAAATTACAACTCATGTGTTCATAATTAGTTTTCCATATATTTCATAGTTATCTTTTAATTAGTTTTCAATTTTTCATACATGAAACAAGATTACCATTCTTAAAAACTAAAATTAATTTATTTTCATTCTTATTCACAGCCCTTAGGCTGTGGTTATTAAAATCTTTTATTTTGTTAATGAAAATCGGATCTTAATTTTTGTCTTGAAAACTTGGTATGTTATCAGGCGTATATGTTTCGAGCATATTAGCATATGTTAATGTTAGCTTTCTTTAAAACAACTTAACCGCGATTATGTCGAGATATGGATTCTTAAACCATGGTTAATCTAGCTAGCATATATATGAAGACAAGTTAAGTAAAGGAAATAAGGTACGTATTGATTCAAGTTTTGTGCAATTTGTTTGTGGCTCATGCATGCAGTTGATGAATATTTCACTTTACACCCTTAATGTTTTAACAATTAAAGATGTCTTATCAACTAAAAGGTTGTGGCATAAGTCCTAATGATAAGTGGACATGTATCATACATGTGATTGTGTTTGTGTGAGTATTGGTTAAGCTATGAAAGAAAAAAACTATAAAAGTTCAGTACTTTTTTTAAACAAATTCATACATTAATCACTTATTCAAGACGAACTCGTAAACTTTGACTTGTTGAACATATACATTTTTAGTATCAAGGAGAATTGCAAAGATAGGTTCGCATATTTAAACTTTTAACACAATTAGTTATAAGTTCAGTTCATCTCGTGGGAATATTTTTAGGATTGCCAATCAATTTTTTTTAAAACAACATTTACTTCCTGGGATTTGAGTAATTAAATTTAAGTGTCTTCATTCTCAACAATCTCTAGTTTGTAGGTTGAAGTCTCTTTCAAAGAAGAAAAAATGTCAATTTCTTGATATTCAAACCCTAATTTATTTAGCTCAACAAGTCACATATGGAGATTCAACTATATATTTCCTTGCATGTCCCTCAACATGTTTCACATGGAGCACTTTAAAATGTTCATGAACGCTCCAATGAATTCATCAATTAATCCAATATTTGAAGTATAATTAATACAAGCTTCATTCAATGCATATATCTTTATTAAAGCTTATACATGCGGTGTGTTTTAGTAATTAGTAGTCAGATTAATTACCAAAGGCCATGTAGTTCAGTAGTAACAAAGTGCTAAAAGGTTTTTCTCTTTGTCTATATAGTAATGAGTTCAAGCCCCGATGTGAATAAAAAAGTACGAATATAGGAATAGTGGCATTGTTAAAAGTGTTGAATCATACGAGTTATTGGTGAATTTATCAAATAATTAGAATGTGCATAATCAATCTGTATATAACCTATTGTACAAATGACGAAGTGAGAATGGCTAAAATGTAAGTTTAGTTAATAGTGTAAGTAGAGGATATATAAATTCAACCTAATGATACAATTGGAAAAGCCTAGAGTACGATTACTTCTACATAATATATACATCTGTTATAAGCAACCAAACACAGTCAAAATGAGCCAATTGACTCATGGCAAGACACGTGGGTTTATCGGTGTGAGCTGTGATCCGGCCGTGCCGTCAGGTTCAAAATGAGAACTCTTTCCAGCGCATGGTCGGTCACAAACGTGATCTTAGAGGCTAGCATTGCCAACAGGTTCTCTCTATCTCTCCTACAAGACAAAACGTCATATGCACACCGCTTACGCCTTAGTTATGACTCATGATTAAGATCTACGAATCCTACACCTTGAATTGACGATTGAAAGACCTTGATCCTTATAATTAATTATCATACTTTTCAATAGTTTTGAACAGGTCCAGCTCTTGTTGTTGAATTCAGTATTTTAGATGCATCCATATATCTTTCCACTATGTGTAAACACAGTATTCTTACTAAACATTAAGCCTAAATCACTGTTTCCTAAGAAAATGATTTGGTGTCCAACAAGATGATAAAAAGATAAGAGTAAGACTCCAACATCAAGCGTTGACATCTTCGGTCTTAGAAGATGAAATGTTTTGTGTGATTTTAAAACAACGTTTGATGTATTTCTATACAAACTCAAGTATAATGTTATAGAGTTTAAATTCTATACAATGAAGGAAATACTATTACAGTTATTGTTTTTATAAAGAAAAAAATGGCTTCTCACATCGACTTCATGTTTAAATGTGAGTTCGACTTGATCATGTCAAATTATGGTGGAAATAAAAATTATAATAAAAAGATCTGGAGAATGAATTTTTATTGGAAACTTTTAGGTTAATCTAACGTGTGAAATTTTATAATTGATTTGATTGACTATGGTTTAGATCAAAATGATTTTAATTATTAAATATAATCCGTCTAGGGGTACGGTGTATATATATAATTCGTCTCATCCTTTCTTCTTGACTCAACAACCTAGCTACATATGTATCTTACTTCCTTATTATTTATCAATTATACATAGTGTACTTTTCTTCTGCAAATAACAGTAATAATAGTACTAGAGATCTTTATTTGTGGATATAAAGTTGTTTTTCAACCTTCGAGTTATATCAAGTAAAATAAATATTGCATCTTATTTGAAAAAATATTCAGATTGCATTAAGTGTTAGGAAAATTACAAAAAAATTACAAGAAAAAGAAACATTCGTATAGAACGTTAGGACGTAAATTGTTTTTATGGTACTATAATCTTTGCTAAGAGATTGCTCCTTTTTCTCAATTTCCATTTACGTTAACACTATATTTGATTCATGGTCCTATTAGGTTAAATCATACATATTTGTGAAAGAAGCATTGTTTGTTAAAACAAAATAATTAAATATTACATAGTTCTATGGTCTGAATAATTTAAAAACTTTAAATGAATTTAACTCTGAATGTAACATGCTATTTGATAAAAGTTCTGAATGATCAAGAATGTACTTTAAAGTATAACAATTCAGTAATGTTCTTCTATTTAATTCAACACAATCTATATTCTAAGACAGTAATCAAACACGTTGGTTTCATTAAGCAGCAAACTAACAGTCCCTTATTCTTGATTAGTTAACAACTGTTTTTTTAACTCATCTACGGACTCGTAATGTAATATTCATCTTCATAGGTTCGACATTACATACCACAACGACTAAAGATCTTGTAGTCTATCGATACAAAAGTGTCAAAAAAGTGTTCATTATTGTTGTGGGTTCCAGACCTTCCAGTCTCGATGTAGACAATAATCTAGATAGTACCCATTTGTAAATATGTAATTTACGACCTTAAAAACGGTAAGGAGAAGTAGCCCATTATGAGATGCAAAGAAAAGCGAAACATCTTTGGATGGGCATGCATGTTATTATTTCATATCCATCTCGTATTTATAGAACCCAAGTTTTAGATCATCATTTATTTATGGTTAGACTTTCATAAGTTGTTAGCGACTTATTATGAAAACAAGATCTGGATGTGGGACATCAACAACAAAGAGGAACATCTTAATTAACACACCTAGAGCAACCCTTTAGTATCTATCTTTATATTAGCGTTTATTCGAGTTATATTATATTGTTATCTAAAGTTTATATTGAAATGCGTTAGCCATTTATCATTCGACACTATGAGTCAATTGTTGTTATTAAAACGTTCATTGAGCATTCAAGTATACTTTTGTTAATATACATGTAATAATTCGTTACATACATATAGACCCGACATCGTGTCCAAATAGCATTCAATGATGAGGAAAAGAAAACCAAACAGCCCCTATAACCATATTAGTTGTTTAGGTTTTACAAAGCCCCTATAACCATATTAATTGTTGCCTTCCCAAAAAAAAAAAAAGAGAATTAATTGTTTTCTCTCACCGTTATGCTAGCTAATATATATAAAAATATATTCGATCTTTAATAAATAGTTGCATCAATAAACAATAGAACAGTCAAACAGGCTAGTTCATGATCAAAATGTTAACTTTTATATTGTTACATTCTGTATATTAATTAAAGAATGTAATCTATGCACAAAAAATTAAAAATAATATGCTTAGCATTATAATTATGCTATATATATTTGAATAAAATATTGAACAGTAAAGAAAGATTATATTAAATCAAAACTAGCAATATACATTTTTACATTATAGAGTACAAGGAGTCAGAAACTAAGACTAAAAATTAGTTATTAGTATAATGTGTATACATATCGAACATGTTAATTATAATTTACATATTCGTTATATAGTCAGTCATCTGCATATGAGGCGTTAAGCTCGGATTGAAAAAACCGAATCGTCGAGGCAGGTCCAAACGGAACCAGAATATGTCAAACCAACTAAACTAGCTATTTGAGACACAAATTTCGGAATAAGCCTTTCAGCTGAAGTGCTGAACCATGGTGTGTTGGGCTTATAAGTGAGCTCTCAAGTCTCAACTAAAACAACACCTATGTTGTTTAGGTGATATTATCATAGCTTTACTCTACACATGTTTAATCTTATACCAAGTCTTATAACTGGTGGTAATAATATCATAAGTAAAAACTTATGCATCACAATGTGTTTATTATGATTTCTTTCTTTTCTTTTTTTATCACAAAATTGTAAGATCTTCGTGTCACCATTTTTAAAAATTCGTAAGATAAATGAAACTTCATATAATCAAATTTCAAGATTCACTATAGCTAAAAACGCATACCAAAGATAATATTACTTTATGACTTTATGGTGTGTCACAGATAGAAAACTAAGGTCTCATTTGTTTCACCGTAATACAAAAAAATGAAAATGATTTTAATTTCATCCATGTTAGTTATGGAATGATATTCCTCTACCTAAAGATATATTACTACTTCAAATAATTTAATTTCTTTCACATTACGGTGAAACATACTGAACCTAAGTGTAGTTATATTCAGCTTCGTACTTTTTGTTCAGTTTATAGTGTAAAATATGAATATGTTAGAAATGCAACAAAAGTACCATTAAAACAATAATAAGTATACATAAATAAAATTTTAAACATGTTTATCTTTACATGTTTAATATATAATTGTTTACAAAATAGATCTCTCTTAATTAGGTGTGATACTTACTTTTTATTACGAAAGCTAATACCTTAACTATTTATGAATTATATTACAAAGAGGAGCAATGGTATTTTCTTGTATCAAACTTGCTGACCAGCAATTATAATGTTTTACTAGCTTTAGAGTTAAAACCCAGGTGTACACGGGTGTAGCTTTTAATGTTGGTAAACGACTATGTATAAACTTCAAACTTGGATGGTTTTTATGATTCCCTTACAGATTTGTAAATGTATGTTAGTATATATATGTATGTGTTTGTGTAGGTGAATGGGTCAAAACAGGTTAGGTCCTAAGCCACATCCAACAATCCATATGCCAGCTACCCATCTCACCCTTTTAGGTCCAATCCAAACAAAAAAATCATACATACTAACCCTATTGACCAAAGAAAGATAGGCTCAAAGAGATCTGTACTAAGAAACAGAAAAATCATGTACAGATCATATGGTAAAAAATAGAAGGAACCTTATACCACAGAGGAAATTAAACATACAAGACGTAAAACTCCTACACTTGGAAGAAAACAACCCCAGCTACAGCATGATATTACATGATACTTTAAGCCTAAACAAAGTGCGTTTGTGTTGTGGGTGCACTAAATTAATGCCCCTTTATTTTCCCTAAGATTTCACCAAGAAAAGTGTGTTAATCATGCTAACTACCAACCACTCCTAATAGGAAAATATATCCTATACTTGTTCCAAGAATTACTTACTGTCTATACATGTTCTAAAGGAACCACGGAAGCCATGAACGAGGTTAGCAAAATAAAGATAAAGACATACAGTAGAAGAAAGAGGAGACGTACCTCCTTTAATGACACAACCTTCAACATTCAACTGAATACCGATCATCGTGTAACCAATTAGAACCGAGACAGCAAAGGGCAATGAAACGACGAGACCATTCAATCACCCTCTTTTTAAATGAAATGGTCCCTTCATCAAATGTGGATAATCTGGATAAACTTTCAATTGAATGCTTCATTCGCTCTCTTTACATGATCACATAGCCAAGTGGCATAATAAAGCAGCGTGAATAAGCTAATTAATGCCAACTCAGCTTCCATGTTTTGAGTTAATAACAATCTTTCAAGGAAAAAAAATCCCCACTCCCATGTAAAATGAACTCTTACGCCATGTTCTCCAGTTTTTTTTAGGAAGGAAAGGGAAGGATTTGGAAGGAAAGTTTTAAAAAGGGTGTTCTTGAGTTTTACTTAAGGAAGGAAAGGAAATGATTTGGAGGGGTTTGGAGTCCTAATTTGATGTCAAAAGTCAAAACTATCCTCCCAAAATTGGGATGATTTGGAGGGGTTTGGAGGGGGAGGAAATCCTTTCCTTCCTAACTTAAACTCGAAAACAGGGCGTTAAAGTCCTTTTCCAACTCCTAAAGAAATATAGTATTACTTTTGGAAAAAAAATTAACTCAAATTATGGAACATCTACGACTGGATAAAAAATTCAAATACAATGGCCACAGATGGAGTTAAATTCCTGATACCTAAAGCAATTGTTGCTCCTATTTATTTTGGCATCCCCTTGGCATGAGACATAGATGCATGATTTTTTGCATATAACCATGTGTTTTGAAAAAATATATACATGTATGCAACAGCTCGTTTGAAAAACGAATATTCTAGTTTCAGTGCTTTATAGACCAGGAAACACAAACAATTAATCTCTATAAGTTAATAGCTTGTGTAGCCCCTTTCTTTTAACTCAATGTATTTGTCAACTACTGCTTAATAGAAAAGGTTTGTTTAGCTTTTCTTGGTCCAATTAGCTACTTAGGAAATCAATTCTATAAAGCATTTATCATAACTGGACATGATAACAAACAAATCAACCCTATTCATGACAGTTAAACATTGTGGGTATACAATTAGATTAGATAGTGAAATATTGCCAAAGTAAAAGTATATACATACCTCTTGGTCCATGTAGGGAAGAAAAACGTGTTCCATACTGAAGTCATACCAATACTATTCTCTCATTATGGCATTTTATCAAGCAGTTGGTTTCATAAAGCTACAAAATGTTTACGGAGCTGAGAAGAAAATCCACCACATGTATTAAAAAGGAAAAACGTACAATCTTATACATGAGAACGAAACACACAATTACTTTTTTATATATTAAAGTAATAACTGTGCTCTTAAAGCGAAAATAGTACCATCCTGACTGAAAGCCCAGTGCCCCAGTGATCCTCCCATCTGAGAAAACAAACCTGCCGACCATCTGGATGTATTTGTGTCAAACTAACTGTATGATTTAGATAATTATAAAGAGAGAAAGCGAGATTATACATATACCTTGGGGCTAATCAGGATTTCGTGAAAGTAATAAGAGGCTGATAGTGTGTGATGCATAACATTATTTCCTCTAATGATCTTCATTTCAAAGTATTATAAGCCAAAAAAAAAACATACCTGCCAACCATCTGGATGACCTTACTTTTCGAAATGCTCGTAGAAATTAGATCTGTAAGTGCCTGATATGCTTAAGCATGGACTCTACATAATACTTGTGGGTTGAATCAAAGCAAAATAAGTATAATATTCATCAGTAAAAAATTGGCTGATTTATTCAATCAAAAGGTAATGACACCAAAGTTAATACTTAAACGACATCATAACCTCGATATGGATTTATATCAGGATGGTATTGAACAGAGTCTCCTATATGATTTCTTTATGTCAGAGTCAGAAGCTCTGGGTTGTACTCCAAGAATACTGAATGGCTTAAACACTTGAATCTGATTCCATCACACGAAACATCCAATTACATGATTCTTGAACACAGTCATATAACTGGTCTACTGAGAACCCTGATTTCTTCTGTTTTATTCTATTCCCCGATCTCAAACTCGGTTTCTATACAATCGATGTGATGATAACAGTGGAAATTGCACAGCAATTACTACATACCAAGCTAATCACGCCTCCGTCGTGTCTTCACCCGTCTCCGCTACCATCGCCGCTTAGGGCTACGATTAGGCCGGGGAGAAAGGAGATCGATTATGATATGCAAACGATTTTAAATGTCGAGTATCATTCCATAATGTTTTGTAGTCTTTAGTCACGGCTTCGATTAGGGGAGAAGGGAGATCGATGAATGCGTATGAGGAGGGGTATGTGTGTCTTTCATCAAACAAAACAGTCGAGGGGTGGGAACCGACGCTTCACAAGCCGGCGATGAAGGAACACGAACCGTTACGAAGGGGGGAGGAACTGGAAGCGGAGTTGATTTTCTTTTTTAATATATACTTTTTTTCAGAAGTTCAAAAAGTAATGCTTTTTTTTTTCTTTTTTTACATGTATGGCATTCAGCATCTCGTATTTCTCAAGTGAGGTCTATAAATCTCAATTTATGGTTTTATGGGCATTCCGTCTTACACGAAGGGGTGTTTGGCTTGATGAAGAGTGGAGCCGGAGACGGTGAAGGATGGTGATAGAGGTCGAGACGGTTAAAGACGACCGCGACGGAGGCGGGCAAGGGAGACGATGGTGGATATGGCGAAGGGCAACGGCAGTGAACCTGGAGACGATGACGGGCGACGACAGCGAAGTCGTAGACGGCGATGGGAGACAATAGTGAACCCGGAGACTGTGAAAAGCGACGATTAGCGGTGATGAAGGCCGACGAAGGTGATGTCGCTGTCGGTAATGGTGGTGGCCTATTAGGGTAGTGACAGCAGCGATAGTGGATTACCTGACGATGTGGTGAAGGCAATAATGGATTGTTGGTTAGATATATCCTAATTTTGAAATCCCGCATATTAGGGATTTATAAATACCACCCTTCCTATCTATAGAATTTAAATTCCAAATTTTTTTCTTTCTTTTTTTCTACCAACACATGAGATTTCAAGTGATTTGAAATGTAAATTATGCGAGATCTCTCGAATCCCACAAACTAAACACACCCTTAGAGAGTGTGTGAAATGCATTGAAAGACTTATTATGATCAAGGTGCTTACCATTAGGCCAAAAGAAATTCCTCATGATTATGTTTTTCTTATATTAAGTATCCTAGCCATCCATGAATTCTAATTTTACTGGATAGTTTTAGTGATTATATTGACAATTCAATATTCAACAATAAAAATTACAAAATCTAGAAAGAAACCCAAGTACACCCAAGTTTCACACGCAACACTAACAAGCCCGTTTACGAAATTAATCGTGTCGCACTAGGTCATTCAATCTAAACACATTATATAACCACTAGCATGTTACTCGCGCAATGATGTGATGATATATAATTCATACTCGATAATATGTCCGTTTTCGATGACGTAGGGTACGATATTCACGCACTATAATGACATTGAATAATTTACAATCGCGGCATGTCCATTTTCTTTCCTTCTTTTCTATTTATTTCTTTATTATTTACCAACTCTTTCGTTAATCTCTAAAATAACTTTTGAAAAACAATAAAATAAGAAAAAAAATCTCTACTTATAAAATAAGATGATGAAAACATATCAATTACTTCACGGATTTTGTTGATTTTAATGAGGAATTATGTAGGTATGAGATGGTCATCTGGTTGGTGTGTTCAAAATGTAAGGATATTGATTATCATGGTAGTTTTCTGTTTCTTAAATTTTAGGAGTTCAAGTAAATTAATGATATATTTATGATATATTAAACCTTTTAATTTACTTATATGAGTGTTTATAATTTTGGGTTGATTTTTAAAATAATATTTCTATGAAGGTTTTTTATTTAGGTTTTAATTTATTTAATATCTTCTAAGTTGAAATCTAATCTTGCATTGACTAGACATTTATAGACATTATTTCTTACAGAAAGTTTAGTTATCAAAATAAAATATAATAATCTAACTAAATCCATCCAGTAGTTTCCATTTAAGTTAAGTAAGTGGTAAGTTAATAATTTTATATTACTTAAAATTTAAGAGATAATTTTAATAAAGATAATGTTAAATGTTTTATACAGTAGTATATATATATATATATATATATATATATATATATATATATATATATATATATATATATATATATATATATATATATATATATATTCCAAAAACATGTCGGGCTTCAATAAGGAATTTTGAATCTACATGGTAAATAATATATGTTGCCGGCTTAACGAATATTAATAAACTAGGTTAGAGACCCGTGTAATACACGGATTTGTTTCAAAATATTGTTTAATAATATACATAAATCACAATACTACCTAAATCAAATCACCAAAATTGAATTTGATGTTGCAAAATTAACTCCGAGATATGCTTTGAACAATCTTGTATTTGAAATTAAAGAACCATGCATCAAAATATAACTTACGATTGTGTGTATTAATAAACTATTGAACCTGGAGAGTCACTATAAGAAACTTTGTACCATGCAAAAAAATAGTTAGAACATAGATTTGTTTTTTTCAATAACTTTTTGGAGTGTCTAATATCTACTTGCAAAAAATTAATAAAAACTTGTGTGTGATTATAAACTGCTCAACGAAGAGGAAAAAGATTATGAAAGACACAAAGAAAGATATCAACAAAGACAACAAAAGACACCGAGTTTTCTCAATCAGATCTGAAAAAATAATTATGAAAACTATAACAAAAATGAAGAAGATCGCACTACATACCGGATCTGCCATTCATGATGTGCGCGTGTGTAAAAACACTGTTTCCTTGACCAAGTTATGATAGTGATTGCCCAAAATTGAATTTCTCCCTTACAACTCCTCCACATGACCATTACCATATTTGAAGCAGATACATTAAACATTCATCCTCAGCAAAGTGAAAATGTCATATAACAATACACACAATGCAATAAGTTCACAGGTTCATACAAGAATCTAGATATTAAATTATTGTAGTTCATTCAAAACCCCCAAAACTGATGACACCTAAAACCTATGACTTGATGCCGTAAGTAAATCAATATGTTGTAAATAAAACTATTACATTCTAATATCACCGTACAAACACACAAACCTAATGTAAATTTAATGATAATCAAATAGTGATTCTGTAAGTAACAATTAATTGTTTTTATATGAAAATTCACAGACTAAAAGAACACATAATAGGCATGCATTACTTGAAAAGGTAAATAAACATATTACTTGGTTGAAGCATTTTGTCAAACACCTAATGTGCATGTTAAATTTGTAAACAACATCACAAGCTATAAAGCTATTATGACACTCAAGGAAATTTTTTACAAAATCAAATAAAGAAACCCAAACAAAAATATATGTAAGAATATAAAGCTGTGAATTTTAGGGTTTAATTGAGATGACATTACAACAATCCTTGTATTGCTTCGCATTCATCGATCGAGGAAAACCTAACCACACAAACACCCATTGCATATGGTGTCCATCGAAACTTTGAATTACATTAAGAATTAGGTATGGAACTTACAAGTTGATTCACCGATTCATAAGAAAAAAGAATGAGAGAACAAACCTGAAGCACAGGGTAATTGGCCTTCTTCATTGATCAGACTCCAACATCCATTTCATTATTTCATTGATCCATTGAAAAAACGTTGGATAGCATGAGAGGAACTGAAATATTAAAGCAATAAACCTGGCGTCGTTGTTTATGTGTGCGTCCATCACGGAGAAAACCCCTAATTCAGGGAAGTTTTAAAACTAAAAGAAGAGCAATATGAGGCTGTTGGGAGAGACGGACACGTGTTAGTGTTTTAGGAATAGTTGATGAGCGGGAAAAGTAAAGTTTTATGAGCTAGAAAGGGGACACGCGTCCTTACATTTACTCATTTATTAGATAGGGTAGATGGGAAGTGATTTGTACACAACACAAATTAGTAATACACAATAAAAAGTGACTGTTTGGACTATTATGCCCTTGAATTTGTGGATGAGAATAAAAGATAGTGGGTTGGTAAGGGCATAAAAGATCATAATTGTTGTGTACGACTAATTTGTGTTGTGTACAAATCATCTTCCTTTTGAAAAGTAGGCTAATATATCCAAGTTATTTTTTAAAAGGTTCAAGTGAAAAATTATATTTAGGTAAGAATGAGAGACTTAACCTTGACTGTTTATTTGATTTGATCGGACGGTCTACATTTAGCTTGTTTTTATTCATTTTCTAACCAAAAATTGTGACGACCATTGATTGCAACAAATGAATTGCGACCGTCAGATTTAATAAATCAGTAACTAAGATTTATTCTTTCATTTTTATTTAAATATATATTCTTACAATAACCCTCTCCATTATTTTTTTAACACCCACCCATGTAGATGAAACGAACATCATAACATTTTTGTTATCATCAACTAGCTTAATTTCAATCCTAGAAATATATACGTATACGTAAAAGTCTTTACATAACTACGTCTTAAAATGTCGTATAGTCATATACACACATGTTATCATCAAAATATTAATAATTATGATAAATGGACATAAATTTGGACTATACTAAATTTTAGCACAAGTTTAAAGTTTTTAGTTATTGGGATTATGTATTGCTTTTTTTAAAGCAATTTAACTTTACTAAAAGCTATATTTCTGATATGGTATCTGATAGCTATGTTCATGTATAATTGGGTCAATATGAAAACTTAATTTGTGATATTAATTAAAGTTATAAATTCAAAAAAGTATATCCCAACTTCAAAAGACAAATGATCAAATCATGTATGATAACATGTACAATTAATTAGCTTATGTTTATATAAAATAAACGATAATATATATTCATATCATAATTTGTTTTCTTTTTTGGACTATGCAAAATCTAAAAAGAAAAAACACACAAAAATCCAAAACCGACTTGAACAAACAATCTTAAATATCCTAGTTTTAGACAAACAAATGCAATGACAAATTAGATATCACTAAACATAACAAAAAATCATCCAATGCATGATACCATCAAACTCAATAAGCTTATATAAATGAGTCAAAATTTAGAATCAAATTAATCATCGAAATGTGAAGGATTAACTTGTTTATGTTTGTCCACATACGTACGCAAAGGTTTCTTCCATCTCAAAATGATCCACCATTAAAATATGTAATAATAATAATAATAATAATAATAATAATAATAATAATAATAATAAATATTATTATCATGCTTTGATCATTTTGAGGGATTACATTTACATTGCTTTGATAATTACTTATCCATTCTAAGTATGAATCTCCTTACACAAGAACCTTTTGATAATTTCGGTACCATTTTCAATCCCCTCTTCTTGTATTTCCTTGATTCTTACATTTGAAGATATGGGTGAGCTAAAGTATGTGTCTAATGATGTATTTTCATGTTCAATATAAAGATAATCAACTTTTTCCTCTTATATGCTTACTTGGGTTTAATATGTCTACATTAGTTCCCAGGACATGGAGTTCTTAAACTAAATAAATCAAGGATTAAAAAGTGGCAACACATTGCTTGTTGATTATCGTAACCCTACTCTTTTATCATCATCATCAATTTCATGTATGGATATACTCTATCTATCAAATATTCAAATCCCCAAAACTAGTCTTACAACATTAATGTATCTTCTCACTCTTCTTTTGTAAAAACACCACCGTAATGAATCCTGAAGGAAAATAGAGACACATCGGACCTTACATTATTAACAAACAAATATAAAAATCAAAACGTGAATCTTCAAAATGGGAACAAAATAGAGGATTCAATAAACCATCTTACTATGAAGTTTTTCCACATCATACGCTTCACCGTTCTCTTGAATTCTTCACGATGTCCGCAACTATTTAGGGTTTAGGTTTCTATTTATTTTGTTTTTTGAAAAAAAAAACGTAAGTTATAATGTTAAGATTAAGCAATCAATTTGTTTTATTAAATGAATATTTATGTTTATTAATAAATTCTTAATTTATATTATTATAAAATTATTATATTGTTCAAAATAATCTAAAAAACTGTCATAGAAATTTTAAATTTTGAATCATCGTCGCAATCAAATATAAGTGATTTTATAATTTTACACATATTTTTCGTTTTTATATATATGAAAAATGAGTTTTTTACCAAAGTGGTGTTATATAAAAACATATTTACTTAATAGATGTAGTTTGAAACATATTTACCAAATAGGTGTTTTTTCTATATATAATAATAATTATTATTATTAATACTATTATTATAATATTTTTTATCATAATAATTTTTATAATAATTATTATTATCAAAAATATCACCCAAACACTTTCAAGGTTCCCAATGTCTGCTTAGTACCACCAACGCCGTAATATCACCACTGCCACCACCTAGCTGCCGCCATTCCTGCTTCACAACCGGCAAGAGATCGATGAAACAAAAGATTATCGTGCGATGGATGCCAGCTTCACAACCTGTGTCGAGTGTATAACAAGAATGAAGAGAATAAAAAAAAACAGAAAACATATACAGAGCTCAAGATATCCTTCAACTGAGAAGATAACAAGCTTAGAAGATATCCTTCGGCCGTCACTCTAGCCATCCTCCGGCCGTCGCTCCTGCAACCGACACCAACTTCACTCAACCACCACCACCACCACCGTAACACCATTGTCACCGCCCAAGTGCCGCCGCCCCATCTACGACCACTCAACTGCTGCCACCATCTATTTTTTTCGATTCCGGCCACACCTAAACACCTCCTCGCAACACACACTCGAGCAAACCTCCGGCTACCCCACGGATCTTTTTCCTTTCTTTTCTCTCTCAGATATCTCTCACATCTTTCTCTTAGATCTGTTCGATAAAGCCAACGGTGGTGGTGTGATGGAAGTCGACGATGGTGGTGCGGTGGAAGCCGACGGTGGTGGGATGAGTGTAAGAGAGAGATGACGACGATGGGGTGCGGAGGAGATGATGGGTTAATCGCCGGTTCTAGGGTTCCTCAAAGGAGGAGGAGATGACAACGATGGTGACGCCGATGTCGACGACGGCTGCCGAAGGAGCTAACGATAATTGGGAGATCTGGTCGGAGTGGCGCCAGCACCGGTGCAGCGCTGGTGGTAGAGATCCAGAAGAGAGAAGCTGAGACAGGGGGTGTTTGGGTTATGCTTTTGATATTTTTTTTATTATAATTATTTTGATTAAAAAAATATGATAATAATAATATTATTATATTAAAAATACTCCTGTTTGATAAATATGTTTCAAACTACACCTAATAAGTAAATATGTTTTTAAATAACAACACTTTGAAAAAAAAACTCTATGAAAAATGATATACATATACATATAAATAGTAAATGAAATCAATGGTTGCAAAATTTGTTTTTGTCCGAAAAAGAATTAAATTATTAGAACTTCTTGGTGACAGACAGCTGAGACAACAACAACTCGCACATTAACAGCAAAACTTGTAACGTACAATATGTTGGGACCCACGTCCAGGATCCAATAACTCACACTTTGATGATTATAGTGCAACTATATTAAAAGGGGATGTACTTTGTACATTGCATTTTTATATATTTGTACGTATAAATTTCTTTGGAAATATTTTGTGTCTTATTATGTTTAATAGATTAAATGATCCGATGATGCATAAGTTGATTTATAAAAATGAAAGATATTAAATTTAATTAGACATATTAAATAAAAATTATAAAATGAAAATAAACGAAACTTCAAAAAACGGTGATGGATGATTTCAACATTCAGACCAAGGTTGAAGCGTCGATGCGAGGGTAGAGGTGACAGTAAAAACGTACTATTATGATACCTAGATTATTTTTTCATACAAGCCATTGATCATTAATATCATAATTAAGGGTTATAAAGTACAGTTTTTATTATTAATAACTAAAAATAATTTAAAATGGATCATAATATTTTTATAATGATAAAACTAATATTTAGTTAAATATGATGCTTAGAAATATTATTAAAGATAAGATTGGTATTCTTTAAATAACGGTGAACATGTATGCTCCCTTAAACTCTAATATATGGTATTTGACTATCATAATGTATAAATATCATATTTACCCTTTGTAGCATTTTAAAATATTATATTTATCCAAATTTTTAGTTTTAACATTTTGAAATATTTTATATTAATTATAAATTATTTTTAGTTATAACCAATAAAAACTTAATCTTATTATTCTTAAGTATAACAATAATGACAATTATACATGAAATCTAATCACGTCTATCTGTATTATGATATCATGTTTCTGTCATCATGTCTGACATTCCTCTTGCGTCAACGCTTCTATCACTAATATGGTATTAACATCATCTGTAGTTATTTTTTCAAATAATCATTTGTTTTGTATTTTATAATTATTTTAATATTTTTTTTCTCTTAATACTGAATATTCATCGTCATATGTCAATACATATGTTTTATATCTTTTAGTATCTTCTTCGCATTTGACCACTTATCTTAATCTTTTTAAAAATATAATAATAACTCCAATTTTAGCAAGAATTTTTTTTTTAAAAGTGAAAACTTTGAAACTACGTGAAGGCAACAGTTTATCATTTAAAACTATAACATTTATCAATATTGTTTTCACTGTTCATAAGCTGTAGCTTATGAATAGTTTTTTTTTTAAATTTACAATTTTTTTACTTTGAATATTTCATTTAGGTACTTTTTTTCTTTATTTTTACAATATTTTTTTTCTTTAGCTTAGAAATTGTGTTTAGTTTTTTTTTTCTTTTAAGTTACAATTTAGGGTTAAAGTCATAAAATAACGGTCTACTTTTCCCATTTTCCCATTGTGGCACGTCATGTTTTTTTTTTACACATTTGGCCAGTAAACTTATAAAAAACGTGTTAATGTGCCTATTTTGGTGATTTTGACCTGCAATAGCAGGTCATCTTCTTCCCCAATTTTCTTCATTTCGAAAACAAACTTTGAAGCCAAAATTCTTCATGTACACTTAACGAAAATCAATGATTATTGACTCTATGGAAAGGTAATCGAGTTATCTATCAATTAGTACAAAAAACGAACAAAAACGAGTTTAAAATGTGTCAATTTTTCGAAATACCGTACGGGTGTCGAATAGGGTCATTATCGACTTTAATTAGCAATAACTTGGCCTACACTTGATGGTTTTTCACGAATTTGGTGTCCATTGAAAGGTAAAAAGATTATCTACGACAATCTATAAAAAGAATTATGTAAAATGATCAAGAATCAAGCTAAAAACACATCTTTTTTTCTGCCCTGTTTTCGAACCCGTTAACACACAAAAACGAAACTTTGAGCTCGAAATTCTCCCTCAATACTTGACAAAAATTCATGAATTTGGTGTCATTTGAAATATAATGATAAATTACAAGATTCTACAAAAAAAAAATCTGGCAAAACGATCAAAAATTGACCCAAAAAACGCAAAAAACGGGCTGACAGGTTGCAGGTCACGAAAAGGGAATATTAACACGTTTTTATAAGTTTACTGGTCACATGTGAACAAAAAAAAAACATGACGTGCCACAATGGGAAAATGGGGAAAGTAGACCGTTATTTTATGGCTTTAACCCTACAATTTACGGTGAGCATAGTTTTTTTATACTTCTAAGAACTCAAAGTGTTTGGTAAAAATAATCTTGTGTTTTATTTATTAGTGTTTATTCGGTATTTGATAAAAAGTCCAACTTACCCAAATGTGTTCGTTATATGGTTTACCAAAGAAGTCAAAGATGTAATACTAAGATGTTTCGTAATAAAAAATGTAAATTTATGTTTTTGACGTGTAATTTTCACCAAAAATTCTCCTATCGATTTATGTTACATATATAACAACTACTTTTACTTAACTTATGTCGTTATATATGTTAACCCCTCAGACATCCTCGCTCCCGCATCTCGGGACTAAAAAACCTTGTTTAAGTACAACAACGAAGACGGGAGACACACGTTTACATTTCCCAGGAAATTAATTAAGCTGTGCCAGGTGGCAGTGCCTATTGTACACCCACCGGGCCCACCTACGTTTTTGGGGTTGTGAAAACAATACGTACGTGTACACGATTCTTTCTTTCTTCTCCTTCTTCATTTCGTCACTATTCTCAAATATCAAAGCGTCTTCTTTGACTTTCTTCAATTCTTCCTTCCTACCTCCATCTTTATTTCGCCTTCATCATCATCTCCTCACCAAATCACACACACACACACACATACTTATGATCCATCGTCTACACACAGTGTGTAGTGTGTGTGTTTTCGAAGAATTGAAGCGGTTGTTGTTGGATGATTGATTATCTTTGCCCACACGTTTCTTCTGGGTTTTGTTTCGATTCAAATGTGTTGAATTAGTTTCGATTGTTGTGCGGATTTGAGACGGAGATGGGAGCTTGCTTATCGACGCCGGAAAGTTGCGTTGGAGGTAAAATAAGGTCGTCGAAGAAGAATTTGAGGAAACGAAAGAAAGGATTTAATCGACGTGTTTCCAATCGTTTCCCAAATCAATCAAACTCCCTTCCGTCCGATCGCTCCTTCGTCAATCCTACTTTCCGAGGTTCTTTCTCTCTTGAAATTGCAGATTCTGATTGTGTTAATTTAGAGTTTTGATCTTTGAACTTTTGCCAACTATTTCTATTCCAGTTGCAACTTGATCATATAATGAACTCTAAGATGAAGCAGCATTTGTTTAAGTATAGAAATCGAGTTAATGTGTTATAATTTCCATGTTTTATGTGAGGGTTTTTTAGGTTCTTTATCCTTTTTTGGTACAACTTTACAGCGGTGGTGTTCTTGAATATTCAACTTCTTACTAATTTTAGGGATTCCTCTATCTCCCTAATCCACTTCTAGAAAGGGCTACATTTTTATTATTCTTAACCCTGTCAAGATCCTCTTTAATTTGAAGTTTAATGTAGTTAGCAGAGCTTTCTTATAGTTAGCTCACTAGAATTTACTTTATTCATTAGCAGGGAGCACTGATGAGTCTTGGTATGATTCTGCAATAGCTCTTGAATCTGACTGCAGTGAAGAAGATTTCCAAAGTGTTCTTGATGGTACATTCAGCAATATTTTGTTTTAAGTTAAACTGTATGCTCATTTTTAAGTCATAAATCCTTGTATACACGTAGATGTGATGTCCCTAAATGGCTCAGAAGGTGCCTCAAGGGCAAGCATTGCTTCTCTTAAGGATGTTAATCATGGAGATGTTGAGAGTCATAGAAGTTCAGGGCATCCTGAAGAAACGAATTCACAGTCAAAATCTAACGGACCTTGTAATGAAATCAAACCTGTGTACCTTGATGAGTTATCTTCTTCTGTTGATGAGAATGCTGGAAGGGAAGATGGTATGTTAGATTGTGGAGTGATTCCCAGCAACTGTCTGCCTTGTCTTGCTGCTACAGTTCCCTCTGTTGAAAAGAGAAGATCTTTAAGCTCGAGTCCACCAAGTGCAAGGAAAAAGGCGACACATAAACTTTCGTTTAAATGGAAAGACGGGCATCCTAACGCGAATATCTGTGAGTAGAAAACTTAGCATTTCATTAAGTTATGCTTATCAAGAGATGTTGGATTAGAGACACTAATTTCTTATCTTTTATTCTAGTTTCTTCAAAGTTGCATCTACAAAGACCCATTGCTGGTTCACAAGTACCCTTCTGTCCGGCAGATAAGAAAATGCTTGATTCGTGGTCACATGTTGAACCAAAGACTTTCAGGATAAGAGCGGAGAATTATTTGAGGTAACCAAGTCTTGATAGGGATATTTAAACATGTAACTAGTAAATTGTGGTCTTTTTTTGCTTAATTAGAATATTGTATGTTTACAGGGATAAAAAGAAGGAACATGCTCCTAATTATGCAGCATATTACCCGTTTGGTGTTGATGTGTTCTTATCTCAAAGGAAAATTGATCACATTGCTCGGTTTGTTGAGCTCCCTGTTGTTGGTTCTTCTTCTGGAGATCTACCATCAATTCTTGTTGTAAATGTTCAGGTACTTCCATCATTTTACAGTTTTTATTTGATTATATTCTTTACAAATTATATATATTTGTATCAAATCTTGTACTTTTAATTGATTTTATGTGGTGGTATTTTAGGTTCCATTGTATCCTGCTGCCTTTTTTCAAGGAGAAATAGACGGCGAAGGAATGAATGTTGTTCTGTACTTCAAACTTTCTGATAGTTACTCAAAGGAACTTTCATCTCAATTTCAAGATAACATGAGAGTAAGAACAAACTTTTGCCATTATTTCCGATTCAATCTGTTCATGTAGGCTTATTCTAGATTTGTTTTGGAACAGAGGATTTTAGATGATGAAATAGAAAAAGTCAAAGGGTTTCCTGTTGACACACTTGTACCATTTCGTGAACGGTTGAAAATACTGGGTCGAGTTGTAAATGTTGAGGATCTTCAGTTAAGTGCACCTGAGAGGAAGCTTATGCAAGCTTATAATGAAAAACCCGTGCTTTCACGTCCTCAACATGAATTCTACCAAGTAAGTTTCTGCTTCTAACTTTCCCTAGTTCATTTCAAATATATGTAACTGTTAAAATCATGTCAATACTGTACTGAATATTTCAATTTGTGAACACTTTTTTGCAGGGAGAAAATTACTTTGAGATTGATTTGGATATGCACAGATTTAGTTACATTTCCAGGAAGGGGTTTGAAGCATTCCAAGATAGACTAAAGAACTGCATTTTGGATGTGGGTCTCACAATTCAGGCAAGTCTTTCTCTAACATGAATAATCATCATATTTATACAGTTTCTGTTTATATAATTAACAGTCATTTTTTATAAAAATTGTGAATCAGGGAAACAAAGCAGAAGAATTGCCAGAACAGATATTATGTTGTGTAAGGTTAAATGGTATCGATCGAACGAGATACCACATGTTGGGGTTAAATCAAGAACCACTATGATTAGATTTTCAATAGTGTAAGCATTCCAACTCCATACTTGATAATTAAAATCTGAAGATTCTTTTTCAATCTGTTTATCTTCTCTTATTTAAGTAGAGCTTATCAGCTTATTTATGGAGCTTATAATACTTTTTCGTACTCATTCGTGTGTGGTCGGGTCCCTCTATCAGGCCTGGAATTAAATTGTAGGTCAAATTCAACTTGTTGTGTGATCCAAAGCTGGTAATGATCTAAATGCACAGATGCAAGCTTCAATTCAAATTTCCAGCTGTAGGTCCACGCTCTTTGCAAGTAATTGTTGTAGATTCCCTAGATCCTATAAACCATTATTACTTATAATCATTAAATTATTTATAATCATTAAATTGAGCGGGACCGGTTTTAAATAATAGCTGAGAATTTGTTATACACAAGTTGAAGCAGCATATTTAGTGGTTTGTGGAGTAGTGTTACTCCCGAGAGGTTGTGGGTTCAAGTCTTGCTGTGGATATTGGAGTAAATTTAGGAATAGGTTTAGTGGTGTGTGAGTTTGACGTTGAAAAAAAAAAAGTTGAAGTAGATAAAGACTGACACGAAATAATTGCCAAAAGATCAAATGTATAAAAATAATCAATTTTCGGAACAAAGTCGGATCAATAAAATTAAGTTTTACAAGGAAAATTTAAGCAAAAAAACAATGTTTTATTATATACCTTAATGTTTTTAACATATAACTAAATGAAAGCTTAACAAATCAATAATGTTTTAACAAACATAAAGAAATGGCGCTTAACAAACATAAAGATTGGCGATGAACACCGAAGAGCAATTATGGATTTCTAATCTTAGCAGATTGCTACAAGCCTAAGAACAACAATATTTTAGAATTCAGAAGCTCTAAACGTACTTTACAAAATATACACAAGATTGAGAATTGAGATGCTGATTTCATAAACACCTTTTATTTTGATTCAAATTTCAAAGAATCAAAGGAAGAACAACTTGATGTTACTTACAACAATTAGCAATATTTTGATTCTACTTTTGATGAGTTGTATTTAATAAAGTCAATAGAAAAAACATAGTTCTGGAATTTTAATATTCAATCATATGTGATTCAGTATACAATCACATGTAATTGTAAAAGTTACGACATGTTAATTACGAAAATTTCACTCTCTCCAAAATTTTAATTTCAACCTCGACCATTGATGGGGCTGATTCAAAGGCTAAAATTAGTCGCATAGGACTATGCATTAAGTATGGACATATTGAACATTTCTCTAATTTTGATTTCGAATTAACTACTGCGAGACCGATGAACAATTGAAGAGCAATATTGCCCGACGAACCTCGAATAGAAAATTCAAAAAAACAATGAAGGGAACAACAAAATTGAGATTCGAGAGGGCGAGAGTAGAGAGCCGTCTAGGAGAAGAAGAGACTATCGATCAATTTACCTTATCTTTCTTCTTTTTCATTGTGTCGTTTCGTATTCCAAGATTTTTCATTTTTTTTTTTTGACGCGAAAATAAATATTCTACGTTTTGGGCCCTCCTCATGTTTACTAACTGGGCTAAATTGCTAATTAATATTAGTACGCTTACACATACTTATGTGTTATAGGCTAATTTTTTTAGTGTGGGCCTCTTAAATATTTGGGCCTTAGGAAGCTGCTTTTGTAGCCCAGGTTCAGGACCGGCTTTATAAAATTGACCCGTTCCCCAAAGTTATGTCCAAGAAAGAGGTTAGTTGAGACTAAGGGGGTGTTTGTCTTTGCTTATTTAAGGCTTATTTTTCGGATTTATTTTTTATAAGCTAGTTTTTCGGCTTATTTTATAACTTTTGAGCTTATTATGAGTTACAAGAGGAAAATAAGCCAGACTCTTGAAAAATAAGCCAGAAAAAACGGGCTTATGAAAATTAAGCCGGAAAAAAAAGCCCTTCATAAGCTAAAATAAACACCCCCTAAACTTGTATAAAACAATCTAGTTGTTTGTTCTAGATATGTTTCCGCATGTTAGGGCCGTCTTTGTCTAAATGTCTAACTACAAAAATAAGTCCTTAAATTTAAAAATAGAAAGTTATAACTTAAAGTTAAAAGTGTTATCTTTAAAATTTGATGATAATCTTTTTCTTTATGATTTCAAAAGTTCATTTATGAAATGATGGTTAAGATTATATGCAAATATAACATATATATAATTTCTTAAGTAAAAGATAACTATTAAGTAGATTTATAATAATAATTATGATTAAAGTCATCGAATATCATCCTACTTTTCAAAAAAAGTCGATGTAGGTAATTTATTTTTATTCAACCAATAAATAATATGCTTTGTTATAACCTAATAATGTAAGTAATGACTTGAACATTCTGATTAGGGTTTTGACTCTAGTCGGAGTTTTTCCTGCCATTATATCATCACCAAACGTTGGTGATTCATCGAAATTCCTTTTGTTGGTGATAGTGCGTCTGATAGCCCTTTAGTCTGTTGTCGTACCTAATTTAAAGAAAACTACATATATTATTATTCTATGATCAGTTAAAAAATAACAGAATATCTTATTTATTAACAACAATAGTTATAAAATAGTAATAAAAATAAGTAATAGGAGTTTAAATAATAAGTGTTTACTTTCTGAAAATTTACCTAATTTTAAAAACTACAATTTGATATACTAAATTTACCAAACCTACTATTTAATGTATTCAAATTGATATTGTAACGCCACCCCTAACGAGCTTAAAATTAGAGTTAATTTAAACTTTTTAAACATCGATTATCAAAAGTGTTGCAGCGGAAATAAACACCATTTACAAAAACTACTACAAGATTGACTCGGCTAATTAATTACAACAAAAAGGTTAGCCAAGTTCAAAGCTACGAGCGTTACCAACTAGTTCCGACCACCGGATCCATACAAACTACAACGTGTTCCCCAAAAGGTATATACAACAAAAGCTACCATCGGTACCCGCCTCACCAGGCCTCTAGCATCAACCTGCGAAAAAGGTAAATCTTGCACCATTAGCTACAACTAGCTAGTGAGCACCATTTACACATAAGCAACAATAAGCAGGCTATCATGTATCAGAACAGCACACAAGGCTATCCTATCATATTGTGACGTGACAAACGTGTCAGCAGTAGTCGTATGTTGCAGGGGAGCTAACCCCGCTCAACAACCCAAAAGCATTTCACATAGTACGCCAATTATCTATCATGTTGGTTCCCATCTATCAAGGAACCTTACTCCTTAGAGGAACGGCGGCCTGCAGGACCATTACCCAAGCGTATACTACTTGAGTACCGTTAGTGCCCGGGTACTAACTCCCGTCTACCCGAGAACCCAGCCAAGTATTGACACCCGTCTACCTGACTGACCTCCGTGTTCTCCAATTCAGTGTCCGGACAAAACTTCATAAACAACTAGTTGATCCAATAAGGATCCAGTTCATGCGCGCATATAATCACAACAATATCTTTCATATCAACAATAATAATACTAAGCATGCTTGTACAACTTTATCATAACATACCTCCATTTCCACGTATCAATACACCAGTCATGTGTCAACATATACTACAGATAACTTACCTACTGAGACTCATGGGAAACCGGTACTCACCTCGAAACTACAAGAGGCAGATATGCAATCGGGAATCCCAAGAGCACACAGAATCGTCTGAGTCACCTAACACCAATAAACACAGATAAACACCCCTTAGTATACACTACAACAGACTGCACTAACAACAGTCTCAACAAAAGGTCAACATGGCTTCTGACAGCCTCCTACGGCCGCAGGAACATGTTCCTACGCCCGCAGGGCACCCATCCAACACGTACTACGGCCGTAGTATATATACACTACGCCCGTAGGATCTCTTACCAAAGAACCATGACCTACGGCCGTAGTAACTATATACTACGCCCGTAGTAGGCATCCTTTGGGTAACTACGGCCGTAGGTTATGTACCCACGCCCGTAGTCTTGTTTCCATCACCCGTAGGTGGTAATCCTCATAAATTCAATCCTACGGCCGTAGCAACTATTTCCTACGACCGCAGTAACATAAACAACACCCTACGGCCGTAGTAACATCATACTACGCCCGTAGGAACCATATTTACAGCGTGTTCTTGCTCTGTTCGTAAACAGACGCTGTTTTACGGGTTTTGACATCAAAATCCCACTTGAATCCATATTCAAGGGTTTACACATGATCTCTAACATACATATGAAGTTATTAACACCTTTTGGACATAAAACCAAAACAACAACACACATGAATCCATCAAAATGAACCCCCTCACCATTAACACTCAAGAACTAGGTTATTCAAGAAAACTTACAAGGAGAAGATGATCTCAAGTTCTATGAACAGATTTCCCACTTGAATCCAGCTTCTAAACCGAATCTAGCGTGGTTCTCTTCTTCAAATCAACAAGGGTTTGAGTGTGTGTGTAGATACGTACGTATGTATGTGTTTGTAGTGTGTGTATGTGTGTTTTAAGCTTATCCAGTAAAGAAGAAAGAGTCTATAGGCCGACTTAAGTGCCTAATACCCCCTCTCGGGTATTTCGTTCTCCTATTCAACTTAAAACTCAACTTAGGGTTATCCGTTTCAACTAACGGAGATATTTTTGGAACCATTATCCAAAACCGTTCAACTATTTGTCAACATGGTCAACTTATGACACTTTTCATCATACTACATTTTTATCCACATTTAACACCAGTTAACACCATTTAACACCAATTAGCACCAATTCATGTTTAAAACACCAATTAACATTTAAGACACCATTTAGCAACATTTATACTACAGTTAGCAACAAAACACCAATTAAAGTTAACGTACAACTGTTAAAGCTACACGTACTACAGTTTACAACTAGGCCCCATTTTGGGGTGTTACAAATCTACCCCCCTTAACAAGATTCCGTCCTCGGAATCTGATCGTCTACAAACAAGTGAGGGTATCTAGCTTTCATGTCGTCTTCCGTCTCCCAGGTCATATTCGAACCCAGGTTATGCTTCCATTTGACTAACACCAATTTAATCAACTTTCGACGCAACTTTTTGGTTTTAGAATCAAGTATTTCAACAGGTTCTTCAACTAGGCTCTTTGAAGCGTCAACCTTCAATTCTTGTAGAGGCAGAATCTGGTTCTCCTCCACCTTACACTTACGCAGATAACATACGTTGAACGTGTTGTGAATTCCAGATAACTCTGGAGGCAACTCTAGCGTAACTGTCTGATCGTTAACCACGCGAATGATCTGAAATGGACCAATGTAACGTGGACTCAACTTACCCTTTCTACCAAAACGAATCACGCCTTTCCAAGGAGAAACTTTCAAGAACACCCGATCGCCCTCCTGGAATACAACTGGTCTGCGCTTAGGATCAGCATATACTTTCTGTCTGTCACGGGCCGCTTTGAGCTTTTCCCGCGCAATCTTCACTTTATCTGCCGTAATCTGAACAATCTCAGGTCCGGCAAACTGCTTTTCACCGGGTTCTAACCAACATGTGGGAGTACGACAACGCCTCCCATACAACATTTCATAAGGTGGCATCCCAATACTGGAGTGGTACGAGTTATTATAAGCGAACTCGACCAACGGCAAGTGAGAATCCTACGCACCACCAAATTCGAGAATACATGCGCGAAGCATGTCCTCCAACGTCTGAATAGTTCTTTCCGACTGGCCATCTGTCTGCGGATGATACGCCGTGCTCAGATGAACACGTGTACCAAGTTCATGTTGCAAGCTCTGCCAAAAGTGTGAAGTAAATCTCGCATCACGATCCGACACAATAGAACATGGCAAACCATGTCGTGACACCACTTCATCTACATACAGCTTTGCTAACTTTTCTAGCGGAGTAGACTCGCTGATAGCTAGAAAATGAGCGCTCTTGGTCAATCTATCGACAATGACCCAAATAGCATCATGACCCCTAAGGGTCTTCGGCAATTTAGTCACAAAATCCATCGTAATGTGATCCCACTTCCACTCAGGGATCTCTAGTTGCTGCAAACTGCCATAAGGCTTCTGATGTTCTGCCTTAACTTGCGCACAGATCTGACATTTTTCCACAAAAGAAGCAATATCTCGCTTCAAAGTAGGCCACCAGTACAATGCCTTTAAGTCATGATACATCTTTGTGCTGCCCGGATGAACCGACAGCCTAGATTTGTGAGCTTCCTGCAGTATCAGCTCACGATTATCACCATGAAGAGGTACCCACACGCGAGACTGAAACGTCTTTAGTTCGCGAGTATCATCAACAAGTTGATCTTTCAGCTTTTTCATCGTTTCTGCTTTTAGGTTTTCATCTTGTAACGCTACTTGCTGCGCTTCCTTCAATCGAGCAATGATATCGGGAACCACAGTAAGTTTCATGAATTTAGCATCTGTGGTAGAGCTCTTGCGACTCAATGCATCCGCCACCACATTGGCCTTACCAGGATGGTAGCGAATCTCACAATCGTAGTCTTTGATCAACTCGAGCCATCTACGTTGTCTCATGTTGAGCTCTTTCTGCGTGAATACATATTTCAGGCTCTTGTGATCCGTACAGACCACACACTTTGTACCATAGAGATAGTGCCTCCACAATTTCAACGCGAACACTACCGCTGCCAACTCAAGATCATGAGTCGGATAGTTGCCTTCATGTGGTTTCAATTGCCTTGAGTCGTAGGCAATCACTTTATCTCGCTGCATCAATACACACCCCAATCCAGAATACGAGGCATCACAGTAAACAACGAAGTCTTCAGATCCCTCCGGTAAGGAAAGTATTGGAGCCTCGCACAATAGCCGTTTCAAAGATTGAAACGCTTGTTCTTGAGCGTCCGCCCAAACTAATGCAACATCTTTGCGAGTTAATTTAGTTAAAGGACCCGCAAGCTTAGAAAAGTCGCGGATAAACCGCCGATAGTAACCAGCTAATCCGAGAAAACTTCTAACTTCAGAAGGAGTTCGAGGAACTCCCCAATTCATAACTGCTTCAACTTTTGCCGGATCAACTTTCACGCCATCGCTACAGATCACGTGACCAAGAAAATGAACCTCTCGCAACCAGAATTCGCACTTCGAGAATTTAGCATAAAGTTTCTCCCGTTTAAGAGTTTCAAGAATCTCTCGCAAATGTAACTCATGTTCAGCTTCAGTCTTTGAGTAGATGAGAATATCGTCAATAAACACAATCACCGATTTATCAAGAAATGGACGACAAACCCGATTCATCAGGTCCATGAAAACAGCAGGAGCATTGGTTAAACCGAAAGGCATCACCAAAAACTCATAATGACCATAACGAGTACGGAAAGCCGTCTTTGGGACGTCTTCGTTAGCAACCAACACTTGGTGGTATCCAGACCGCAAATCAATCTTTGAGAAGCACGTCGCTCCTTGCAGTTGATCAAACAAATCATCTATCCGCGGCAGAGGATACTTGTTCTTTACCGTTCGCTTATTCAGCTCCCGGTAATCAATGCACATTCTCATCGTCCCGTCTTTCTTTTTCACAAACAGTACCGGAGCACCCCAAGGAGAAGAACTCGGGCGAATAAAGCCTTTGTCAAGCAACTCCTGAATTTGCGTCATCATCTCGCGAACCTCGGAAGGAGCAAGACGATATGGAGCTTTAACCACAGGGGTAGCCCCCGGAACAAGATCAATTCTGTACTCAACATCTCTGACTGGCGGTAACCCAGGCAACTCATCAGGAAATACCTCTGGATAATCGGTCACCACCGGAATATCACGAACAACACGTTTCTCCAGTTTAGCATCAATCACATGTGCTAAATAGCAATCGCAGCCTTTCGAAACCGACTTTCTTGCTTTCAACAGAGAAATGATAGGAATATCTAACTTTCGTCTCTCTCCACGAGCCACAGCATATGACCCGTCAGGTAAAGGAACTTTAATCAACTTCTTGGAACAGAAAATCTCAGCGTTCAACTTACTAAGCCAATCCATCCCAATCACAACATCGAATCCCGCAATCGGCATTAAAAGAAAAGAAACAGGAAAACTACTCCCGTCGATATCAATAACCGCTTGAGGGACACTATCTACAACAGGAACTACTTTACCACTAGCAGTCTCTACTCTTATAGGCTCAGACAACACAGATACATGCATTTGCAGTTTATCACAGAAAGAGTCAGACACAAATGAATATGTAGCTCCAGAATCAAACAGTACACATGCTGGGGTAGAGTTAATAAGAAAAGTACCCGTAATCACATCCCCAGCACCCTTGGCCTCTTCCTTTGTCATCTGAAACGCCCGCCCTTTAGCACGGGGAGCGTTGTCTTTCTTCTGCCCTGAGGCAGATCCTCCAGTTCCAGCGTCTGACTTTGACCGACAATCTGTAATCCGGTGCCCTGGCTTATGGCACTTGTAACAGACGTTCTCCTTAAACTCGCACTCATTCACCGAGTGCCCTTTCTGACCACATCTAAAACAACGAGTAGTGGCCTTCGAACAATCACCGGCATGGTAGGTGCGACACAGAGAGCACCAAGAACCCTCAAACTTAGCCTTCTTCGAAGAATCAGGCTTTCCCCCAGTCGACGACTGCCCCTTGGAAGTAACAGATTTTGAAAACTGCTGAAACTTCCTTTTCTGACCCTCAACAACATGATCCCCCTTTCCCTGGCGTCTATCCCCATCAATCTGTCGGGCTATCTCAAACGCCCGATCCAAAGTAGCCGCAGCTCTAACATGAGCGCGATAATCAAGTGGCAACATGTTTACAAACTTCCGCATCTTGGCTTTCTCATCAGTCACCAAATGCGGTATGAATCTAACCTTATCCGTAAAAGCATGAATAAGGTCCTCAACAGGCTTGTCCCCCTTACGGAGACTACTGAACTCGTTCTCCAGTCGTTCCAGATCATAATCTGTACAATACTTTGCTTTCAATTTTTCAGAAAACTGCTCCCAAGTCAGAGCATCAATCACCTCCGGCCTCAACGTATCTTTAACTGTATCCCACCAATCCAAAGCTGGCCCTTTCAACCTCTGAACAACATATTTGACGCGAAGCTCACGTTCACATTCACAAGCTTCGAACACCTGATCCGTCTCACGTAACCAACGAATAGTCTCAGAGGGATTATCACTACCCTCATAAACCTTCGGCCCGCAAGACAAGAACTTCTTGTAAGAGCACTTCTTTGGCTTCTTCACTGCCAAAGCATTTTGCAACAACTCCCTCGTCAATCGGAGCTCCTCCTCTAACAGTCTAACATATGCCGCCTGCTCTTGATCATGTCTTGGCGGTTCCACATTATGCTGAGAAACCTCGTCCTCAGCTTCCCGTCGTTCACTTGAGGCCTCGTCCTCCATTCGTTTGAGAGCCTCTTCTGTCGTAGCTCTACGTTCGGCCATTTCTACTCACCTAACTATTTACACGCAAACCACAGTTAGTACACCATTTATTCACCACGTACAATTACTACAATTAATCTTTCACATAAGACAGCCACATATCACTCGACTCAACCCCAATTACCCCTATAGGAACACTTAACGATGGTCAGGCCCGAGCTTGAGATTGAATACTTCTACGAGTACCCAATTCCTCAAACTTAGGCTCTGATACCTACTTGTAACGCCACCCCTAACGAGCTTAAAATTAGAGTTAATTTAAACTTTTTAAACATCGATTATCAAAAGTGTTGCAGCGGAAATAAACACCATTTACAAAAACTACTACAAGATTGACTCGGCTAATTAATTACAACAAAAAGGTTAGCCAAGTTCAAAGCTACAAGCGTTACCAACTAGTTCCGACCACCGGATCCATACAAACTACAACGTGTTCCCCAAAAGGTATATACAACAAAAGCTACCATCGGTACCCGCCTCACCAGGCCTCTAGCATCAACCTGCGAAAAAGGTAAATCTTGCACCATTAGCTACAACTAGCTAGTGAGCACCATTTACACATAAGCAACAATAAGCAGGCTATCATGTATCAGAACAGCACACAAGGCTATCCTATCATATTGTGACGTGACAAACGTGTCAGCAGTAGTCGTATGTTGCAGGGGAGCTAACCCCGCTCAACAACCCAAAAGCATTTCACATAGTACGCCAATTATCTATCATGTTGGTTCCCATCTATCAAGGAACCTTACTCCTTAGAGGAACGGCGGCCTGCAGGACCATTACCCAAGCGTATACTACTTGAGTACCGTTAGTGCCCGGGTACTAACTCCCGTCTACCCGAGAACCCAGCCAAGTATTGACACCCGTCTACCTGACTGACCTCCGTGTTCTCCAATTCAGTGTCCGGACAAAACTTCATAAACAACTAGTTGATCCAATAAGGATCCAGTTCATGCGCGCATATAATCACAACAATATCTTTCATATCAACAATAATAATACTAAGCATGCTTGTACAACTTTATCATAACATACCTCCATTTCCACGTATCAATACACCAGTCATGTGTCAACATATACTACAGATAACTTACCTACTGAGACTCATGGGAAACCGGTACTCACCTCGAAACTACAAGAGGCAGATATGCAATCGGGAATCCCAAGAGCACACAGAATCGTCTGAGTCACCTAACACCAATAAACACAGATAAACACCCCTTAGTATACACTACAACAGACTGCACTAACAACAGTCTCAACAAAAGGTCAACATGGCTTCTGACAGCCTCCTACGGCCGCAGGAACATGTTCCTACGCCCGCAGGGCACCCATCCAACACGTACTACGGCCGTAGTATATATACACTACGCCCGTAGGATCTCTTACCAAAGAACCATGACCTACGGCCGTAGTAACTATATACTACGCCCGTAGTAGGCATCCTTTGGGTAACTACGGCCGTAGGTTATGTACCCACGCCCGTAGTCTTGTTTCCATCACCCGTAGGTGGTAATCCTCATAAATTCAATCCTACGGCCGTAGCAACTATTTCCTACGACCGCAGTAACATAAACAACACCCTACGGCCGTAGTAACATCATACTACGCCCGTAGGAACCATATTTACAGCGTGTTCTTGCTCTGTTCGTAAACAGACGCTGTTTTACGGGTTTTGACATCAAAATCCCACTTGAATCCATATTCAAGGGTTTACACATGATCTCTAACATACATATGAAGTTATTAACACCTTTTGGACATAAAACCAAAACAACAACACACATGAATCCATCAAAATGAACCCCCTCACCATTAACACTCAAGAACTAGGTTATTCAAGAAAACTTACAAGGAGAAGATGATCTCAAGTTCTATGAACAGATTTCCCACTTGAATCCAGCTTCTAAACCGAATCTAGCGTGGTTCTCTTCTTCAAATCAACAAGGGTTTGAGTGTGTGTGTAGATACGTACGTATGTATGTGTTTGTAGTGTGTGTATGTGTGTTTTAAGCTTATCCAGTAAAGAAGAAAGAGTCTATAGGCCGACTTAAGTGCCTAATACCCCCTCTCGGGTATTTCGTTCTCCTATTCAACTTAAAACTCAACTTAGGGTTATCCGTTTCAACTAACGGAGATATTTTTGGAACCATTATCCAAAACCGTTCAACTATTTGTCAACATGGTCAACTTATGACACTTTTCATCATACTACATTTTTATCCACATTTAACACCAGTTAACACCATTTAACACCAATTAGCACCAATTCATGTTTAAAACACCAATTAACATTTAAGACACCATTTAGCAACATTTATACTACAGTTAGCAACAAAACACCAATTAAAGTCAACGTACAACTGTTAAAGCTACACGTACTACAGTTTACAACTAGGCCCCATTTTGGGGTGTTACAGATATAACATGTGGCATGTTGACGATACACAAGTTTGGTTAAGATGTCAATGACATGATAAAGATGTGGATAATGGCATGACTTTTGTTATAAAAAATAATTCAATTTTGTTTTTAATTATTATGATTATAAATCAAATCAATGGTTCTAGCATGGACCGTTACCAGAATTAGTTTGACATGGTGGAGTATGAAAATCGACTATATCATTTACTTCTTCATTGGTATCTTCTCATTCATCGATTTCATCTCGATTGTTTGATTTCAAATTTATGGGTTTCTAATCAATTTGATTGTTCTACAAGCCTCTTCATGTGTGATTCATCTATTTTGAATAATGATTCATCTGTTCCTAATCAAATATTTAATGGGTTTCCATCAATTTAAGTTTCTGATTTCAAATAATGAGAGTTTTAAATGGATTTGGGTTTCTGAAACAGATTTTCATCTTCAATTCAGTTTGGGTTTCTTCATATATCTAGTTTCTAACACCCGCTTCGATCGTCTGGTTCAATTTGTTCTTGATTCAGATACTTAAGTTTCTTATAAAATAATAATATTAATTACTGGAAAGTAGATAATGAAAACTGTAAAATAGACTTTTAAGTATTTTTTCCCTTTCTTATGATAAATAAAAGAGTTAATTACAAAGATAGTCCTTGTGGTTTGCGCTGAATTTCACATTTAGTCCTTTAAAATCGAAAATTACACTGGTAGTCCTTATGGTTAACGTTTTGTTTCACTTTTAGTCCTTTAGACTAAATGGTGTTAAAGTTGACCGTTAGTCAAAGGGTATTTTTGTCTTTTTCCATCTTATCCTAGTTACCAAACACGTATTTCCATCTTATCCTTAAACAAACACCATGTTCCATGTCTCTCCCAAACACTCCTTCTTCCCCGTCTATAATTCCCTCCCCACTAATCTTCAACCTTCAAACCTTCCAGAACTTCAAAACTTCCAAAACTTCCAAAACAGCCACCGCCAATCTTCAAACCTTCCACAACTGCCGCCGCTAATCTTCAACCGCCGACCACCACAACCATGCGACCACACACCCGACACTTATTTTCTCTCTGAAAATAACCACCGCCACTCTAAACTATCACCACCTCTAAAAGATCCGGCCACCACCGCCGCCGTATGTGAAGATCCACCACTGCCTTCGAGGTAGCCACCACCGCTGTATGAAGAACCGACCCGAACCACCATCATATCTCGTAGATCTGAACCATCTCGCTGTAAGTGAAGAACCACCACCGCCTTCGAAGAACCACCACCCTTTGTAAGTGAAGAACCACCACCGCCTTTGAAGAACCACCACCCTCTGTGAGTACCACCGCCTTCGAAGAACCGCCGTAGATCTGAACCTCTGTAGCCTCTCACCACCGTAGATCTGTAGCCTCTGAACCGCTGCACGACACCCAATGACCACCATCAATAAACAGATCTGTTTACTCAATCTCTGCAACCCGCTGCTCGATTAGGGTTTCAGATGATTAAAGGTCGATGATACCAACACAGATATGTTTACTCAATCTCTGCACTCATCTCTCATAAACAAGGGCTTGCAGACTCTTCAGATCTGTTTACTTTTGCTTCGAGTCCGCTCAGATCTGCTTCTTGATTAAGTAGCAACAAGTGAAAGTGGTAACTAAGTAGACGTCTAGATTCTGGATTAATTATTTGCATACGATTTTGGATTCATCTTGTTCTTATGAGAACATTTTGGGTTATTTTTTTTATTTTTAATTAATAAACAATGAAAATGTGTGTTTGTATTATTTTATTATTTTTAATTAATGAACAATGAAAATAGGTGTTTGGTAACACGGATAAGATGGAAAATGACCACTAACGGTCAATTTTAACACCAGTTAGTTTAAAGGACTAAAAGTGAAACAAAACGTTAACCATAAAGACTATCAGTGTAATTTTCGAGTTTAAAGGACTAAATGTGAAATTTGGGCTAGACCACAGGGACCATCTTTGTAATTAACTCTAAATAAAAATCCTCCCGAACAAGATTTACGGAGAGAAAGGAGAGAAAGTGATTTTGAATTGTGTTCCCAAAAATTTTCATGGAAAAAAGAGAAGAGAAGAGGAGGGGAAATTTAGCTTATTTTACTTCCTAATTTTCCTTCCATAATCGGGAAGACTTGGAGAGAAAGTTATAACATCATATATTTTTCTTTACTTATTGTTTTATTTTCTTTTCTCTGCTCTTATATTCAGAAACACAAAACTGAAAATTATTTAAAATCTCTTCCCTTTCCTTTCTCACTAAAATTATCACTCTCTTCCCTTTCTTTCTTTAATTTTTTTCTGGAACACAGTGTTACGGCTTTACAAATAACAACTAGAACATTTTTCTCTCGCTCAACGCTGCTTATAATTTCTTTTTGTCTTTTTAGATTTTTTTTAAGAAAGATAAAAAAAGCATGTCAAAACTTATTTTTCTTCTTTTTTCTGAGTTTTCTATTTTTTTTTTTTTTTTTGCCTTTTTAGAAATTTAAACAAACTTTGGTTCTGTAGCTTAAATTAGATAAATGAGTGGGCCAAAATCTGACCTTTGTCCAAGTGCGCGCAAAAAGGGCCGAAGGAATGAGAATCCGATTCTATTCCAGTTTCGGGTCACCCGTACACCTTCTACACCTTTTCTATTTTCATTAAATTTTCACTTACTTATTACTTCATTCTAACGCTAATTAATACTCACATAATTAATCACTCGCTAACCTAGACATGAATATAGGATTTAGCGACAAGCCGACAACATTCATTTACAAAACAATAAGAAAATAAATAATGCAATCAGCTAACTTAGACATGATTTCCAGTACGATATTTCCTCACAGGATAAAATCTGTTAAATTTTTAAAAACACGATCGCATTGCACCTGAAACTTATCATTAATCATCTACATCATCATCCATGTTAGTAGCCATGCCAGTGCATACATCAACAAACCATCTGCAAATATATAAAACATATCATAAGTAAAAAAAATAAAAATAAAAATCATTTCCCAAAGGGGTCACTAAAGAGTTGTTACCGTCGCTAAGGGGTAGATATCTCAAAGAACCATTCCAAGTAGCTTCAAATAAACAATCCGTAGTCGTATTGATCCCACTCAGGCAATTACACACGAACGAATCATACGGACCATCATACCCACAAACTCCCTTACTTTTCTCACAATTAGCACACATTGGTGGATACTCGTTGTTGAAGTTAAACTTATACTTTATCGCGACGCCATATTTCCAACTTTCGGGATTATCCGCATGCCCGTTAAACCCATACAGCCCCGAGTAGGACCCGCAATTCATCTTTTGCAAGTCCATCTCAAAAGACGGACCAAGATCCACTGGCGTGTACACGCAACACGTTGACACCGAGACACCGAGCCGACTCACTGCTTGACAAGAGTTCAACATTCCACAAACCCGACTCCCGCTTCCCGTGTCACAAACCGGAGAAACGGACTTGTTACGATCACTGTCGGATTTAAATATTGGTGATGATGTAACGTCACAGTTAAGCAGGGCGAAAACTGTATCGTCGTGGAAGCTGAACGGGGCGTCCCAGTCCAGACTGAACCCTTTGCTGGGTTGAGTGCATGCACAAGTCGACATCGTGGGGTCAGTGATGTAGATCACTTGGTTTGAGTAGTCGATGGCGGTGATCGGGTAGCACCCTGTGTGTGTGATGAAGGTGAGATGTTGATTGTTGCAGGTTACACGGGTTTGGAAGCGCGGGTCGCCGCAACCTGGGCCGGTTCCAAACGGGTATTTGACAGGTACGGGGCCGCACATGCTTTTGCATGTTTGGGAGGTTGAGGGGAATGAGGAGAGGATGATGATAATGGAAATTATGGTGAGTTTGATTGTGAAAGAAGGATGAATGTTCTTGTGGAGTGACATCTTAGCACACATAAAAACTTAAAGCACCTAAAGTTTGTAGATTGAGACTTCAAGGGGGAATTTTGGGTTCATGAGGGGCCATATATCTATATATAAAGAAAAACAGAAGAATATGTGTTTATATAATAAGTTATATTATTTAAATAATATTAATTCATGTTTATATAAACGGGTAGGTCGAGTGATTGAGTCCTTGGGGATTTATTTTGTAGGTTTGTGGTACTTTTTAGCTACAAAATTCGATTCTTTCGTCGAGATTACTTTTCAAGTTACATAATAACAAGTTATAAGAGATATAAGATATTGATAATATCGAGTTATAAGAGATGTAAGATATTGATTGCAATATTTGTTTTAAAAGCAGAAAAAGTATTTATTTAAAGGAATGGAGCTTATAGTCGAAGGGTGTTTAAGAAGATTTATTTTTAATATTGTTAGAAAATAGAGATAATTAATTACTTTGTTACAAATATTTGATTTTAATTTAAAGTTAGTAAAAGTTGTAGATTGTTGTAGTAGTAGGTAGATGAACGATGGAAGGAAGGAAATGATTATCGGTGAATGAATGAAGAATACGATTCTCCAATATATTTGTTTCCTTTTTCGTGTGCTTAGATAAGATTATAAGTCGGAGAATATGATCCACTTGGTGCGACTTCAATACAAAAGAATCTCGTATATCATTTTATTTGTTTTCTTTTTGTTTATTTTGGTACCACTTAAACATATACGATATAAAACTGTAACTTTTTTACTTTGATTATTATTCATACATAAATTATGCTTGTAAAGTAAAAACTAAAAATGGATAACTAAGGCACGTGTGTAAACTAACCAAATATCGATTTATAATCGTTCAGGACAACCCAGCCCAAAAATCCACGGGTACCACACAAATAAGATTTGATAAATCAAGTAATAACAAAAATGTGATAGCTTATAGAGTTGTTTTCGTAGGAAATTTATGTCAATACGTAACACGATTCTATTAAGTTTTGTGGGCCGTTTTTGTTTTCATTTTTAAATTTTTGGCTTTTAAAAGAATGTGTTAAGTTAGTTAGATATTTAGCTATTTATTGTTGTAGTTGGACTACTTAGTTGGAAGGGAAAGAAAAATCATATGTTAGACCTTAAATTTTATCTGTTGCACACACATATATAGAATTATAATTATTGTTATTGTTTATACTATGAATGAAAATTTGAGGGGTAGCACGTGCTACCCCATGCTCTATAAGAAGTCCGTCCCTGACCACTTTCCACCAACACCACCTCCCATATAACCACCATCTACCATTTTCCTCGTGAATCCGTCATTGCGACTGTTGTTAACTAGCACAACAACTTTATTTGTAATGGAATGATATGTTGTTGATGCTAAATGTGATATATTTATTCATCAAATCATATAAATGAATTTAAATTCTATGCGGACTAATTTTCATATTTCACAACTTACATCTTTATACGTATCTTCATTACAAAAACCTATAACCAGGTATATTTAGTCCAACATTGTATTAAGAAAATCCATAAAAATAATGACTAGAAGTCTAAAAGAATCCAAACTTAATCTTTTTTTCTCCAGAAATTAATAGAAGATTATGATATATATCCATGTGACAAAAGGGGCTTTCTTTGGTTATGCTCATGATGAGTTCTTCAAGATTTTGTGCTTACAATTGGGGATGCTATTGTTGTGATTTTGCAATCAGTATGAGCCCTCAATTTCCTATATTAACAATCACCAACTCCACCCACCTCAAAATAAGCAAAAGAAACACCCATTTGGGGGTCTTTGGCCCTCCTCTTTATTCCCTTCACAAATCACAATCATTATACTCCCATTGCCACAACCCTCCCAAAAGATTAAAAATAAATAAATAATAAGATTGCTACAATTGTAAAATACCCACAAAGTTCAAGATTATACAAGCTTTTAGGCAACATTCGTGATACAACAATTATCTATACCATAGTATATGGTTTGTTATTTTAATTTTCATAAATCAAAGAACTAAAATTTATTTTATTTCCGACTGTGTATAAATTATCAACCATGTTAAATTGAGTATTTAAGTGCTACTATTTTCGGATTTTGGTTTCAAAAAATGGATCTGTCCAAACAATCTCGCGATCAAAATTAATCCGTCCAAATAACAATGCGGTTTATATCGGTTTTTACATTTCGGTTTTTCGTTCTATCAAAAATATATGCTCCAGAGTCTAGATTTCTATAAAAAAAGTTTTAATACATATAATAATAAGATAGTTGTTTGTTTTTACAATTATACACCCTTTGATTAGAATAGAGTCGTATAATTACAAAGAGATTACCAAATTGATGCTGAGGTATAGCTAAGTACTTTTTACTATATTACAAATTCACTACTGATCATAAATCGATACTTATTGCTCAAAACATAACTATGTAATTACATATATTTGAGTGTGTGCGCGCTTAAATTCTTATTCAGTTTCTAGTATTATATGGTTTTATACTATAATAACCACAACAAATCTGAAAATTTTCTATTGGATATTTTGGTTTTATCCTGTTACTAAACACCCATACTAGTACTTATCGTATATCTTCATGTTATAAACGTGTTAATATGGCTAAAACGTTTAATAAACATGTCCAGTTAAGAACACTTGAAATGGCCGCTTAAGGATTGACATTATAAGTTGATAAACAGGAAAACTTGTCAACCCAAACCCACCAACCTAATACGACAAGAATTTCAATCGTCAATTTGTTCTCTGGGTTATAAAAGAGGATAGACAAACAGAAAGAAAGTTGTCACTCGGGTAAGAGGACAATGTTTGATGGTGTTTGGCGGTACCGACCAGCACCGGTACCGGTTTTACCGAATACCGAATTTGATTTAAACACGGTACCGAATACCGTACCGAGTATTCATATACGGTACCGGTACCGGTACCGAGTACCTATTTTACCTAGTTTGTTCGGTACTAGTCCCGAATACCGAGAATACCGAGTACCGAATACCGATTTAGCAATATTTCAAGTACCGAATACCGGACCGAAAACTCTAATTCGGTACCGGTACCGTTTGCGGTACGGTCCCGGTACGGTTCGGTATTTGCGGTACTCATGCTCACCCCTATGTGTGGCAACGACTGGTCCAATCTAATATTAGGATACGAAAAAGAGACAAAGACGGGATGAGAAAAGCAACCCAATAGACTTTGACCCATGATAATGTTAATGCGTTCTATATAACAAAACTTATCTAACTCTTAACATATATTATATCAAGAACCTTAGATGCATCCCAAAATAAATATTTTTAATTGATAAATATTAGTTTTCTTTTTGTTTAAATTTCAATAATTTATTGATGATGTATGTACAAAAAATAAAATAATACTGGCAGCCATCGACCTACTTTCGTTGAACTAATATTACAAAATAATAACGAATTAACAGACACAAATGATATGAGGCACCAGTGGTCTAGTGGTAGAATAGTACCCTGCCACGGTACAGACCCGGGTTCGATTCCCGGCTGGTGCATATTTTTTTTATTTATAAAACTGTATTTTTAACGTATATATTATTAAAAGAAGAGAAAGTAAACAAATCGGTTCTATGGTGTAGTGGTTAGCACTCTGGACTTTGAATCCAGCGACCTGGGTTCGACTCCCGGTAGGACCTATTTTCTCCATCTTTCCTTTTTCCTAAGTTTATATTCCAACTACAACCTTTACAAAGATGATCACTAAAATTTGAATACTATTACATTACGCATTTGTCTATGAATCTTTTGGACGAAACTATTAACGTGTTTATAATTTTGCTAGTAAGTTATTAGTTTTTAATCTATCCTGTGATTTAAAAAAATAATAAATATCAAATATTAATAAAAATTTATTAAATAATCATAAAAAACAAAAAAAAATGTGAATTTTAAAAAATGCTAACAGATGACATTAATGCATATACCAGTGGCTAAAGTGTTGATAGGAGGTTAGACTCGGCATAGTTAACATGATATTATAATACGAATAAAATTATTGTATTTTTTCTTAGTTATCGATCCTCATTGTTATAATTAGGGCAATAAGATCAAATATTTATTAGTTATAATTGAAAACAAATTTTAAATGATTATACAATTTTTTTAAATGATAAGTAATAAAAGTTTGGTTAAATATGATATTTTGAAATGTTATAAAAGATCAATTTGACATTTTTTTGACCAAGAGTGTTCTACGAGTATTAATTTTCGAATATGTAGTTAATAGAAAAAAGCAATGAATCATGAACGAAAATGTAAAATCTCTGCACAGTTTTGAAGTCATACAACCAAAATAACTCATTATGAAATCATTTTAGTGGACTTGTGGTTGAGCAATCTGTGTAAGATAGTACCGGAGTCAACGACGACGAGATTGTGACCTAGAGATGAGGGACAAGAGAGATAGTACCAGCGACGATAACATTATTCATCTTGGGAAAGTAGAATGAGAGTGAAAAGAGTCAAGAAGCTAGTAGGGTTTTATCTTTTCAATGTAGGCGTCACACCAATCCCATACTTCAAAAAAACTTTTACGATTTGACATTTATCAGTTCACTCGGGTCATAATAATGTTGTGGTGCTTATCTCTATTTTCGTATCAACTTGGTTTTAACCTTTTCCGGGTTCATGTCGTTTTGGAGTCATTTTCAGGTCAGGTTTTTGTCGATTGTGATGCACTGTCAAAATTTGTCAGCCCTCATCTTCCCCTCGCCTTTTAAAATTATATGTAGGCATGTAGTTGTATATTTGATCCCGATCGAGCGCTTTGTCAAAAACTTTTACGCTAACTTTGTATTAGTTACTAGATACAGAAAGAAAAGAAGTTGAAATCTCTCTAAGACAGTTTCTGACCGCAAAAGTCTAATCCCACCTAGCTAGTTTTTCTGTTTTTGACTTTTATCTTTTGAAAAGGTATCGCAAATAGCATTTGAAATGTTGCTAGTAATTCCCTTCATTAAATTTTTTCCTAGAGGCCAACCTTTTATATAACTTTTAGAACCTTCATTTATTGTTTACATTTTCTATAGGCCCAATATTAATAACTTTTTCTGCCCCAATAGTGTTGTTACTCAACCCTTTTATCGAGCCCGTTCTATGTTGCGTGTTCCACTTTTATGGCTCTATGTCTATTACCGGTACGTGAGTCGTCGAAACCCCTAACCCAACACCCATAACCCATAACGAATCATTGCAATCATCGCTAAAGTCATATAACAGTGCTTAACGGTAATATTAACGGCATGTTAGAATACAATGAACCGTCACATTTATCACACTGTCACATCAGCTTTTAATCTTATATCACTTAATCAACCACTTAGTTTCGTAATGCTCACTTCTTACCATACCGAATTATGAGACCTACATATACCTAACTATCCAATCAAAATATAATTATTTTTTTTAAAAAAAAAATCTATGTGACCCACCTCTTCTCACCACACACCCTTACATATGTGATCAATATCACACATCCCCTCCTATCACACTTTAACAGAGTGATTCGACACCCACCCCTAAATGGTCACCTCACCACCCTCCACTCTACATACTCTTAACTAAAGCATAAAAATTAAATTACTAAACATTAATCTATAAGTTATTCTACTTGTAAACAGTTCCTTTATATTAATTTCCTAGGCACTTAATTTACTTTTTTATATTGTTGTTTTCGGAGTTTAGGACGAATATTGAAAATCAACTTGTAATTTCATGACTTTCTTTGGTCTTTACATACCTGAGTGTCGAGATGTGTGCTGATGTTTGTCACTGCAGCAACTTTCTGTTGTTTCGTTAACAAGAGATGCATTTTGGATTTCAAACCTGCTGTTTTATCATGAGTTCGATCGGCTGTTTGCCAACTTTGGCTTATGTTGCTACTTTGTCAAGTAAATGATGATGTAACTTTTGTGTGTTATTAATAAAATATTGATTGCAGTTCAAAAAAAAAAATCCAAAAGATAAATATAAAATTGTATTGGTTCCGTTTTAAAATTTCTAATTAATATTTGTTAAACTTACTATAAATATTGGAGGGCAAAATGCGCGAAAATACAACAAACTATGTCTATTAGGGTTGTAGGTGACGGCTGTGTGGCGTTTGACGGCGGTGTTGTTGATTAGGGTTTTGAATGAAGATGCAGTGGTGGTGGGTTGTAGGTGATGGCGGTGGTGGCGTTTGACGGCGGTGTTGTTTATTAGGGTTTCGAATGAAGATGCAGTGGTGGTGGGTTGTAGGTGACGGCGGTGGTGGCATTTGACGGCGGTGTTGTTTATTAAGGTTTTGAATGAAGATGCAGTGGTGGTGGGTTGTAGGTGACGACGGTGGTGGCGCTTGACGGCGGTGGTGGTGTGTTCCAGATTTGTTGCTTCAAGATTAGTTCAAGATTTGTTCAAGATTTGTTGCTTCAAGATCTGTAATTGGTTGCTGCAAGATTTTGTTTTGATAGTTCTTCATCAACAACTATTGAATGAAAGTTTGAAGAATACCTTGAAGAACACCAAGAACATATGAATATTCTAATTTAAAAAATATAAAAAAAGAGAAATTACCGGTAACCTGATAATAGACATAATTTGTTGTATTTTCGCGCATTTTGCCAGTTGCATACAATGAAATTTTTTTTAAAGTTATTTGTATTTTTTGATAAAAAATGAAGTTGGTTGTATACAATGACAATATAGACATAGTTTATTGTATTTTCGCGCATTTTGCCCAGTATTGGATGTATTTGTCCCATGCTATTAATTGCCACTAATGGTACGTAGTAGTGAGAGAAGTGCAAGTGAACGTTTTACCCAACTTTCTTTATGTTTGAAGAACGTGTTTACCAAACGTGCCATTAAATACTCTTAGCTACTTAACATTATAAAATATTGGAAATTCTTTTTTTTTCCAATTATAACCTTTCTACAAATATAACATGTTTAGATTATTAATTATTTTTAGTAATTTCTTTTACTAACTTTGATATGTATCTTGATTTAATTAGTATAAGTAACTAACAATTTATAAGAGGGTATAAAAGTACAGAACCTCTATGAAGTTCATTATCTAAATAAAAATTGGAGTAAATTACAAATTTGGTTCTTGTAGTTTACTAGTTTTTATAAACCGAGTCTTTTGATACAAAAACTTACGGGTAAAGTCTTTTCTGAACCGACTTTATTTCACTATAGATCTTTCCCAAACTTGAAATGATGATTATATCTCTATCTCAATTATATACTTATGTTCATTATTATATATTTAAATTTTAAATATTCTAATATATATAAAAGACTAACTAGAAAAAAAATTATTAGATAATCTTAACCCTTTATTTAATAAAAGATTTAATCTTAGCCGTTTATTCTTTTAATTCTAAAATTTTAGTTTTAACTTTTAAGAGTCAAACTAATGTGAATATGAATTAAGATAAAGATAAGTTTTAATTAAATCAATAATATAAATTCAAAAACGTTGAACCTTTCAAATTGAGCCAGAAACTTTCATGTAAATTGCAAATTTTCTACAACAACACATAAAAAAATGATAAACATATAGATTGCATTATTTTCGGGAGCACAATTTTAAGATATAATTATATATATTTTTTAAGATATAATTATATATCAAATCTAATAAATATTAAAAATTAATTATCATATTCATCTTTAAACTTTAAAAACTATGTATATTTAAAACACATGAATTTGAAACATTATAAGTAACTCAAACTTAAATATTAGTTTATAGATATCTTTAATCTTTCTTTAATATATATAAAAGAATAAAATTATAACGTCATAATATATCATATCAAGTACTTTCTTTATTTTATTTTGTGATACTATTTATATACGGGGTATTTGTTATCGACATACGTATTTATACACGGAGTATTTTTTTGTTTATTTGTTAGTTTATACTTTTTGTATATTTTACAATATTTTTAGTATAGATAAACATTTAAAATTAACTTTAATAATCTCTGTGTTTATACACGATGACACGATGTGTTAAACTAGTTGTATATTAAATAAGAATTAAACTGTTTTTTAAGAAAATAAAAACTGTCAGCTAACTTAGCCTACTTTTAATGAAATCTCTCCCTCTCTCTCTCTTCGAACCCACATAAACTGCCCACTATACTTCTCTCTACTACATGGGCTGCCGGCTATTTCTTCGGATGGACTTTGGTTGTCGGCGACATGATTCCACATGTATTTTGATGGGGTCAATGGACGATAATGTATTTTGATTGGTTGTATGTAATGATAAATTTGATGTAGTTAATATATGATCTTGAAAAAAAAATGGACCTTGCATAACTTTTTTCCTAAACCAGTAATTAAATATATATCCATAAATGTTTCGTATTATGAAAACATGTGAGAAGCTATTTTAAAGGGAGGTGATATTTTCATTAAAAAATTAATTCTTTGACATAATATATTTATGTTCATTATTAGTGAAGAACAAATTTTTTATGGATAAATCAGTTTTTTGTTGGGAAAATCACCTTCCTTAGCGTGACAGTTGTTTTAAAGAGTTATTATAATTTTGTCTCTTTACGATTTTGATTCATAATATTTTATTTTTATATATACTTGGTTCTTAAATGATAAACTTCTTATATATTTAATCCTTGATAAAACTATAATGATAGATCATCACTTATTTTCCACTCTTAACTGTACGTTTGTAATGTTACATTTTCCGCTCTTAACAATACATTTATTTTATATAATTTTAGTAACATACAAACGTAACCAAAAGTGTTGGCTTTATATACCATTACTTAACCCGCTTTAATATCTTATTCTATATTAACTAAGTTGGATCCTACGAGGTTTGAATCCTGAATCATCACTGAAGATGTACGTTAGTTAATCTAGTAGTTAATTAAAGAGATAGATATTAATTAAAAGTTTTAAATTGAATTAATACTGCTAAAATTTAATAACTTAATAAGGCAAAAAGCATTTTTATCACTTCAAGGTTGTAGAGCGACCAATAATCAAAGAAAGTTGGGTCAAAGGACTGAACCCATAAATTTCGGACTCAATAATCATATCTTAAAAATTACTAAATCATATGAAACAAATTTCTAGTTTATTATGAAAATAATGAACCTTTTAATTTGAACATTAAGAAGAATGTCAATTTATTTCAAGTTTAACCTTTGGGTCAATTACAATAACTGTTTAGATTGTATTTTATAATTTTGGACGGAGGCCTATTTTTGTAATTCACATTTACGTGATGCTTTACAAAATCACATGTAATTGTATACCGACCACTTGTGATAGCATTTTTAAAATTTTAGAACTTTGGGATTTATTGAACACATGTCTGAGCATTAAATCAAAGTAAGATTTCAATAGGAATTGGGGCAATAGGTAAGTGCCCGTTAGGTTAACAAAAGGAATACAGAAATATACGAGTGTGATCTTCATTTCACAGAAGAAATAAAAGACGTACGTATTTCAAACCGAATTGAAATGAATTATGATATATAGCATTTAAAAAAACATAAAATTTAGAATCAAGGTCTATATTTTTGAAGCATCATATAGAAGCTCATGAGTGTTTCTTCCTCTGGAATGTCACTCTTGATAGCTTCATGTGAGCATATGCGGTCTACCCATTCTGCAAGCCTTGGGGTTCTAACTTCATCAAACACCTTGAATTCATTATATTTTTCAATGAACTTTGTCCAACCCAGAAAGCATCCAAGAACAACATCCAAATACCCTATATTATCTCCACCAAAATAAGCCTTCCCATTACTTATCTTCACAAAGGCTTCTTCCAACACTTGTGATCCTTCTATAATCTCCTTTTTTACTGCTTCTTTTCCCTCCTTCCCTGCTGCTCTCCTCAATTCATCGTACAATGGAAAAAACTGGCCATTATTTTTCAATATACATCAGCAAAAGACATGTATTTGTACTCACATAATTAATAAATAAGATCAATAATTCATTGTGATTAAGTTAAAATCATTTCTATATGAACAAAATGTGTAGATCTAGAAGTAGAATTAAGAAACACACTGAAAATGCATGCTATATTTAAAATAAAATAATTGTTTCATGATTACTAGGTACATATATGTTAAAATCTGACAATAAAAAAAAATCAAATTTTATGATCTTTAGCATATACCTTGTTATCGATGTAGTGTGCCCAAAACCGATTATCTGCCCGATCTGAAGGGAGCAAAGGGAGGATTCGATTGACGTCTGAATAGATTTCGTCAAGATACTCGATAATGATAAGAGACTCGGGAATGGGTGGTTTGTCTGCATGAATTAAGACCGGCACCTTTTGATGAATCGGGTTCGAGGTCAAAAGAAGCTCACTTTTAGAAGCGAGATTTTCCAAAATGTAGTCGTACTCGATGGACTTGAGGTTGAGGACGAACTGCACCCGGTTCACATATGGGCTTGCAGGGGTTCCAAGTAGCTTTATTTCACCCTTTTCCGCCATTAATGAAAGAGATATACGATTCATGTTTGGAGAAGGAAGATGGTGTGTGCATATATATATGTAGACAAAAATAAAGAAAGAAAATTACATGTGCCCACTATTGTTTAGCAACGTGATGAAATCCACACTTTACGGATTACTGATTACATCTTGCAATTTTATATTAAGGGTGGCTGCTAATTAGTTAATTAAGATATAAAATTTCAAAAAATATTAATTTTGTAGGAGGGTTTTAGACTGCATGCGGTTATAAAATTTTTAATTCATCACTTTATTATGTATATAAGTAAATTTAAATAACAATTTCTTAATAGCATTTTATAAGTTTAAATACTTATTCACTAGCAGCGTACCCGCGCAATGCTGCGTCGATAAATATTACAAAAAAAGTTTTCCACAGCAAAAGGAACATCAAAATTTCCGTTTTTTTTTTCTTTTATTTTCATCAACTATTTTATTAATTCTAGACAACTTTAAAATAAGAAATAATATTTATATTTATCAAATATAAAAAGAGAAGTTAATAAGATTTTAGAATTATGTTGATGACTTGATGTAGGTGAATAATTTTGTTTTGTGTGAGAGAGTGTTTTAGTGTGAAATAGTATATTTTAAGTAAATAAAAAATCAAAGTAAATTAGGAGAGAGAGAGTGAAATGATTAAAGAATGAGTGAATAAGATTAATTTAGATAAAATGAAAGGTTAAGATTTTATATTGATTGAATTTAACTCTTAAAATTAAAGAGGAGAGAGAGTATTAAATGATTTATATAGTAGTATAGATATAACAGATTTGTAGCCTCCACCATTGCAATTCTAGGAGATCTGACAACAAACAAATATGAATTCAGGATATAATGTATTGCAAAAAAAAAGTAAATTTAAAGTCGAAATAATAGTAGTGATAATAATAATAATTTAAAAGTAATTTAGGTTTAACTTTTAATTTAGGGTTTAGTTTTTTAAAATGTATCTAACTTGTTACGTTATGCTATTATGTATCAAACTTTAACAGCTTCTATTATGTGTATCAAACTTTTAATATGTTGCTATTGTATGAATTTTGAATACATAAATAAGGAAAACATGTATAAGTTGAGTATCTACAATAGAAAGTTTACACACAATAGCGATAAATTAAATGTTTGATACATACAATAAAATTTTTTAAAGTCTGATGCACATAATAGTAAAACTTGACAAGTTTTACACACTTTGATGAACTAAACTCTTTAATCTAATTCAACATTTTTAGAGTTTAGTTCGTCGAAATGTATCTAACTTGTGACGTTTTATTATTATGTGTATCGAACATTAAATGTTTCTATTTGTGTATCAAAAATTTAATTTGTTGCTATATCTAGTATGTATTTTGGATGCATAAAAAGTTTAAAAAAAAGTATAAGTTTAGTACATACAATAGAGGGTATGTTCGGTATGGAGCTTTTTGAAGCTTATTGGAGCTGGTAGCTTTTTGTTTTAAAAGAAAACGTTACAAGTCATGTTCGGATGAAAAAACTGGAAGCTTTTTTTAAATAAAAAAGCTCTAAAACAAAAAGCTTCTTGAAGTAGTTTTTAAAACTAGCTGGAGCTTTTTATATACCAAATTACCTAAATTTCCTCTTTAATTATTTTATAAATCCTCTTATTTTTGTAATTTGTCCTTTTTTATCATTTTACACTATTAAGCTCCAGCTACCAGCTAATTTGCCGAACACATATAAATAAAATAAACAGCTTCCAGCTCCAGCTATCAGCTTCCAGCTTACAGCTATCAGCTAACAGCTTCCAGCTACAGCTACCAGCTACTTCCGCCAAACATACCCAGAATCCCCATTCACACAATAACAATAAATTAAATGTTCGATATACACAATAAATTTTTTTAAAATTTGATATAAACCTGATAGGTTAGATGCATTTTGTAGTATAAACCCTTTATTTTTAAAATAACTTTTCTAATAATACTAGTTTTTTTTATGGAGGTCATTTAAAACTAAATTCTTTACTGACGGTTGGGTGAATATAAGTATGACTTTACATTAATTTTTACGTCCATCTTACTCTGTCCAGAAGAGGATTGCATGTTTTAAATTATGAATTTTCAAGATTAAAAGAGCCTATTTATTGTATATAGGAAAACATTAATTATACGAAACTAAAAGTATATCAAGTATTTAAGTAATTACTACACATACCAGTGTATGGACCCGTGAAATCCGGGTATTACATAAGTAAACCTAAAAAAATATAAAATTATATACGGAATAATTATGAATTAAAAAACCAATAATGTTGTAGATAAACGAAAAAATGTCAAAATGTTACAAAGAATGTAAAGTAATTAACACGAAACTAAAAAACCAATCTGTCTACGTCAAGTGATCATTAATATATAGTAATGAAAATTAGTTTAAATATTACTGTAACATAAGATGAATTTAAATGCATACAGGTAGAGTAAATATGTATAACCTCTTTTGTTCTATAGCATGCAAGCTGAGTTTTGTTTGGTTGTCTTCACCCTCGCCATTAAGGACATAAGAAAGCTCCTTAACATAACAGACACTCTTCTTGTTATAACATTGTTCTGAAATATTAAAGAGAAATATAACATCATATCAAAAAAAGTGAATCTATTACTCACCGTGATTTGCAACATGTTTTTATCTATTCGATGGCACACGCATGAACAGAAAAATAAAACTTGCTTACATTGTCACTTAGTCAACACTTTTAACGATTTTGTGAGCCAGACACACCATCAACAACCTCAGAAGGCCTCCCGCTTCAATGGAAACCCCCTTTGATGAAAATCACAAAAATGTGATGTTTTCTTAAGAGCGTAAACTTTGTAATAAGAAAACATTCACAATTACCTCATAAGTTCGATGAATCACAAACAATCAAAGGCGTGATAAAAAAATGGACATTTTGCTTGAAAGTACTGCTTCAGCTTGTGTATCCATCAAATTCCATAGCTCTAACAAAGAAGTTGCAAGATTTTGGATCTATAAAAAATTGGACAGATTATTAAAGTTAGCTTAGTGGCAATTTAGGCCAGTTTCTCTTCATCTCAAACGGGATCAATAAAAAAATTAGCTACAAAGGAAATGGGTTAAACAGGTTGAATGTCCCCCAAAGTTGGTTCTAAATGCATATATTTGACAAATTATTTTTTAAAATGGAGGAAAAGCATATGCACTTACTAGAACAGAAGTCACAGAAAACTCATTGAATCAATTATGCATTCCCTAGAATTATATTATAACATTTAAACTTGAAAATAATTAACCTAAAGGAAGAGTAAAAAGTATGTCCACCACATCTATCATGGCTTTTCACAAAAAATAGTTGAGAACTACTTTTTATTTGGTTGCAACATAAAACATACTGGTTAGTAGAACAACTTTAGAAGAATACCATAACATATAATAAAGATACAATGTGTAATGAAACTAACAAATACCAGGAACTTTGTGTTAAACACTTAGCTCTTAACCTCCATCAATTTTCACAAACATGATGATGTTATTTGTCTTAAATCATATTTGTTTGTTTGTAAACTTGCTTTGACCAACGAAATATCTAATTTATAAGCACAATCAGCTGTCATTTTTTCACTTAAGCATTTCATCGAACACCTTGTGAGTAATTTATTATGATCATCCATTCAACATGAAAATTTTGTGTACCATAAAATCAAAGAATAAATGGATAACAGGTTTATTAACGGGTTATAATCCACAAACAATACATGTAGCGAAAAGTCATCGACTCCTAAAACCGAATAAGAATAACATGAAAGATATACCTCGAAAAATAGGATGAACACTATTAATTAAGGATCTAACATCATTAGTAGCATAAGCAATCAAAGAGTCAACAAATTCAATACAAATATCAAAATAAGAAAGAGCAATTACCATGAAACAGTTCCAAGGCCACTCAGTACCATCCTCCCTGGTTATCTTAGACCTTGATATTCCCCAATAGCTCGACGGCACAACCTGATCTCCGCCTTCTTTCTATGAGAGTTTTTTTTTGTGATAAGGATAGAAAGTAAAGGAGGCGTATACAAGAAGTCTAGAAAAAGGATCCTCCAAATAAAAACACTGTGCAGATGATAAGAACCGTGTTTTTCATTTGTTTTCTTGAACAATCAATATCATGTAGAATCAAATTTTACATATTGAGACAAACAGATAAAACAAACACCGAATCGAATTATTGCATATTGATGTTAATCTTTCAAGCCCTCGAATTTTACTATTTGGGACTCAGATACTTTTGTTTATCAGTTTTACTAACCAAATGCATATTCTTTTCAATGTAGAAAGCATGTTTAAAAATTAAGATTGCTGCAAAAATGAATTTAGGTCATATAATTATAGGGCATTCCTTATATTGTAGCACGCGTCTAATGGCCCTGCTCATAAGTAAAAAAAAAGTATTGCACTTTTATAGTAATAGTATAAAAATACTAATAATAATTAATTCAGAGTTTACTTAACTACAAATGATATCATTTTTGTACCATGCCTTGTGCTTATTATTTCAGGTCAAATAAGATGTGATTCAATGTTTTAAAGAAAAAGCATTATTTAGAAGAGGTTTAGATTATCAATGTTGCTTCACTTGTAAGTATTTCAACATCCATTCATGATCTTTCTCTGAGGGTGGTTCTTCTATATCATAATAGAGGTTTATACTTGATAATTATTGGTTGATCCATTTTTTAATAATATTAGGTAGATATGAAAAGGTGTGTCTAAAATTATATGCATTTATATTTTGTATTCAGACATATGGCCGATGTTTTTGAATTTCTTTAGGGATGGACTTTTTATGCATTTATACTTTGTATTCAGACATATGACCGTATTATTACTATTATAAAAAACCGCATTCAACTTGACGTCTATACTTTGTTAAGAAACAATACCTTGACACTTGAAGAAGTGGAATGACCTCCTGCTGCCCTGATCCCACGGTTTGTTGAGCTAAACTCTGTTTATGGAGTTCTTAGCGTAATTCAGCAGCCTGGAATAATACTAATTAGTGATCCATTTAACTACTTCACAAAGTAACATAAATATAATAACAGAGACATAGAAGGCCTCTTTAAATACTACCACTATGACGCATTATAAGAAACACAAATTCAAGAGTTTTGAATATCATAGTTAATCCTCAAGTAAGTTAAAAAAAAACATATCTTCTTTTTATCTTCTTCCAATTTTTGCTTCTATTCTCTTTAATGGCTCATTCTCAATTTATAGTACATTAGTACTTGATTAACAACAAAATAGAAGACTCGGCAAATTTGGTTGATCCAAACATTTTAAACTCCATTGATGCCTATAATTAACTTGCAAATACGTATAGACTATAGAGTATAATCATAGAAGATACATGTGTCTTTAGAAAGCAAAAATTTTGTAAATTAAGCCCTAAAAGGGGCTCTATCTATCTAGAAAGGGCAGAAAAGTATCTTTCAAATTAAGCAATTCAGAGAATCCAAGTCACTCTGTTGGTTAATATATTATATATACTACAAACTATATAAACCACAATTTATAGATAAGAATTAACCAAAATTTATAAACCACAATCGAGTAAACATATTGATAGGAATTAACCACTTTACCCATGATTATTCTAGATAGTCTGAGAGCCATTAGAACTGAAATATTCAAAATTTCTTCACTGCAAATTTAATTGTAAAAGTAAGAGCGTTAGTTAAAGAGAATTGGGAAACCCAATAAGCGTAATTAAATTAACAAATCATTATATTCATGTCTATTAAGTAAACTGTTGAGGTGGAGCTGATGTGGAAGAAAATTGCTGAAGTGGAGGGGTCCTAATGGTGCAAAAAACTTCTAAAAGAAGAAAGAAGGTAAGCCTTTTAATAATATATATAGATATAGATATAGATAGATAAATATGATTTAGGTCACGTACATATAGAGGTGTCCACGTGATTTTGTTTGTTCTTTTTTAGAAAATTTAACAAACTATCATTGTTGGAAAACATTTATACTTATAGAGAATAATTTTTTTTTGTAAACATAGCATTCTTTCTTGAAATGTCATTTTTATGAAAGGAATTCTGTTTTATACATAAACAAATAATATATGATATATTATAATAAATCATATTGTTTAGCAATTTAACTTTTTTATCTTATAATAAAATGTTTTGAAAATGATTCATTTTAAATCCACTCTATTAAATAAAACGTATTATTTAGCAAATTAACTTTTTTAATCTTGAATCTAATCATATAAAAGATCCTCAAGTTTTTATTTAAAAAACAATATTATAAGGCCATTCATTTTTCAATCTTTTCGGTTGTTTCATCATTTAATTTATTTATTATTATTATCATTGTCAAATACTTATTTTTATTCATTTTTATATAAAATTATGATCGTTAATCCTTTAAAGTTCTTGAATTACCATCACCCTAGAGCATTGTTGATTATATATCACAAAAGCCCAAACTCAACTATAAAAAAAACTCACAGTTCATAAATTAAACAAAGTTAATTCCATGTTTGATCCCAGAGGTATGTCACTTTTTACATCCTTGATTTCTAAACTACGTTTATTACGCTAGACATCTTTGTTGTTTACATTTTGTACACTAATAGTCCCTAGTGGCTAGAATGACAAAAATACCTTTATCTTTTCATTAAAAAAGACCATTATATCCTTGTTTTATTCTCTTTTATTTTTATTAATTTAGATAATTCAAAATATTTTTAAAACCCATAAAAAACTATTATATCTTATTTATAATACCAACCCCACCCTCCTCCTTATCTTTCTCTCTCTACAGTAAACATTGCCACCCACCACCTCGCCGGAGAAGCACCATATCAATGTTTGTGTATGCGACTAGGCCAACGCCACATATGACCATAGTCACCATCTCCTTCCTTTTTCTCCACCACCACACACCGCCAAATGGATTTTTTTGTGATTAGGGATTGTAGTACTTTATCGTCACACACCACCATCACCCCTCGTCCACTGCTGCGTCATCACTAGGTGAGGGTTTGTTGTTCAATCGTGTTCTATCTCTCTCACTCCCTCTATCTCTTTCAGATCTTGTTCTTCATTTGATTTTGAGAACTTGTTCATTTGATTTTTTAGTGTGTGTTTCTAGTGGGGGTTTCGATTATGTTTTTTTGTAGGGGTTTCGATTAGGGTTTATAAAGCCATCGATTTTCAGATCTGGTTATATATCTTGTTCTTCATTTGATTTCTTTGTGTTCTTGTTCTAGCTTCATTCCTTTTTCAAACGGTGGTGGTTGGGTGGTTTCTTGCTAGTAGACAGTGGTGGGTGAGTGGTTCTTGCTAGTAGTCGGTGGTGGTTGGGTGGTGGTGGTAAAGGTTGTTTATTTTTTGGTGGTGGTGGTTGTGGTGGTTAATGGTGGTCAGTGGTGGTGGGTTTTTAATTTTTTGGTGGTGATAGTTGTGGTGGTAAATGGTAGTCAATGAAGGTGGGGTTTTAAGTTTTTGGTGGTTGTGGTTGTGGTTGTGGTTGTGGTGGTAAATAGTGGTGGAATTTAATTTGTTGGTTGTGATGGACTTGGCGGATATTTATCAGTTATTTATTAATAATGAATTTTTAAATTGAATAGATATAAAAATTTAACAAATTAATAATAAAAGGTATTATTATGTTTTTAAATGCTCACTGACTATGTTTACAAAATGTAAACACCAGGGATGTCTAGAGTAATAAACATAGTTTAGGGATCAAAGATGTAAAAATTAACATACCTCCGAAGACCAAATATGTAATTAACACTTCAAACAATATATAGCCTTTGACATACAACTACCATCACTAGCATATATGTTAGCTAGATTAGATACCGTTTCTTGATTTAACGATAGTATATCATCCACATTTTAAAGTTCATCTCTGCTAATGAACTTGAAATGTAGTACAATGATAAGGTTGATGATATTACATCAACACCATTACTAATGATTGTTGCCTCTATACTAATTATTGTTGTTGGTTTTAGTGTTATCAATTATATTTTAGTTAATCATGATTTATTAGAGACAAAAAAGAGATTCTTAAGATAAACTAATTCGAGTTTAAAAAGTGTGGAGTGCACACTTGTTTGACTTGATTGAATCCCGATAAATAACATGTACGTTGGGTGGTAGTTATATTTGGTTTTGGTATTTATTGAAGAACAAATATCTAAGGAACCTAGCTGTTCAATTCCCCCTACTTCAATGTTATTGCCCACCCATGAATTCCTCATATGCACCCTGCCACACTCTATCCCTTCACGCTCTCCATCTATGAACTTCCCATATCTTAGGAACGGCTGAGATTGGTTCTCGCGGTTCTCGCATTAACAACGGTTCTCGCGGTTCTCGCACTAATAGGTAGTTATATATATATATATATATAGAGAGAGAGAGAGAGAGAGAGAGAGAGAGAGATCGATTTTCTGGTGGAATTCTTTATTTGTTCTTACACAGAAAGCTAGAAGAGGGAATCGTTGCATTATCCCAAAGTAATATCGTGTAACCCGAATCATTAGATACGAATAATTACTTTTGAAAAATGTTTATACACGATCTAATCAAATCTCCAAGTTGGTTCCATTAATTCGTCAATATTTTTTTACAATAATAAACGTTAATCTTTGTCATATCACTGATAGGCTTATTATAACTACCACTACAACAAATATTGGTTTTAATCACGCTTTATTAAAAGCATGTAGAATTTTAAAAATATACACACTTAAAAGTGTGTAGAATAGTTTAAACAAAATATAATAAAAAAACTCATAATTATTAATGTATAATATTGATTTTAAAAAGTTCACACTTTTAAATGTGTAGAAATAGTAATTATTAATAGAAATTGAGAAAGTTCACGCTTACAATTAAGCGTGAATTTTTTATAACATATAGATGTTTTTTATAATATTTTTACACTTAAAAATGTAAAAACCTTAATTATTTGTTCACATTAATAAATGTGATACTTTAATTATATTTCTCACATTTTTACATGTGAACTTTACAAAAAATTTGTCATACTATATTTTTTCACACTTTTTTATTTTTTTTAGATTTTAAGTGTAAAAATATTATTAAAAAAATAATGAAAAATCAACACGTTTATTGTAGTGTGCAGTAATATTTGTCCTTTACCTTGATATTTTTTTATCAAAGAAAAATTCAACAAGAGATTTCAACAGCTCATACTTGTAAAGAAAGACTTTTTATTAAAGTTCAAGAATGCAGTAGAAGACGATGACCAGCGCTAGGGGTTCTCATGCGCTGATTCTTCATTCATTGATTATCTCATGCATCATGTTATTTGCAGATGTACATGCTAACATGTTTTCAAGCTGGTAAATTTAAACTGAAATTGATATTTTGGGTCGGGTTAGTGTCCTTTGAGTCGGGCTCATGTCGACTCATTTATTTTCGTGTCAGATTTGGGCTTTATCACTTTTTCCCATGTCAGGTTCAGATTGTGTTTCGTGTTAATTCGCCCAATGCATTTGGGTAATGATTTTTAGATTATAATATAAGATTTTCATTTCAGAATTTTTAATTCCTTGTTTGTTTCAATACAAATTTTGAATATGGTTTTCATTTAATTCTAAATTTATTGTATTCGAACTTTGGATTTGGTCATGTTTATTTCAATTAATTCGAATTTCGATATTAACTTTTTGAATAAACTTATATAAATGAAGTATTAAACAATTTGATGTATAGCGTTTTTACCAAATATCAAGAAATAATGTTATTAAACAATCGAAATAAAGTTAAAATCATACATAATAAAATACAAGGACGAAGTCAATGCAAAATACTAAATACCACATAGCAAATAGTCAAATGTCAAAGTACCAAAACAATATAGTCAAAATAACAAATACCAAATTGATGTAATATTTTTTTAATTTCAAATATTTTTTATTGTTAATTAAATTATTAATTCTAAAGGTTTTGTAGATTTTGTTTGACGGGTTCTATACTTTTATATATTGTCTAAAATGTTACTTCCTCGTCTAAATTTGTAATCTCCTTTTTTCGATTTTAAGTAATAAAGAAAATTTTATAATTTTATAGTTTTACTTTTAAAACTGGCCATACTGGTTACTATTGGGTTATCAGGTTGACTATAACCTGACTCATTTATTTTCATATCAACTTCACATTGACCTGCTTTTGATCCACTTCAGATTCGTAATACTTTTTTCATATTAAGTTTGAATCATATTTCGTATCAAATAAAAAATTATCACTCTTATACGATCCCTTATATATGCTCTCAAACCGTTAAGAGTGCAAGGCTATAACATTTCTTTTACGTATAATCTGTGTAATCTTTATGTTTATGGATTTCTTATTTTCTTGCTATTTTCTTAATTTTATGTTTTTGAACAATTTAGCTTATAGTTTGTTCTCAAAGCTATAGAATTTGAAGTGCGTTCTTAATTTTTAGTTCAAACACATCTCTCTATATATAATGTGCATTCTGTTTATTTGGCAACAGAAACATCTGTTTCAAGTCACTGAATAAAATAAAACATTTGAAAAGTACATATTTAGTGTGTTCAAAATTTATTCAACCCCTCCCTCTACCACTTTTTTCTCAAGTCATTCATTCTTTATTCATGACAAACATACATGATACAACCATAAGAATCTTTAAGCAGACATAAAGAACCCTTAAAAATGCAGTCAAAAGACTATTTTTTACAATTGCTAAAAAGGAAAACTCCCAATATACACAATAAACATACACATATACCATATATGTAAAAGTAACATAAGATCAAAAATTTTCTACATCATCACATTATTTATAAAAATAACATGAACCTGGTGGTGACAGCGCCATATACAGTTATAAAAAGAGGGAGGCGATGAAGACAAGCAACAAGAAAACTAGACATTAGATCTGGGTTTCGCACAACTAAGATTAGAAGGGGGGGGGGGGGGGGGGGGGGGGGGGGGGGGTGTTTGTGTTTTAACGAAGTTCTCATGTATTTAAAGTAAACTATTATAAGTGATTTCCTATAAATTTCTTTGAAATTTTTAAATGAGAATAATCCATTTGAAAGTTGTTACAAAGTTTGAACTGTGAGTAACCACTAAGAGGTTTGCTTCATATTCTTTATGAATTCGGAATGTGAAAAATTCAGTAAAAAAAGGTATATGTTAACTTATAATGGTAGGTACTTGTGTTTGTAATTGTATAATTGTATGTGGTGATGATCCAAAATGTTTAAGAGATAGGTTGGGCCGCTAGGGAATAGAGGACTGTAACTATGTGGCCCCAAAATTGAATTAGGTATGAAGTGTAAGAGTAGAGGAGTGAGATCGGTTCAAAAATTTAGACTGGATTGCAAAAGACCGGATCAGACCGAAACTCGTAATCTATAGAAAATTATGACCAAAGACCGGACCAACTAGTTTTGGTCCAGTTCGGTTTGGTTGGGTTCTTCAGTTTTTTCGGTCTTTTAGTTGTTTTATACATTAATTGTATAAAATAAAACCTGACCAGATCGAAACCCGAAATCTATAAAAAACAAGAACCAGAGACCGGACCGACCTGGTTCGGTCCAAACCGGTCTCATTCAAGTGCAGTCCGGTTCTTCGATTTTTTCGGTCTACTGGTCATACTCACCCCTATAGCAAAGTATACATCAACAATATTGAAATCAACATTGCTATCAAACAACAACGGATATAGAAAATCTCACGCAGCTACAGTTGAGAAACCGGCCCACCCCTCGATCCGGCATATCGACCAAAGAGAGAAACAACAATCATATACGCTAATTGCTCAACATACATCGGATTACCGAGATCTAGACGTACGTACGTACTCTTTCCTAAAACAAAGAAAAGAAACCGCTAACAACCCGATCTAAAATATATTTACATGCACCAATTAAGCTAGTCTTGTAACAAAATCACCAGTGATATTCAGAGCTCTTCTGCCACCATATATATAAATATTGTTACAAATCATTAGTTTAGTTCTTAGTTTCAACATGTATCTTAATTAACCTAAAATGTTTTTTCGAATTATTATTATTATCAGACACGTGCATGATATAACAAAACCATTTATTTTATGTTTTTTTTTTTAAGGAGACAGGTCATGTCATTTTCTTACAGCTTTCTTTATGACTTTTTAAATCTTTTTTTTTAATCTTTCACTCTTGTTGACGTGTATATATATATATGATGCATTAATCGATGCAAACACGATTAAAACACCATAAAATAGGATAACATATGATGGATTGAATTTAACAGCTAAGCCTTTGCTGTAATGAAGTGTATCTCACGATGTTGCTAATTTTAATTAAGATTTATTATTTCAAAGTTATTAGAGTGTCTCTATATTTTTTAAGCTGTGTTTCTTTCTAATGACTTTAATTAATGGCTAGTGTTGAAACATCGATCCGCCGGGTTGGTTTAGATAGTGATATCGGGCCATTCTCCATCTTTCCGAGCTTGGATCACATGTTACGAACATAAAAGAAACTCTTTAGAAGGGGACCCGAGGCCGAAGCCCCGGGATCCACCTTCCAACGCTCAAGTCAGAATTCGTTTTTACTACTAACATATATATATCAGAATGTATATAAAAACACTACATATGTATATAAATATGAAGGGAGAATATCAGATGAGGGAGTAGGTTCCAGATCCCTGGAGAAGAGAGAAGAGAAATACTTCGGGCCGGGCTGTTTGGGCCTTATACATTATGTGATCCATGCCATACTTAGAGTCATACCTTATACAATTATGTACCCAGCCCAAAGATAAAGGGTACGGTACGTCAACAAGTCCCCCAATTTAGAGTGACTTGACATTCAATTTGGCGAGTTATTCTAGACTCAAAAAGTTAGTTTGTTTATTATCTATCCGATCAATTGTTCTTATGTAACCATGGACATGTGTCTTAGTTTTGTATAGATTTAAATATTTGTAACAAATATCTATGCTTCATGCACTCTATTGATGAACAAAATTTATTCGATCGTTCTGTTTTTTGTATCGAATTGGTTAATCGCATCACCCGATTTTACTAGAGGGTGGACATGTCCGTGGATATATTTTCTTATAATACATGTATTTTTGTGATAATTCATTAGTCTTCGTTTGACTAATGTTTGTATCATTTGGCCTTTAGCCTTGCGTATTTCGTAACAGTTTATAATTCGGTGCGCATAATCATTGTTCTTTGGTTGTTGCCTTTTAATGAACATCTTTGGCTATTGCCTTGTAAACGCGTTTTTCATAACCAAGACCGTTGTCGAGAGTTACGGAGCGAGTGTGTACTCAACCTGTCAATGATGGGAGCCGTTGCTCGGATCATGGGGTCGTTTCTTTGGGTATACTCGTCCCATTTTAGCCTATCGGCTATTTTCAACATATGCAGGGCCGGTGGCCGGACCTTCTATTTATCGGATGCCGTTAAGGGTCTTATTCCACAAGTGCTCTTAAGTATGTGCCGATCCAGTGGTCAGACCTTGATTTAGAAGGATACCTTATTAGATTTCATTTCACAAAGCTTTTCAACATGTTCCGGTCCAGTGGCCGGACCTCGTATTTGTCGGATGCCATCAGAGGTCTTACTCCACAAGGATTTTTTAGCATGTGCCGATCCAGTGGTCGGGCCATGTTTTTGTATGAGTATTATATATATAATGAATAAAATGGATAGTATGATCGATGAATGTACTTGATTCATTCGCTAGACCTATTGATAATTGCGTAATACATTGGTCTCGTTTTTGTTACAAATAACATGTTTTTAACATGAAATAGATTATATTGGTCCTTCGGGATCCACCCTCCAACGCTCAAGTCAGAATTCGTTTTTACTACTAACATATATATCAGAATGTATATAAAAACACTACATATGTATATAAATATGAAGGGAGAATATCAGATGAGGGAGTAGGTTCCAGATCCCTGGAGAAAAGAATAGAGACTCGTATTTATAGAGATGGAAATCAGGACAAAGCCCAATACTTCGGGCCGGACCGTTTGGGTCTTATACATTATATGATCATACCATACTTAGGGCCATACCTTATACAATTATGTACCCAGCCCAAACACGATTAAAACACCATAAAATAGGATAATATATGATGGATTGAATTTAACAGCTAAGCCTTTGCTGCAATGAAGTGTATCTCACGATGTTGCTAATTTTAATTAAGATTTATTATTTCAAAGTTATTAGTGTCTCTATATTTTTTAAGCTGTGTTTCTTTCTAATGACTTTAATTAATGGCTAGAAAGTAGAAACAGGCATACATGGTTTTTTGTTTAAAGCACACACATCATCCAAACATATTTTTAAATCTACAACTTATTTACTATGAGATTTAAATTTAACACCTGATAGTGATGTGCGTTTGGTATATCGATATACATATGACGCTTGTTAGTGACTTTTCGACCGACGAGTGACGACAGGACTGTTCTATTCACGACTTCTAATCCTCTAATCGAAAGACTCCAATTTATGAATACAAAATAGGTGACAATGTCTATGATTGATGCATGCCTCCTAGTGCCTATGGATATATAGTGCAATTGTCGGTCGTGACTTGCTGCCCTCCTCAAGAAGTCTAAATTCGAACATAATCATAAATAAATATGAATTAAATGGATATGTATGTTGCCATAAAGAAATTATAACTCTTGTCATTTTCTATTTCACAGATATCGGAACGTTCAGACTACTATTTTTGACGAAAAAATTTGTGAATTTTAATTTCACAGATATCGAAACATTCAGGCTACAATTAACAAAACACTCTTTTCGACCAAAAATTTCAACAGAAATTCAAGGAAAGGCTGCACGAATTTAACTAGTGTGAAGAACTATTCTTTTTTACTTTATTCTTGTAAGTACTAGAATAATAACATCCAAAAATTGTATAATAATGTGAATATTTTGTTGGTCTTAGACCATCAGCATTCATCATGCACACCCATCATACAGCCACATCCGCGCCACATCATTCCCTCACCATTCACTCATCCCATCACATAAACCCCGCATCCATCACATACTTCACATCACAAAAAAAAAAAAAATCCTCACATCATCTCCTCTCACTCGCGCGACCAGCCTCACACCCGTGACCGTGAGGGCGTCCTCACAATGGGCGGCGACGGTGTTCAGTCTCGTGAGCGCCTCTCACGAGCTCCATCACGGCTCCGATGCGGGTAGCCTTAGACCATCAACATCCATCACACCCTTCACACAACCACATCAACGCCACATCAGCATCCCACCATTTTCTCATCACATCACACAAACTCCTGCATCCATCACATATCCTCACATGATTTAAAAATAAAAAGAAAAAGAAAAAGAAAAAAAGGAAGACAAAGCTCACGAGTGTGATGGTTGTCACAAATGTGACCGTGAGCCCCCCTCACTAAGAGGGGCGATGGTGTTCACCCATGTGAGCGGCCCTCACACACCTCTTCACGTGACGGATGCGGATAGCCTTATTAGCTTTATCAGTTAATAATAAACAACTAGATTAAATGTCTGTGTGATACACGAGTTGATTTAAAAGATAATAAATATTAAACATTAATAAAAATGTATTAGATAATGATAAAACATGAATTAAATGAGAATTTAAAAAAAATGACGACGTACAACAACAACACTCTAAGCAACGGTGGAAACATCGACGCGAGTGGTAGGACAGACTTGATGGCAGAACATGGTAGCATGATACGAAAAAACATGATTGTATTTCTTACATAAACCAGCAATCATTATTTTTACAATTAAGGGTTATAAAGGTAAATGTTATTAGTTATAACTAAAAAGAATTGTCACTTAGGTTGTAGCCTAGTGGTAAGCACTTAGGTGTTTTGGTGTGTTGATTGCCCATTGACCAAATGTTATAGGTTCAAATCCTGTTAAAGACAAGTTGGTGTAGATTAGAAGCCGTTCAAAAAAAAAACTAAAACTAAAAAGAATTAAAATGATTATAAAATATTTTAGAATAATAAAACTAAGAATTTAGTTAATTATGATATTTGACATATTATAAAGGGTAAATATGATATTCGTAAATAAGATGGACATATGATTTTATATGATTTAATAAAGGGTTTATATGTAATTATCACTATTAAATTAAATCAAATCTGTTTTTTGATTTTAAGGGAATTGATGGTTAAGATTAAATATTTTTTTAAATAAACGATTTCAATCGTCTAATAAATTTTATCAAATTAGTCTTTTATATATTTAAATCAAATCTGTTTTTTGATTTTAAGGGAATTGATGATTAAGATTAAATATTTTTTTAAATAAACGGCTTCGATCGTCTAATAAATTTTATCAAATTAGTCTTTTATATATATTAGAAGATAAGACAAAGTACTAGAAAAAATTACATGAATGTTGTTTTTTAGAGGATAAGAAAAGAATTATTTTCAAAGGAATTTTTTAACTTTTTTCTAGGAATTTATAACGGCTTTTGGTGGTAAAGCCGCGATTTGAGCCCGTAGCCTTTCGTCATGACTTGATTCCGGTCGCAACCCTAGCTTCGTCATTTGGAAATAGGCTCGGGTTAAAAATGTTTATAAATTTTCAGGTGATAGAATGAAATTTACGAACAAGTCTTTAATTTTCTTTATAATTTTTGCACCTTTGTACCAATTATCGTTTTTTTTTTCTTTTTAAACTGATCAACACTAAAAAACAACTGTGGAAAAATGTTTATAATATTGGATTTCCTATAGACGGAGGTTGACATGTTTAATTATACGCCACACAATTCTTTGTAAAAGAAAGTCAACACATTGATAAAGACGTACACCCTTTCTACACGATAACACAAAACTTTTATAATGTTCTTTGTTTTCGATCTTTTTGGGGACGTTCTATTTTTCGAATCTTTTTCGTTGGATCTGCATCTTTTATTTTTGTTTGATTTGTATATTTGTGAGGATTTGTTTGGGTTTTGGGTTAGTCGAATCAGTTAATTAGTTAAATAACTTATATTTTGTGGAACTCTAAAATTTCGATTAGCCCAACTAACCTGATTTACCCAAACCCGGTCAGCTGACCTGAATCTTAATAGAGTTAGGCTTCACGTGAAGTTAACTTTTCTAAAAACACGACTAATCCGAATGTAACACTTAAGGTTCGAAACTCCCTAATTAATGAATTAATAAACTATTAGCGTGATACATTTAAGTTGCTTAATTGAGAATATGAAGTGTTTATATAACTTAGAGGGTTATAATGCCAATTTTGAAACTCATAAATTCAGGAACAGACTGATTATTTAATTACTTAATAGATGTAGATATATATGCTTATCACCTTTAATTTGTTGACCATTTTAGTCAAACACACAAACACAGATACATACTTACGTGTGCATGCTTGGCTACTCTCCTTTTCGATTTTTAATCAAGAAATCAGTTCACTTGGCACCTAATCTGCTGCATATCATCCCCTTTATCATTGAGGTATGAATTGTTCTTGTTGTTATTGAGTTTAGTGGGTTAAAAGGATTCAAATGGTTGAATCATTGGTCAAATCATGTTGTATATGTTTCCTATTGTTTCCAATATGTTTTTGTACTATTTGGGATGCAAGAAAACACCCCTAGCTTGTTTGAGTCGATTGGAGGTCGGAAATTAGGTCAAACAGTGTTTGTGAGGAAACACAGTTGGCTAACTGTGATGTACATAGCCTGTGTAGCTTTAAGCAGACCATGTATATCAGGTTGGCGTACACGACCCGTGTAGGTACCTAAGGCGGTGACCGGCCATGTAGATTTACATGTTCGTGTAGCATACGAGGTACAAGGCCCGTGTAGGTGTAAACGACACATGTAGGGTTTTGGTCAACACAGGCCATGTTGCCTTGTGTGTTTGTGTGGTGTGTAGCTATACACGACGCGTGTAAGGTTTTGGTCAACACATGCCATATTGCCTTGTGTGGTCATGTGGTGTGTAGGGTACACGGCCCGTATTGGTATACTCGGCCAGTGTAGGCCCTTTTTCAGATCATTTTACAGTTTTGTGATACTTTGTTATGTTATTTGTATAGGAAATGATTGGTTGCTTATTTGAGCACTTTACACTATTATTCATATAATTGCTTACGAGGTGAGTTCCCTAAACTCTAATTCATATGTGCAATATGTGTTATACATTGTGATGTGGGCGACATGATCGAAAGGGGTCACAAATTTGTGACGGGTACATATTGCTTCGTGCGGTAGTAAACTACCTACATCAGTTAGCCTAATGGGGTGTTGCTAAGATGGTGCAATATTATATCCATGATGTTATGTGATATTGACATGTGTTTATGCATATGTATATTTGATTTGAAGTTTAGAATCCTCACTAATATCTACTGATATTTCCGGATTAAACTATGTTTTGATCCGTAAATATTGTGAGTTTTACACGTCTTTTATGCGTAGATGAGTAGATAATACACTAAATTCTTGTTTGGGATGCTTGCAGATTAAAAATGTTGAAAAAGTGAAAGAAATAGTGAAAACCAGTCCTCATAATTCTTATACGAAAAACAATTCTGGTTTAAACCGCTCCATATATATACCATCACATGCATATCAATTATATAGGTCGTTGTCATGTTATATATTAGTCCTATTTAATAATTAAAATTAATACATAATCCCATTATATCATATATTTAATCAATTCTACAAACTTTATCAATTCTAACTTCAACTTCAAATACTAATATTGGAAATTAATATATAGTAAAGATCACGATTGTGGTCTTTAATTACTTATTGTCAAACAACATACATAATTAAGTTCAAACATACATTAAACATTAAAGGTAGGTAGCTATATATCTTGGACGATCATTCAGGTCTTGGTGGTTTATACTTTTGAAGCATCATATAGAAGCTCATTAACGTTTCATTTCCTGGGATCGCATCCTTAAACGCTTCATGTGACCAGATACGCTTTGTCCATTCATGAAGTTGTGGCGTTCTAACTTCATCAATTATCTTGAATTCATTGTGTTTTTCAACAAATTTTACCCAGCCCAGGAAACATCCAAGAACAACATCAAGATACCCAGCATCATCTCCACCAAAGTATGGCTTCCCATTGCTAATCTTCACAAATGCTTCCTCTAATATCTCAGATCCTGAGATTATCTCTTTTTTTATCGCTTCTTTTCCTTCTTTCCCTGGTGTTTTCCTCAACTCTTCAAATAAGGGAAAAAACTGCATATATGTAGAGAATTTCATTATATATATATATATATATATATATATATATATATATATATATATATATATATATATATATATATATATATATATATATTCCTTGTTACATCTTGAAGATATTGATCGATCCGATAATAACCTTTATAAATATTATTGTTAAATTATCAAATTTGAAAAAGTTTTAGAAAAAGGTTTAAAAAAAAAGAGGATAATGCAATGGAACTATTTTGGACCCTAGTCATTTATGAAGACCGCTAGTCCTTGCTAGAATTATTATTATCTCTGCTTCTCATTATATTTATTGATAGGTGTTCATATTCTAGTAAAGTACTGATTGTAATTTAGAAAGTACTCTTCATCATGTAATCTTCAATATGCAATTTATGAGAGATATTGTATGTTCTTACTAAATTTATGAGAGATTCTATACGGATCTAAATTTAGCCACACAAAAGATAATTTGCATGTAAAACATTTACTATATTATAAGATAAATTAAGGACAAGAGATAAAGATAATAATTATAAGGGTATAAATGTCCACTTTGATGCGTACAAACTACCTCGTAAATAAAAGAAGTGTCAAAATCAAGAAAAAACGTATAGAAATACTCAAGTAGAATTTGCAGATCGAGTCCATTGTCTTATCATACAAAGATGAAAATTTTTGTATGAGGAAATAGAATTTTTAGTAACGTACCTTTGTATCGATATAGATGGCCCAAAATCGGTGAAGAGCACGATCTGCAGGGTCTGAAGGGAGAATCGGGTGGATATCAGGGTAGGTTTCATCAAGATACTCGACGATAATAAGAGACTCGGGTATGGGCGGTTTGTTTTCATGAAGAAGGACCGGGACTTTCTTATGAACCGGGTTTGATGTCAATAGGAGCTCGCTTTTGCAAGCCAGATTCTCGTGTATGTACTCATACTCGATAGACTTGAGGTTCAGAACAAATTGAACTCGGTTCACAAAGGGACTTGCAGGGGTCCCGATAAGCTTTATTTCACTCTCTTTTACCATTATTGTTTTAAGAGATGATACATACTTGGACTAGAACTCCAGGATACTTGTATATATATACAAAAAATAATTATATTTGGCCCCTGACATTGAGCGAAATGAGAAAACCTACCCTCAATAGGTATTCAATTCATTATCCATTTGATAAAAGAATCTTAGTAGTTCTTTTTCACCGACCAAGATCTTCTTTTGGATTGTGCTATGGCCAAATTTGAACACGTTCATTTATCGCTATTATATATTATAACAATATTATATATATTTCATGCAGCAATTAAAAAATAAATTGCTCTTGGCGCATTGGTAACCAGGCTGCATGGAGAGAGTAGGTGACCTGGGTTCAAATCTCAAGTATTACAAATTTTTCTTCTAATTTTTTTCCCAGGAGGCAACTAATCTTTTGTTTTTATTTTGCGCCACTAATTCAGTGAATTAATTTTGTGTTTTAATACAACGCGTAATATAAATTTAAATTTTATGTTTTCTGGATTTTTTATTATAACTTTTAAGATACAAGATGCAGTATAAATACAAATATATATTTGGATTCGTTTTAGTTTTATCTACATTTTTATATGAATTTTATCGTAAAATAGTATTTATATTATGTTTTCTTTTTCTATTATAACTTTTAAGATGCAAAACGCAGTATAAATATAAATATGTATTTGTGATAGTCTTATTTTTATCTACATTTTCATATAAATTTATCGTAAAATAGTATTTATCTAAAGAGTTTATATTCCGTGATGTGATACTAAAAGTACATTTCATTCTATAAATATTACATTACGGTTATAATTTATATCGAAATATATAAGAAAATTACTCGATTAAAAATATATATTTAAACTTGGACCAAACATTATATATAATAACATGAGGTAGTCCCTTCCCTTTTCATAATTGATTTTAACTAGATAACGTGAATGCACAAGAATTCTTTAAAATAAAGTTCCATCTCAATTCCAATCACACATCTTTACAATATTTTGCCAATTTATACTTAACATTTGTGTTTGTACATTAATTTTAATATTATGTTCATCACTACTTTTTTTTTCTCACCGTAGCACGCGGTTTAAGTTTTTGAATGAACAATTAGAAAACTTTGAGAGTTGCTTCTTCATGTTTCTATTTAAATATATTTTTAAACTTACTAGCATTAACGTTTATTACAAATGCTTTTTACACCTTATTAAATATAATAACATATAACAATCTATATTTTATTAGGTAAAAGAAAATTAAAAATCAAAGTGGGTTAATAATTAGATTTCATCTATTTCAAATGTAAATGTCATATAGCAAAGTACGAGTACTCAAAATGACATACAAGTTCCATTTTGTAGTAACATGTTAAATCACTTTATTTATATACGTCGGATTATACTTTCACTAGATGTCATATATATATGTGTTAAATCCCCGCTGCAACGCGCGGGTATAACTACCTCGTTGTCATTATCTATTTGATAAAAGAATAAAGTAGAAGAAAATAAAATCTTTCGTATAACAAAATTAACCATAAACTACTACCTTAATTTATTTTTATCAAGTACCTAAAATAATTGTCTATCATTATTCCGGTCATTACAAATGATCCAATGTATTTTAAAATAATACAATATTATGTATTATATTAAGAGTATATTATTATTACTAGATAAAAATGCACGTATATTAGGCCGGGCGTAGAGCCGTCTTCGGGTTCCACCTTCGGCTTGCTTCAGGTCCAGGAACACCGCTACTACCATTTGGGTTGGTTTTGGGTTCAAGACTATTTGGGTTCACTAAACCGAGAAGGAGGGAGAGAGGAGGTTGACAATTGTCAGTTTTTTATTTATTTTATTTTTGTCTTGACTTGTATTGTAAGTGGGTAGGTAAAGATAATATATTTTGGATTGATTTGGGTTGAATATTAGGTGCTACTTGGGTTTTGGGTTGAGTTTGCGTTTAGAAGGAAGAAATAAGAAAAACTGATGTGACAGCTGAGGTGGCATTCAGGTTGGTTTTGGTTCAAAATGCTATACTCTCGGCCTTACATGAGATGAATAATAAAAGTATCAAATAATTATAAAATATGAAAGAAATATATTCATGATATTATGATACGAAAATACGTGATTGTATTTCTAATACAAGTCATTGATTATCATTTGCTACAATTAAAAACAACGACGTAAAATATTTATTAGTTATAACTAAAAGGGCAAAATGCGCGAAAATACAACAAACTATGTCTATATTGCCATTGTATACAACCAACTTCATTTTTTATCAAAAAATACAAACAACTTACAAATTTGTGTCATTGTATGCAAGTGGTAACCTGATTATCAGGTTACCTGTTTTTTTACTTGAATTTTGATTTTTTTTTATTATGATATTTATGTTCTTGGTGGTGTTATTCATATGTTCTTCATTTCTTTGAAACATGTTACAGATGAAACATTACAGATGAAGTTCTAAATAGTCCATTACATCCAATTCCGAACTCTAACATTGTTATGGATCCTGATTGTCCATTAGATCCTCCATTAACGTGAAATCGTGCTAAACAAAAAAATCCTAATTAGGGTTCAGGCGCCATTTTCAGGAATTAAGGGGCGAAACGAAGGTGTTAAGGGTGGAGCTGGACATGATTCAACTAGTTTTGATGAGAGGAACACGCCTATTGTCTCGGTTTCTTCATTAGAGGTCTCGAAAAAAGATTTTGGTACCAAAAACCCCTGTCGAGTTCGACTGTGTCAGGTCAGCCGTTTTTGTTCAATTCTTCTCATCCAAAGGGTGTTAGGGATCAAGAACAGGTTCATAAGAGTCGTGATGATATTCCCCAGGGCCAATTTTGGGCCTGTTTCGTCTGTACACTCACAGCCGCCGCAAGGGGCATGTGCGACGGCCGTGACTGGTTTTCAAGGTGGTGGTGGGACTAATGGTGTTCGGTTTCATGTTCCTAACATCTCTATGGGTCCAATTAATGCAACAAACACGCTCACGAGGGTTGATTCAGGAGCTTTCTTACAAGGATCAAAATTAACAATGATGATTTGGTGTTTGAGGTTGCGATGGTGACTGCTAAGATTGAATTTTTGATGATTCCTCCATTGAGATCTGAGTTTCTTGCATAAAACTATTTTTTAAAATTTAAATTCTTTAAAAAATAGTTTTAACCGGTTGGTAACTTACAATATCAGGTAAACTGCATACAATGACGCAAATTAGTAAGTTGTTCAATATTTTTTGATAAAAAATGAAGTTGGTTGTATACAATGGCAATATAGGCATAGTTTGTTGTATTTTCGCACATTTTGCCCTAACTAAAAAAACTTAAATTGATTATAAATTATGATAAAACAATAGCTAAATAGTTTGTTTAAATATGACATTTTTAAATATTATAGATATTAATAATTTAGTGTGAAAATAGATATTAAGAACTTAAAATTGATATATATTTATAAAATTATTTTTAATAATTTAATAAAAATTAAATAAAATTTATATTATATTTTAAATACAAGTAGACGGTTAAGATTTAATTTTACTCAAATAAATTAACATGATTATATATATAACACGGTCGGAGACTTCAATTCATGAATGGAACACAGAAACGACAGGAAGAAAAAATGACTCTCCTGTAACCAGGCATTTGACTTCTAGAAATTAACATAGAAATAAATTCAATTTTGGTCTGTTTTTTTTCTTCAAATAATCCAGCTTCTAGAATCTTTCAAAAAGGAGGGAGGGCCTGGAGCATTCACGAACGTACGTGCGAGGTGATTTATGACGTAACTAATGGCGATTCATCACAAATAATGGTACTTAAAGTTAATAGAATTTGTTATTTTAAATAAATTAGTTGAAAAGACAATAATATTCTTAAAATTCGTTTAATGAGTAAAAAAAAGCCGTGGTATAAAGTTGTTAGACGTACTACATGATTGAAGATCAAAAGTTCAATAAAAAATCAACAAAAACCGATAGACTGGCTAAAACAGTGACGAGTTGATCAGGTTATCACATATGTGTGCGTATGTGTGTGCATTTGTGTGTGTCTCTATATATAAAGCGTGTGTACGGTTGTGCCACTAGCTTGTTTCCAGCAATGGTGGAGAGTTTCGATAGTAGTAGTGGTGTTGATTAGAGAGTATATGGGTGTGTGTAGTTGTTGTCGAGTAATATCCCACATCGGACGAAGAGTGACTTTGTAATGAGCTTTATAAGGGTCTTGTGCTACTCTTCTCATATCCAATTGCTTTTGAGTTGGAACCTCACGAACTCACATGGTATCAGAGCAAGGTTCACCCACTCCACGTAACCCATAAATATCCACATGTTAGGCGTGAGAAAAAAAAGAACGCCACACGTAAAGGGGCATGTTAAGTAATGTCTCAAATCAGACGAAGAGTGATTTTGTAATGAGCTTTATAAGGGTCATGGACGTACTACTCCTCGCATAACCAATTGATTTTAAATTTTAACCTCACATACTTACAATTTATGGGTTCGAGGGTTTCCTAATGAAGACAGACTCGGTGTGTGGTGGTCTCTTTTGTATTTGTTTAACATATACGGTGCCGGTGGTTGTGTGTGTCTATTAGTAATTGGTTAGGTTTATCAAACATGATTTAGGAGATAAGTCTTAATAGATCAAGTAAAATGATGGTAGTTGATTATTGGTAGTAGTAGCGTTGAAATCACTTAAAAAATGATAATTGTGTATATATTCATCTTATTGACCAAGTTGAAGATACTTCAATTATTATATATACCACCACATGCATATCAAATTATCAATCATACAGGTCGTTATCATAGATTATTGGTAGTAGTCGGCACCTAATCGGTAGTCCGTCATAAACTTGGAGAATAATGGCTACTCAGACTTATTCCCACTTTAAGTTAAAGTCGGGGCTGGGCGGCACTAGTCGGCTCTAGGCTGCCAAGCGGTCAACAAAGTCAATTTTGTATTTACTTTTTTTATTAACCGCACATGAATACTTCAGATTTCATTATGTCTTGAGTATTATTTTGATATTTTCAAATTTGGAATTCAATAATTCATAATTCACAATTTGATTTTCGATTAGTGTTGGATACATCAAAGTTCAAAAGTGTTTTGAACTAGTATCTGATGTTTTGAACAATTATATTAGTGTTTCTAAACATATGTTTTGAGTCCTAGGAATATTATATTTATATTTGAGTATTTATGAACATGTAGTATATATAAATTTGAAATTTATATGTAAAAAATTCCAATCCGAGTACTCCCGGCCAACCGCCGTACTCCCACCTAGCGAGTTTTGCAACATTAGTTACATATATTAGCCCTATATAATAATTAAAATTAATAAATAATCCCATTATATGCATATGTGTAAGCATTAATTCTACAGACTTGATCAATTCTCAGAAATTATATATGTTAATCATAACAAACAAGGTTGGATCAAGTGGTTAGGACCCTTGCCTCTGGAGACAGAGGTCAAGGGTTCGATCCTCACTCCTTGCAAGGCCGGAGGTCCTTTTCTACATTTAGTAGAACTGGAAACATCCTCTCTACCATAGTAGAGGTATGGGTGTCTACATCTCAACCTCCCCCATACACCGTGCAAACGGTATTGGGACCCATAACCCGTGGAAGACGGTATTGGGTGTTACTTTACTTTACTTTATATAGAAATCTAACACCAACTTCAAATACTAATATTAGAATTAATATATAGTAAATTAAGAGCACGATTGTGGTCTTTCATTACTTATTGTCAAACAACATACATAATTAAGCAACATTATATATGAAGAAACAAAGATTAAACAATAAAACCAGCTAGCTAGCTATAAATCTTGGATGATCATTCGGGTCTTGGTGGTTTATACTTTTGAAGCATCATATAGAAGCTCATTAACGTTTCATTTCCTGGAATCGCATCTTTAAACGCTTCATGTGACAAGATACGCTTTGACCATTCATGAAGATGTGGGGTTCTAACTTCATCAATTATCTTGAATTCGTTGTGTTTTTCAACAAATTTTACCCAGCCCAGGAAACATCCAAGAACAACATCAAGATACCCAGCATCATCTCCACCAAAGTATGGCTTCCCATTGCTAATCTTCACAAATGCTTCCTCTAATATCTCAGATCCTGAGATTATCTCTTTTTTTATCGCTTCTTTTCCTTCTTTCCCCGGTGTTCTCCTCAACTCTTCATATAAGGGAAAAAACTGCATATATGTAGAGAATTTTTTAATAAATTAATGTTATTAATAGTACTGTGTTTTATTATGATTGAACGCATAGATCGATATTAACGAAGTCACAAACTCTTAATATATATATATATATATATATATATAATTTATTTTTATTCTTATCCACAGCCTATAAATATTATTTTGTTAAATTATCTAATTTGAATATTGTCTAAAAATAGTTAAATGAAGAAAAAGAAAGATAAGGCAATGGAACTATTTTGGACCTTAGTCATTTATGTAGACCGTTAGTCCTTGCAAGATTTATTACACTGCTAGAACCACTCATAAATTAAAAGAAATGTTTAAATCAAGAAAAAAAATCGTGTAGAAATAATGAAATAGAATTCGTAGAATCCATGTGTCATCATCATATATGAACAAATAAAATTTCTAGTAACATACCTTGGTATCGATATAGTTGGCCCAAAATCGATGAACAGCACGATCTGCAGGGTCTGAAGGGAGAATCGGGTGGATGTCGGGGTAGATTTCGTCAAGATACTCGATGATGATAAGAGACTCGGGTATGGGCGGTTTGTTTCCATGAAGAAGGACCGGGACTTTCTTATAAACCGGGTTTGATGTCAATAGGAGCTCACTTTTGCAAGCTAGATTCTCGTGTATGTACTCATACTCGATAGACTTGAGGTTCAGAACGAACTGAACTCGGTTCACAAAGGGACTTGCAGGGGTTCCGATAAGCTTTATTTCACTCTCTTTTACCATTATTGTTTTAAGAGATGACGATACTTACTTGGACTAGAACTCCAGGATGCGTGTATATATATATACAAAAGATAATTATTTTTGGCCCCTGACATTGAGGGAAGTGACATAACTTACCCATAATAGTAATATGTATTCAACAAGGTTTTTTAGTCCCGCGTTGCGGGAGCGTGACAGGCCTGAGGGGTTAACTAATCTATATAAAGACATAAATCAACTAAAAGTAGTTGTTATCTATGTAATATAAATCGATAGGACATTATTGATCAAGCGACAATTTATGATTAACCTTGAAATTTAGCATTATCATTTTCAAATTTCTAGAAGGCTATACACGCTAAAGAAAGATTTTACGTTCTATATTACGAAATATTCGAGTATTACATCCTTTGACTTCTTTGGTAGCATGATTTTGACTGTCAAATTAAAGGGCAAAATTCGTACCTCCCATTTAGATAATATCTTAGAAGTTTAAAAAACAAAGTAAAAATTAAAAAGAATTAAAAATTAACTATAAACGGATAGCCCTTTACTTAAATGAGTTAAGTAAAAAGTAAAAACAATTTTGTAACCTAAAAGTAAAACAAAAAAAAAACAAAAAAAAAACCAAATTGGTGGCACTATTCCTAAGCTACAACTTATGAATAGTTACCAACCAAGTTGGTAAATGTTAGTGTTTGAATTCCTACAATGTATCGACCTTAGAAACTATTTTTTAATGGTTAACCTTTTCAAATATATTTATATACGTTAATTACATCATTTAACAATATTGTATATAATTGAATTACATAAAAATGAAACGATTAAAAGTTTAATACATGCAATGAAGCGTATTATATCTTGTTAATTTGAGTGCAAATTTTTTAAAGAAATGTTTGATTGGAATTAAGATTATTAAAAGATTTGCAGTTCAACGATACTATAATGTTATCGTAATCTATCTATTTATAATCTATAATCATTAATATAAATCGTACTCTAAAAAAATTTAAATTAATATGTTCTTTAGTTAGAATAGAACGTTGCATTTAAGTTTACATGGTTGGTTTTCATATTCTGATGCAACCCATGCAAGAATCATGCCTCAGTGGCAGAGCTAAGTAGGTAATAATGTCACAAACATATTATTATCACGTTTTTTTTAACAGTAAGTATAAATTTCTCGTCTTAAATTATATTTTATATAATTTTGTAATTTTATCATGACTTTTAAAACTTGAGATTTAATTAACTATGTTGTCACGCTATCAAATCATGCATTATGTTGATATGTTACTAAGAACCTTGGTTATAATACATTGGATCGAGTTCGGGACGGGAACGGGAATCTTTATCGGGTAACTGGATGAAGCTGCCGAGAAACTTTAATAATATTAATATTATAATTTTAATCGTTTTAATATTTTAAGTATGTATAGTAATCTTATAACATTGACTAAATATTTTACATAATTTCAATTTTTTTAGTTTTTAGTGTATAGTTATAAACACATACAAGATACTTCATTCTTCGGTCATACCATAATTCATAAACGAACACACAAACGACAAGGTTTTTTTTTTTTTTTTTTTTTAATTAATTCATCATCTAGAAGCTTTTATAGAGTCGGGAGGGCCTGGAGGATTCACTAAGCCATGAATATAGTCTATTCCAACTTAAATTCATTTAAATATCACATCATTTTTTTTCTTATTTTACTCAAATTAACCCGAAACTAAATTAACTAAACAACCTAAATATTTTTTCTCTCCTTACTATTTTCATAAAATAAAAAAAAGAATCTTTATATATGTCGGGTGCAGAAAGCCGAAATAGAAAAAAGAAAAGGAAACCCGAAATAGAGGTAGGTGTGTTCCCGATCAATCCAAACTTACCCGACGACAACTTGAAAAAATGGGACACCCGCGGCGGGTGGTCTAACGGAGGTGATTTGTGATGTATAATAAAAGGTAGATGATGTGATAACAATAGATATATCTCAATAATAATAATAATAATACTATATATGCAACTGTATGCACATTAATGTGGATCTAATTTATTGGCGACAATTGTAGAATATATTCAGATATTTAAAGAGAGAGTTGTTAAAAAAAGTTAAATGAGAGGTTTTAGTTTTATTTTTCTTGCTTCATACTCTTAATTATTAAATAAAAATAGATATATACACAAAAAAATTGAAAAAATTATATTTCTTTCTAAGTGTTTTTTTATTTGAACAGCTGAGAGTTTTATTAACAAAATCAAATCTAGCAAGATGCTAGAAAAAATAAAAGAACAAAATAAAAATTAGAAAAGATTATAAAGAAGACTCCAACAAAGAACAACTACACCAATTGAAACAAACAAGTTTCCTCCCAACATTTCCCCTTATATTTAACCAAAAGAAAGATAAACTAATAATTTGGCAAGAGAGATTAGCTATATACAATGACTTGGAATTGAATAACTTCTCGTTTCAATAATTCTAAAGCTACCAACACAACGAGAATACCACCGTGTTAAATGCTTGTAGTCATTTTTCCTTTGAAATCAAATTACAACCCCCACTATATCAAATTTGAGATCGAGTAAGGCCTTGTAACGTCCCCATTTTTTTTAAATAAATAATAAACAAGTAAAACGGAGACGAAACACATTTTATAATCAACAATATGTATCGAGCGGTTCACAAAACACAACGAGGTCCCGCACCCAGAACTACACGTTGTAAGGTATTTTTGAATAAAAGTACAGATATAGTTTAAATAAAAATATTTAAAGATAAAACAGCGGAAACATGAAAACGATGAGCTATCTTCACAGTGCCGGAGCTTTCCCACAGTTTGGTCCTGAAAAATAGTAAATCCACAACAGTAAGCATAAAGCTTAGCGAGCACACTAACTTACACACCACACTAGGTATGCATATATCATATTTCACAGATCAATCCATGTTCACATCTCATTTCATATAACACCGTATTTTCTAAAACACATTTTTACTATACGCGCGGAAGCTAACAACATAATTACATATATATATACAATGCAAATACAACTTTACTGGTTTTAGTTATACAAAATACAACCACGGTGTTAATTACAAAACAGACTCTAAACAAAACATCTAATATCAGAGTATGATCAGTCCCAAAATTCCAGTCATCTCTTATATCCACCTACCAGGATTATCCTGAAAAAGAAATCAACAGTGGGGAATTAGCACAAAGCTAAGTGAGAAAATAGATACCACAAACATACAAGGCATAAAGCCCAAACAACAATGCTCAAACAAACAAGAGAACCGGCGGTCTTGCGGGACCTTCAACCAATGCCGGCCAAAGCAAAGGTCTACCGATAGCCAAGTTACAACAGACAACAATAAAAGCACTTCTTGATTACAACAGATGCTATCAAGACAATTACTAATACTGTATATCTCCAAACATAGGCCCAGCTGAATAACAACCGCCAAGCTGATCTCACAACACGTCATGTATATATACAGAAAAGAGCAAACAATCAGGTGATATATCTCATACATCCAAGATATATATCCACTCACCGATATCTCCAACTGTTCAGATAACTCAGTCTATTCTCAACTACTGAGTCTTGTCTCCACCTGAACAAACAACTAGCAATCAGTATTTGCTTAATCAACATACAATAAGCATAATACTATAATCAAACACATATGTACATACAATCACAAGTACATATCAACTCATGTATATACAATAAATATACCACAATTCACTATTACCCTTTGCTTACTGTAATTCTGTGAATTCATTCAACTCCTTAGCTTAGGCAATACATACATCCTTTTATAAGCACAGGCCGCACTTGAAGTACAAGTCCTGTTTACTTTCAAATCATCAAGGAGTTGATCTTCAATCGGATTTCTCTTAATCATTCAAATTCAGATTAAATGTTAAATTCCGAGTATAGGCATTCTGGTTCAATCGAATTCCGACTAACTGTCCAAATCCAATTACATCAAATCCGAGCACAAACAAATCCGAGTGAAGGCAACTTCCAATCTTAGTCGGATTCCGATACATAGCACAATCCGAGAAAAGGCCCAAATCCGATCAAGTCATACCATCCGAGTAATGTCACATTCCGACTAAGAGTCGGATTCCTATTAAACATACATTCCGATAAACTTGAAATCCGAGTAAACATTCAATTCTAATTTAGTCGGATTCCGATTAAAAGCTAATCAACAATCCGATAAACTAAGGCACGGTTCTATATCTCTCGGATTCCTACCAAATCCTATCAATTTAGTCGGATTTCAACAATCCGATTGATTCAAACTCCAAATCCGATTAATTCATACTTAGCAAATCCGATTCATTCAAATTCATGCATAACTTCAAATTTAAATCTGATTCAAAGCATGCAACAACCTATATGTTTCCAGAATTAAATTCTAACATATATTGATCATCCTAACATCATAATCTAACACACATGCAACCTAGAATCATCAGTTCATCATATAATTGCATTTAATCGGATTCTCACATAAAAATCATATAAATCCGAAATTAAACAATTACTAACACATGATTCAGTAATCTAACCTTTTAATAATGTTTAAACACTTCAAGATGAAAGGATCTAACAATGCATTCGATTCCTTCTTCTTCTTCTTCTTTTGTTGCTCTCGGCCGAAACACACAACACACACACAATACACACTCACTTCTTTGTTTACTATCACAAGTAACAAAAGCATGGGGTGGTTTGACCAATCACCCCCCTCCCAACATACCATCCCTCATCATCACATCTTAAATTAATATCTATCTAATATATATATATATATAAAAGATAAATACATATACAACAATTAAAACAATTACCACAACTAACACATATTGCAATTAAATCTAATAATAGATAAAATCACAAGTCAACTTAATTAATTACCACATAATTCTAGGCCGGTAAAGAGGATGTTACAAATCTTTCCCCCTTAAGAAGATTCCGTCCTCGGAATCTCATCGCACTCGAACAACGAAGGGTAACGATCTCTCATATCAGTTTCGGTCTCCCAAGTCACTTCTGAACCCAAACTGTGCTTCCACTTCACCAATACCATTGGTATCTGCTTGTTTCTCAGTTTTGTTACTTTACGATTCAGCAACTCAACAGGTTCTTCAATCAACCTCTTTTTGAAATCCACACGCAGATCTTTTATCGGTAACACCTGAGTCTGATCTTCTACATTACACTTTCTCAGATAACAAACATTGAATGTATCATGGATACCAGCTAGTTCATCAGGAAGATCCAAGACCACAGTCTGATCATTCATTATCTTTCGAACTCTGAACGGACCAATATATCGAGGAGCTAACTTTCCACGTTTCCCAAAACGTATCACGCCCTTCCATGGAGAAACCTTTAAGTAAACTCGTTCTCCCTCTACAAAAGTCACTGGTCGACGACGTGGGTCTGGATACATCTTTTGTCGATCTCTTGCAGCTTTCAACTTTTCCCGAGCCACTGCAACTTTATCCGCTGTGATCTGAACAATATATGGCCCAGCAAACTGTTTCTCTCCTGCCTCTAACCAACAAGTAGGAGTTCTGCACGGTCGCCCATATAACATCTCATATGGCGGCATTCCGATGCTGGAGTGGTAAGAATTATTGTAAGCAAACTCAACCAGCGGTAAATGTGAATCCCAAGAACCTCCAAACTCTAACACACATGCCCGAAGCATATCTTCTAAAGTCTGAATTGTTCTTTCTGATTGCCCATCTGTCTGCGGATAATAAGTTGTACTCAGATTAACCCTAGACCCCAACTCTTGCTGTAGTCTGTTCCAAAAATTTGACACAAACCTCGAATCCCGATCTGAAACAATGGATAAAGGAACTCCATGTCTCGATACTATCTCATCAATATACATCTTGGCTAGCTTACTCAAGGGTGCAGTCTCAACAGTAGCAAGAAAGTTTGCACTCTTGGTTAATCTGTCGACAATAACCCAAATCATATCATTTCCTTTCTGAGTCCTAGGAAGTTTTGTTAAAAAATCCATCGTGATGTGATCCCACTTCCACTCAGGTATTGGTAACTGTCTCAGAGATCCATACGGCTTTTGGTGTTCGGCTTTCACTTGTGAACATATATGACACGATCCTACATAACGTGCAACATCAACCTTCATAGTAGGCCACCAATAGAAAGCTTTCAAACTGTGATACATTTTGGTGCTACCTGGATGAACAGACATCTTAGACTTGTGTGCTTCTGTTAAAACTAACTCTCGTAAATTACCAATTTTCGGCACCCAAACACGGTTTTGGTACTTTTTCAATCCACGAGAATCTGTAGTCAACTCATGCTGTCTCTTAACCATCAGTTCATCTTTCAAGTTCTCAGTATTCAGTGCTTCCAACTGTGCAATCATCAATTGATCTATCAAATCTGACTTAATCTCTAATCTCATAAACTTTACTGTTTCTGCAGAACCTTTCCGACTGAGTGCATCAGCTACTACGTTAGCTTTCCCGGGGTGATACTGAATATCACAGTCATAATCTTTTATTAGTTCTAACCAACGGCGATGTCTCATATTCAATTCTTTCTGTGTAAACACATACTGCAGACTTTTGTGTTCGGTGCAAATCGTGCACTTTGTACCATACAAATAATGTCTCCACAGCTTCAAAGCAAACACTACTGCTGCTAACTCCAGATCGTGAGTCGGATAGTTCTTCTCATTGGGTTTCAACTGTCTGGAAGCATAAGCTATCACCTTACCTCTCTGCATCAGCACACATCCTAACCCAGCATGTGAAGCATCACTAGTAAACCACAAAATCTTCAGATCCTTCAGGTAACGCAAGAACAGGAGCCTGACACAGAAGTTGCTTTAAAGTCTGGAAAACAGTCTCCTGAGCCTCACTCCACTGAAACTTAACATCTTTTCTGGTTAATTTGGTCAACGGACCAGCAAGCTTTGAAAAGTCTTTTATGAACCTCCTGTAATAACCTGCCAAACCAAGAAAACTCTTGATCTCTGTCGGTGTCTTAGGAGCATCCCAATTCATTACAGCCTCTATCTTTGATGGATCCACTTTCACTCCGTCTTCACAAATCACATGACCCAGAAACTTGACTTCACGCAACCAAAATTCGCACTTAGACAACTTTGCATACAGTTTGTGTTGTTTTAAAGTTTCCAAAACTTGTCGCAGATGTCGATCATGCGCATCCTCGATTTTAGAATACACCAGGATATCATCAATAAACACGATGACAAACTTATCCAGAAATGGTCGACATACACGATTCATCAAATCCATGAACACTGCAGGAGCGTTAGTCAGACCGAACGGCATTACCAGAAACTCATAGTGGCCATACCGCGTACGAAAGGCTGTCTTCGGTATATCCTCTTCGGCCACTCTAACCTGATGGTATCCCGACCTCAAATCAATCTTCGAGAAGTACGAAGCTCCCTGAAGTTGATCAAACAAATCATCTATCCTTGGCAACGGATACTTATTTTTGACAGTTCTCTTATTCAAATCTCTGTAATCTATACACATCCGCAGAGTCCCGTCTTTCTTCTTAACAAACAATACTGGTGCACCCCAAGGCGAAGAGCTTGGACGAATGAACCCCTTATCCAATAATTCCTGTATCTGAGTCATCATCTCTCGAATCTCTGAAGGAGCTAAGCGATACGGAGCTTTCGCAATAGGCGTACTACCAGGTATCATATCAATCTTATATTCGACATCGCGAACAGGTGGCAACCCTGGTAAATCATCTGGAAAAACCTCCGGGTACTCCGAAACAACACGAACATCGGTAACCGGACCCTTCTCTTTCTTCACATCAATCGCATAGGCTATAAAGGACGCACACCCTTTGGCTAAAGATTTTCTAGCCTTCATGTACGAGATAAACGGAAGAGAAGATGGAGATCTATCCCCACGAGCCACGACATACGACCCGTCAACCAGAGGAATAGTTAACAGTTTCTTATGACATTGGATACTAGCCCTATAGTGACTCAACCAATCCATGCCTAATACTAAATCAAAACCAGGTATAGGCATCACCAAGCAGTCTACAGGGAAACTAGTACCATCAATACTAATCTGAACTCCAGTCACAGAAGTTGTTACAGGTACTACACTACCATCAGCAATTTCTACTTCTAAAGGAGTAGTATTCATAGAAACAGGTAATTTCAATTAATCACACATAGTCATAGATATAAATGATCTATTTGCACCAAAGTCAAACAAAACACGTGCAGGCATAGAGTTAACTATGAACATACCAGTTATCACATCATCACTGCCAGTAGCTTCTTTGGCAGTCATCTTGAAAGCCCTACCCTCAGCAGAAGGTACAGTCTTCCTCTTCTGACCTGCAGAAGACGATCCCCCGGTAATATTTACCCCTGCCACAGTCCCCGCAATCTTCAACTTAGGACACGTACCAGCCCTGTGCCCCTCTTCTTTACAGTTCCAGCAGACAAAGGTGTTGAACATACATGCACCGATATCATGACCTGTCTCACCACACCTCAAATATCTCCGTGTTTGCGGTGAACACTGCCCAGTGTGACGAGCTTTGCAACTATGGCACCACGGCTTATTCTGAGGATACCCTGATCCCTTTGGTCTCTGATCTGACTTTCCGTGATGACTCTGCCCTTTGCCCTTACCTTGATTCCCACTGGAGCCTCCACCCAACTTGTTAAACGACCCTCTGTTCATCTTTTCACGATCTTGAGCATCTGACTCTGCAGATTTGGCTAGAGTGAACGCCTGAACAAGTGAAGTTTCCATACGGGTGTTACCCCGATATTCAGGCAATAAAGCCTTCACGAAATGTTGAACTTGTGAATGCTCACTGGGCACCCACTGCCTTGCAAACCTCAAAGTCTCCTGAAATTTGGTAATCAATTCCTCAACAGACATCTTATCTGTCTGTGCAAGATCCAGGAATTCCCTCGGAATTTTCTCCATATTAAAAACGTTGCATAAGTGTTCACAGAACTTCTCCTCAAATTGTTCCCAGGTGATAGCATTCACAATCTCTCTCGGTAAATGTGCCGTCAACGAATCCCACCAAGTCAAAGCTTGATCCTTGAAACGTCTTGTTGTGAATTTGACCCAATCTGACTTCTCACAGTTACTTGCCTCCAAAGTCTTCACTGTCTCTTTCAACAAGTTTAATGTAACATTCGGGTTCGAACTTCCCGAATATTCAGGTGCTCCACATGCCACAAAATCCTTATATTGACATTTGTTCCTATTCTCTTGTTGAGGAAACCAAGGAATAAAAACATTTTGCGGTTGGGGTTGGTTTGACACTCCCTGAGGTATCTGAAAAAATGGAAAAGATCCATATGGGGTCGACACTGTACTCACAGGTGCAGTAGTATATACAGGGGGTGGTATCAGTTGAGTAACAGGGGTTGTTACTGATGGCATCTGTACAGTGGTGGTTGGTTGGGAAGACTGGGTTTGGTTTAACTGTTGCTCCAGTTCAAGAATCTTATCCCTCTGAGTCTGCAAAGTGTCTTCCAGCTGTAACACATAATCTTGGTTGTCTGACTCCCCATGATGAGAAGTACCTGCTCCGTGCTGCTCATTCGCAGCAGTAGATGAAACATTGTTGTGCTGTCTTCTAAGGGACTGTGGGGTAAATACCGCGATCTCGTTGTTATCAACCATAATATGTTCTACACAACATCTCACCAGTTGTCAAATTATATTCTGTTAGTACCGCATCTTATTCTCTACAGCTACCTTACTAATTACCCACCCTGGAATTATTGGGCTGATCAGAGCCTCGGTTCGAGTATTGCACAACTACAATGCAAATCCTCAAACCAGGGCTCTGATACCAAATTATAACACCGTATTTTCTAAAACACATTTTTACTATACGCGCAGAAGCTAACAACATAATTACATATATATATATATATATATATATATATATATATATATATATATATATATATATATATATATATATATATATATAAAATGTAAATACAACTCTGCTTGTTTTAGTTATACAAAATACAACCACGGTGTTAATTACAAAACATGCTCTAAACAAAACATCTAATATCAGAGTATGATCAGTCCCAAAATTCCAGTCATCTCTTATATCCACCTACCAGGATTATCCTGAAAAAGAAATCAACAGTGGGGAATTAGCACAAAGCTAAGTGAGAGAATAGATACCACAAACATACAAGGCATAAAGCCCAAACAACAATGCTCAAACAAACAAGAGAACCGGCGGTCTTGCGGGACCTTCAACCAATGCCGGCCAAAGCAAAGGTCTACCGATAGCCAAGTTACAACAGACAACAATAAAAGCACTTCTTGATTACAACAGATGCTATCAAGACAATTACTAATACTGTATATCTCCAAACATAGGCCCAGCTGAATAACAACCGCCAAGCTGATCTCACAACACGTCATGTATATATACAGAAAAGAGCAAACAATCAGGTGATATATCTCATACATCCAAGATATATATCCACTCACCGATATCTTCAACTGTTCAGATAACTCAGTCTATTCTCAACTACTGAGTCTTGTCTCCACCTGAACAAACAACTAGCAATCAGTATTTGCTTAATCAACATACAATAAGCATAATACTATAATCAAACACATATGTACATACAATCACAAGTACATATCAAACACATATGTACATACAATCACAAGTACATTTAATCGGATTCTCACATAAAAATCATATAAATCCGAAATTAAACAATTACTAACACATGATTCAGTAATCTAACCTTTTAATAATGTTTAAACACTTCAAGATGAAAGGATCTAACAATGCATTCGATTCCTTCTTCTTCTTCTTCTTTTGTTGCTCTCGGCCGAAACACACAACACACATACAATACACACTCACTTCTTTGTTTACTATCACAAGTAACAAAAGCATGGGGTGGTTTGACCAACCACCCCCTCCCAACATACCATCCCTCATCATCACATCTTAAATTAATAGATATTATCATTTAATTAATTATATTCATGTTAGTGTTTTATCAAGATAACAAAACTACAGAAGAAAATATAATTATATATGCATGTTTCACATTAGACATAAGTAACTCTGTTTAAATAAAATCAATAATGCCTTAAATTTGATCGCGACTTATTTTCAATTCACACATATAAATGTTTTTCACGTGTGTTCGATCAGTGTCTCAACAAGTGGTTACTCACACGTGATTCGCAACGGGGATTAATTACTTTTTAATCGAGTTTGATTAGATAATTTATCTACTATTTTTCACTCAAAAACCACAAACATAATTTTAAACCACTTACGTACGTAAAATGGTTAACTGAATTTAGATATGAAACTTAAAACAATTGAATCGCTTGAATTTTTAAAATTAATTTAGTTTCCGTGTATTTTGAAACTACGTAAATTTAACATGTAAGAAAAGAACTACATATATTTAACATAAAACATATATCACACCTTAAGACCCTATTATATCCACCATCTAAGATCTTCATTGAATCTGGAAACATACATGAAAAGAACTCAAAATCTTATTTGGATAATTGGATTATTAGAAAATGAAAGTTGACAAAAATAAGAAGTAGATCTAGATGATGGAGAAAAACATTTTTCGAGATAAAAATGTGTCATATGAGGTTTTGTTGTACAAAATAATTTATTTAATTGGAAGAATTTTTGTAATAAATTATGTTAGGTTAACAAATAATTATGTAATGTTCGTTGATGTATATTTTTTGTCACCCATTTTTTTTATTTTAATACTTGTATTTATATAATGAGTTAGAAGATGAGTAAAAATATATATAAAATGATTCGTTCAAGATATTATATGACTGAACCTATTAAAGAATCTAATTATTTAAAATGAAAGTCAAAGTTTTGTAATATTATTTTTTCTCTAAAATTAAATAGATTCACTATAATAATAAAAAAATATAAAAAACAGGAAGTATTTTTTAATTTGATTTCATAATTATTGTAAAAGTGTTTTATTTTAAAACAAAATTACATGACCCAATTCTTATTATTCATTTATATAGAATATTTGAATTTTTTTTTCTCAAATTGAAGTTTATATAAGTCGGTTAATTTTATTCATTTGTTATAAAAAACCAATGTAAAAGTAAAATAAAACTAAGAAAAGAAAACAACGATGATATAATTTCTATTTACTTAATCAATTCTCCTAAAATAGCTATCAAAACGACTAAAAATTGTTTAACTATTAAAGTCTATACAACGCATAATTAAATAAAAAGAAAGTAAAGCTAAATAATCGGTGTATTGTAGGTTTTTTTAAAAGGACTACAAAGGGGAAAAAATTATACCATGGAGATAGGGTTTACCAGGAGTCGAACTCACATCCTATGTTATGACATAATGTATTCTAAACAAGCCCGCTAAAAGCAATTTTTGGTAAGGTTTTCAATAACAAATATTTAATATGCAAAGAGAAAAAACGGTTTGTTTTTTCTTATAATTGTATTATACTATAATTCTACCTTATTAAGTTAATCATTGAAATCAAAACTATTATGAAATTTATTAGTCTTTAGAATCAAAATTGCTAAGAAAAAGGTCTAGCGATAATTAAAAGATATTTTTATATGAGCATCTTTTGTATATAGTGCATCGTCTTTATTAGTCTTTAAATTAAAGCTCGTATTTATGTCAAGTATAGTTTTCTAACTTGTTATTATCAAATGAGTTTAGTTTACTCTAATGTTTTCAACTTGTCATATTTTTATATTGTGTGCATCTGAGTTTAAAAATATCTATCATATGTATGAAAATTTTAATTTGTCGCTACTGTATGTAACCAATCACTACAACAAAAAAGGGTTTATAGGACGCTTAGATAGGACGCTTTTTCGACAGGCGTCTCAATAACATATATAATACGACCATTTGGTTTATGTGTCCAGTTACGATATAGCATAATAGGACGCTTAATATTTACGTCACGTTAGATTAAGTTGATAGAACACTTATTTACATGGGTCTTTTTATTATAGGGTCTAATATGACACATCACATAATGGTCCTAATACTTAATGTTTTATAGGACACAAATATTCCTGGGTCTCGTTATTATAGGGTCTAATAAGACTTATCACATAATAGTCCTAATACTTAATGTTTTATAGGACAGTTGTTTACAAGGGTCTTGTTATTATAGGATCTAAAAGAACACATGACATAATGGTCCTAATACTTAATGCTTTATAGGACACGTCACATAATTGTCCTAGTAATAAATGTTTTATAGGACACCTATGTATAGGGGTCTTTTTATTATAGATTCTAATAGGACACATCCAGTAATGGTCGATATATTTAACATTTTATAGGACACTTATTTATATGGGTCTTGTTATTATAAAGCCTAATATAACATTGACAATTATCAGCACGACACGAAACATGACACAGACCCGACACAAAATTAAACGGGGTTTAGGTTGAGCGTAAATGGCTTCGGGTCGTTTTTTGCGTTGACCTGCGTAACCCGTATAATTTACGGCTCGGGTTAACGTGACAACCCGCCAATATGTAAAAGTTTTTCCTTTCAAAACTTTTTTCTATTTTCCTTACACTTGTTGCCTTAATTTAACTAGCTCCCTGACTTTCCTCACATTTCATTATGTAGAGCGGCTAGCCCTTGGATTATTCATCTTTCATTCTTGGCAATTCTAACCCCTCTAGGTTATCAATACTTCATAGCCCCACATAAGCAACTCATTATATGAAAAACCCTTACATTATATTTAGAAGATTCGAACCTTGGGGCTAATTTACAATTTCAGAGTTGCATGGTATATTTGGTAATCAATTGTTAATAATGCATGTTGAAATCTTTATCAAATGAGTTAAAACCCATCAAGATTGGGTTTAATTCATATGAGTTATGATAGACTCTTGTTTAATGTGTTTATGATATGTTTTAGTATTAAAAAGAGTTTCTAAAACTGTAAATATGAACTATTTAAGTAATATTGATATTTTGTTTGACTTTAGTAGTCAAATGGGTCAAAATCTTCAAGTTAAAGTTTAATTGCCCAAACATATGTTGAGTTGAAGTTAGAAGGTTGTTTTAGGTATGATTTAATGTATAAATGAGTTATATATAGATAGGAAGTGTTATTAAACGATATGGTAACCACCACTGCAACTTACTATTGCCACCAACACCCACCATCACCATCGAAAACACCGCCATCACTATTGACTACCACTGACCTACACACCATTAGGGTGTTGTAGTAAACGAAGCTTCAAGTAGACAAGATGGAAAGTTTTGTGCAACATTAGAGAAAACTGTTTTATAAAACACTAGAGCCGGTTTTGCTAATTTATTATAATATTATTTGAAAGTTGTTTATTATATAATTTTTTTATATTGAACGATAAAAAAATATGCTATAATTATGATGGATATTATTTATTAATTTCCTCTATACTAAAACATGCAAGAAATATTCTTTTTATTTATAATATTCGAAATTTTGAGTAAGAATGGTAATTTAATCTAAATTTAAAAATTATATTCAAAGTATTTAATTTCTAAAACGGAATATTCAAAATATTTATTAAAATCATCACTTTAATAATTATGAAAAATCAATGAAAATTATATAAATTTGTAAACCATAAATGTATAACATTGAAATCTTAGTTTCCTCCGTTAGCCGCCCAATTCATTTCAAATAAAAAAACTTGATTTCCCACCCAAAATTTCGTTTCCCCCTCAATTCATTCCCTATCTCCTCTACCTAATTCGCATTCCCCCATCATTTTGCCATTTATCTCCTCTTTGTGATTTCATTCTCCATCCCATGGATATCAAGTTCACCATTTCGATATATCTCCCCTTGTGATTCCGCCGCTCACGGCAACACTATCGAAATACCTTCGCCACCTCTCACGATGAGCCTTCTCCATCACGAAAGGCGGTCAACCACGGACGTCTTCTCGCTGTTACAGCAATAGGTACAACCGCTGTTTGTAACTAATTTAATTTTTTTGTTCAGCACATTTTTTAATAAAAAAGGAGTCCATGAAAGACTGGAAGGAGACCAGAAAAAGGAATGGAAGTGGCAGATGAATGCCTGTCGTCGTCTTTGGTGCTTTGAAAATGATAGATACATTGAGAACTCAAATGTCGCCTAGGGGCTAGGGCATTTACGGATCGGAGGACGGTCCGTATTTAGAGCATCAATGATGCAATTAAAACTTCTTGAACGATGCGAATGAGAGGTCGAGAATGACTGAAACGTCTAGGGCTCATTCCTCTCAAACCGTAAGTCATTTTATGTTTATATAATTCTGATTGCTGTACTAGCAGTCATGATTCGTTATTTCTAATATTTGAATTTGTGAATCTTAAGGGATCGAGAGGACTCATTGGGTCATCAAGGCATCAAGAAGAATTCTTTAATTGCTACTAAAAATATCTCGATGATTGTCTTTTTGTTCAGAGGAAATGGTAAATTTGAATTAGTGTCTTTTTGTTCTTAATTTCATATAGCATTTGCCCTATAGCCACTTTAGTCCTCTTTTTGTTAACCAATTCATATATGTTTGGAGAGGGTATAACATTATAGATGCTTTCCTGTAAGACACTTTTGTTAATCAATTCATATATGTTTGCTCTACAACAGATTGGATGAATAATACTTGGTATCCATATACGATACTTATTGTTGTTTAAATAGTTTTATTTCTTGTTTTGATGTTTAAATAATGATGGCTTAAACATGGTGCTTAGTTCAGGATTTGGTGTTTGGTTCAACACTTATTTACTCATCAGACCTAGAGTCATACATGTGCAAATTATTTGTTTAGTATTAGGTCTTCTTCAAAGGGGTTCTAGTGCATGGTCTAACATATGAACAATTCTTATAATATGAGCTTTTTGTCCTTTATTTACATTTCCCCATCTCATCCCAATTTTATGCTTAACTTAATTACAGTTAACTAATAGGGTTGACCTGTATAAGATAATATAATACATGCTCAATGTTCTAAGTACAATATGTTCTCATGTTGATTTTAGTGGTTAAGTTACAGCTAACCATTCCTATTTCTTCTGATGATTTAGTATTTAATGCATGAACATGATGTTGAATTTAGAAGTTTAGGCACTCACTATGGTTCTTATGCTCTTTTTATAGACACAAGGGATCGCAATTAAAGATTGGGAACTTCTCCATGAACAAGCTGCATAAGCAACAACCACTTTTCATATTGCACAAGTATGATTCTGTCATTCCCTTTGTAATGAACAATCATACTGATTTCGATTTATTTTTCTACTACATTAATATCTTTCTTTTATACTTCTATTTTACACGCTAACATTGAGGATTTACCATCATAGCATATATTGTGCTTTTGCATAACAATGTAATTACATATGTTTTTTATAGTTTATTTATTGAATCACTCTCCTATCTCTTCTCTCCACAGGATGTTCTGTACAACATGGTGCTCATGAAATATATATAGAAAAAACTAAGGTACAGCACCAATACCATATTTGTGGTTTGAATTCCTTTGATACTTTGTTGCTGTCAGCAATATTATGTTATGTAACCCATAATATTACCTTCCATCTTTTGAAAACCTTTAGTAAAGAACTTTGCTTAATATGGTTACATATGTGTGCTTATTTTTAATTTTCAGATTGTTGTGTACTAAGTTGCACAATAAAATAACTTTAGAACATGTTTTCATTGCATGTGGTGCAGAATCATTTTACGAAGTGAAAAATATGATTGAGCATGCTGAAAGGATCAATTAGGACATCTTATGCTTAAAATAGCGTTCAACTTGCTGTCCAGAATCCACTTGCAATTGTATGTCATGACGGGCTTCAAGCAACTACCATGGAAAATCATGAGCAGGGGCGCACGATAGTTGCATGGCGAAAGTTAGATGTTGTTTTATTGTATAATGTTCATGTTATCAAACACATTTTCATATTTAGATTTTAGACCAATTATGGTGAAATATCAAACTGATTTCATGTAGTCATGTTATTTGTAACTTTATATGATTTATATTTATAATTTATCATTTTTGGATTTTATTGTTGACATTTTTTAAAATTGTAACCGGTCCCCAAAACATTTTGTGTACTAGTGTTTGTTGTATATAACATTTTATAGGACCTTAGAATTTGTTTTATAAATTTTGTGTATATTAGGACACATGTATGTGTTTTAAAATATTCAAAAGCATAATAGCAAGTAAGCATATTTTAGGACCCCAATTAGCGTCACTTAATACGATCTATTACGACGCTAATTTTGTTGTATAAAACACATTACGGGACTATAAGTTATGTTTCATAAGATTGGGGTTTATTAGGATAGAAAAATGTGTCGTAACAACTTTGGCACCTTTTACAACGCCTTTGTATAGGACATATGTGTAATTGGTCCTATAAAACTAAGCGTCCCATTAAGTAATGTGTTAGGACGGAAATAGGTGTCCTATAAAACTATATTTGTTGTAGTGAATAAAGAAATTAATTAGAAAAAACATAAAAACAAAGAAATGAATATTTAGAGAAAAAAAGTATTTATAAAAATAAAACTATAGTACGTGAAAGATAATACTCATAATAAACATATTTTAAGAAGAACAAAATAAAAATTAACGAAAGTAAATAAGATTGACATTTAAAGAGGAAAAAATAACATTCGTAAAAAGAAAATTTTTGGTAGTAAAGAGAGTTTTTTATAAAGGAAAAAAGAAAAGAAATGTAAAAAGAAATATAAAATTAAAGTTTGAACCATGTGCACGTGGTTATGTGGTTTACAACAAAGAACAAAAATGAGTAGAAAATTTATATAAATGCAAATGAGGAGATTTTAACCTGCGCCGGTTTCAGTATTAAATTTAAGGGTAAGCAAAAACCCAAGCCACCATCCCAACATAGTGTGAAAGCATTGACCATAAGCTATTTATAGCACACATGTTCTTCTTTCCTTGAAATTGTATGGTATACTAATATGTACCGTTTCATTAGATATAATAATCAGTATCCCATGATCACATAAAAAATTTAAATTCTAACGTTCATTACATTTTTTATCTTTTTATAGTTAGTTTAAAATTTAAATCATGTTATATATCTTATCTTTAATTTTTAATATATATTAAAAAAATAGAATTATGATCATCATCTTATTTTTAGAATAATTTTTACTAATAATATCCATTTATTTTCTTAAATACCATTCTCGGTATTAAAAAAATTTCCTTTACATGATCATCTTTACTCAAACTTTACTTTTAAGCTTACTTAACATCTATATTATGGTTTTCAAAATAATAATAGTGATATTTTTTATTTTTAATCTGTAATTCTTTAATATATATATATATATATATATATATATATATATTAATAAAAGGATTATGATGTAATTATTTTATTTTTAGAATACTTTTTATAAATACCGTCTATTTATTTTCTTAAATATCTTTCAATTAGTTGTTTTTAAATCAAAACTTTAAGTCTTGCATATTAATCGTACGTTTCATGTTAATCGTGTTTTATATTTTATTATATGTTTTATATTTTATTATCGTGTTTCCTTAAACATAATAAAATGTTTATCTTCTATTCATAGCTACTATATAAAAAGCAATATTGGTAGAAAATAAAAACAATGTTCGTGCGGTTCATTATTGCGATACTTTTATATCATTTATAATTGTTTTACTATACATGTTAGTACTATTTAATACAAGAAACATTTAAAATTTATTAAAATCAATCCTCGTGTTTATACACGGGGTGTTAAACTAGTATACTTATTAAAAGAAAAATATTGTGACATCATCCTTCCTTAATTAGTGGTCATTCCACCAATCAAAATCTTTGACTTTTTAAAACTTTTTTTTATTTTTAATATTTATGTTTAATATATATTAAAAGAATATGAGAAAAATGAGAAAAAAGGGGAAAAATTTAACCATATTTATTACACTCACAATACAAAAGACAAATTTACATAATTAAATTGTTTTTAGTATGTAACTATTATAACACACTAACCGTGACACCATAATCGAGACCGTTATAATTTATTTTAATATATAAAATTTACATTAACTATTCACGTGCTACAGAGTGAATGGTTATAAAATTCATTCCATAATTATTTTTTATATATAATTAATATTTATCTTTAATCTTTAATATATAATTAATTTTTTTATAATACTTTATTTTATTCTTAGAATTTATTCCTTAATTATTTTTCTTTATTTTCTCAAATGGTTTAAAGTATTATAGCTTTTGACTTAAAGTTTCCTTTTAAGGGGGAGTTCAACGATGGGATAGATTATTGGGGAAGTTACCTGAATATATGTTTAATTTGTTTAGAAAACTCGAGACATTTCTAAAATAGCAGTGATGGAAACTCTATTTTAGTTTGGTATACTTTTCGGGAGGAAATCCAATAGTATAATATTATAATCTAGCTACATCTTTATAAAACATAAGCTTCTTTCTATTAACATACATAACTCTCTAGAAAAACAAGCGTTTATAGATGGTTGATCGGATATTTAGTTAATTAATAATTGATTATTTGAAATATTAGTTTGTAACCTTTTGTGAAACTAAACTTGAACCATAGAAAACGCTTAACTAATAATTAATTAACCAGTTTTTCAGTTTATATTTACTATAAAAAATACATATTTGGGGCATTTCTATACATCTAAAAGCGTATAAAGTTATAATTAATTCAACATTTTATACAATCGCGAAGAAAAATGGTGCAAAGAATTGATTCCAAATCTCTATACTTATTAGTTTGAAATTTTTTTTGTTAGCCATACACACGTTTAAGTGTGAAAAAATAGTTAAATTCTACACGGTTTTAAGTTCGAAAAAGAGATGGCTATATCTATACGCTTAAACGTGCAAAAACTCGATTAATTATACACACTTTTACATGCCAATAAGTTAGTTAAATGTATGTGCTATTAAGTTTTTTTAATGGCGAAAAATGAAAGCTAAGCCACGAGCTTCGACATGACCATCACCCGCACCAAGCACCTAAAAATATATTAATAGCAAAAAAGCATTCAACAAGATACTTGAATGCCCAAAGTCTACAATACAGAAACTAAAAAAGGCTTAAAGGATTACAACATCACATATCCCAATTCAACGAATTAAGGTTAGCTCTAAATTTAATCCACATAAACAAGGTAGCTTGAATCTCCACAATAATTGATGAAACCGAGAACCTTTTTCTTTGAAACACCAAATCATTTCGAGCTTTCCAAATACTCTAAAGGGTACATCCACCTGCAGCCTCCAAAACACTTTTCTGCTTTAATGATTTTTCACAATTCGACAGGTTCCACAACAATTGTTCAATACTTCAATTATGCCCAACATTTATATTACACCAATTTTGAAACCAATTCCATAGTTCCATCACTATTAGACATGAATAGAAAATGTGGTTTGCAACCTCCAGCACATTCCTACACATTGGGCACGCAACAGATGGAAAATGAGCACCTCTTAAACACAAGTTTAGTTTGGTTGGGATACGATTTAATAATAACCTCCACACAAAACAATCAATTTTTATTGGAAGCCACTTATTTCAAAAGGACTTCTTTGCATTCGGATGATCCTGCATATTAGTAATAATTTCTCGCATGGATTTTACCGAGAATTCACCACTAACATCCCTTTCCCATCACAATTTATCCTTTATCTCAACAAGCGATACATGTTTCACCAGTACTTCTATTAAATGCGAAACAAGTTCTAAATTTACGAAATTTTAATTGTGAAAGCAAGTAATGCATATAGATTCTAGCGCAATAAATGGCCAAATGACACGCATTTGATATACAAAAACGTTGGTTAACACACATCAAGTGATTAAACCGCAATTATAACATTGTGGATATATTTTATGAAGAAATTCATATATGATGGAACACTGTAAAGAAGGTGTTCAATATCCACATTTTTACTAATATTAAATACTTAAAACTACGAAAAATTATAATCAAGCATGAAAAATAAGCCAAATCAATATATTTGAATATGTAAAATATGTAGGAAAAAACCACATTTATTAGTGTTGATAGATTATCTAAATTTCATATTTTTAAATATGGAAAATTTTTAAACAGTTCAAAAGTTACAAAGTTATACGCTTTTAATTATGAACTTCTCTAACTGTCAATTTATTACTAAAATTATGAATCAAATATATACATTTACAAATGTCGAGCTTTTTTCTTCTAACAATCTCTATTTTTTTCATAATTATAACTGTGACAACTTACAACTGACAAGGTTAGAAAATACATGTCTTTCATGAAGAAGTGTAAAGAAATTACATATTTATTATAGTAGATGTAGAACTCAAACCATACACATGTCTAATGAGTTATTTGATAAAACTTAATAACTAAACACCGAATAATTAAATGGTCTTAAAGTGAGTATTTGTATGAATTAGGTTCATCGATTATTTACTAAACAGTGAACTATGGGAGATTGGGAGTAGTATACTGAGCATAAATTAGTATATATATTAACAAACAAAAAACAATTATTATTTATTAACAACATCATATTAATGAGTTGAATATCCTGTATATAATTCTATAACCATTGGTCATGCTATGAACAAGGAAAGTAAGCATTAGCTGATATTTATAAAAAAAAAGATTATTATTTATAGCTTAAAAACAATAAATCACATAAGAAAAGAAAATTCTATTAATTAATTTGTCATGCTATGAAGTATGATTAAGAACAGTTTGCAATCGCTAGTCTTTCGGCGAACACCAATACTATTAACAATTACACAAGAACAATAAGCAATCGCTAGTCGAACACTAAAAAGAATCAACATGAAAACGAAAATGAGAAAATTAAAAGAAAATGAAGACGCCACAAGTGGATACTAGAGAAGCGCTGACTGAAATACCCGAACCAACCCGCCATCAACGGTCCTTATTTTTCGGGTATCGGATTTCCTGGTTACTGTTTTTTCAGTTTTGAATAGTCAGTTCTGTTTCATGGTTTTTTTGGTGTTTTTGCACACCCCTTTAAGTAGGAGTGTGCACGGTTCGGTTTGGTTCGGTTTTGGGGTAAAACCGAAACCAAACCGAAAATTTCGGTTTTTGGAAAAACCAAAACCAAAACCATTCGGTTTTTCGGTTTTCGGTTTTATGTTCGGTTTTTGGCTCGGTTTTTTTTTTTTTTAAATAGGCTGCTGCAAATCATTAACTTAGGGTGCTCATAGTCTCCTGTTTAGGCTGCTACAAAACACAATATAGAATGATATATACAAGATTTTATCCGAAAACATTGAAACAAAATAATTAATAAAGTGTCCAACATGAAACACATTTAACCCATTATATAAATGTGTTGAACACATGAAGAGTTAAAAACATAAATAACAAAGTTTGATGCTTAGTTGCTCTAAAAGTTAAAAATAAATTTAAGTAAGTGTAATGGTTCGGTTCGGTTTCCTACAATCGGTTTGGTTTTTTATGTTCGGTTTTTAAGTTCGGTTCGGTTCGGTTTTTGTGGGCGGTTTTAGAAGCAGGAACCGAACCAAACCGAAAATTTCGGTTTTTGGAAAATTGAAAACCAAAACCATCGGTTTCTACAATGGTTCGGTTTTTTCGGTTCGGTTTTTTGGGTTTTTGATTCGGTTTCGGTTTTATCTGCTCACCCCTATCTTTAAGGTTGTAAGCTAGGCATAAGGCTACACATCCAGACTAGGCTATGTCTCAACTATGACTAAAAACCCATATGACATGGCCTGTGTCTCAACTTACACAGACTTTGTCTTAATTGACACAACGTGTGTTTGCTAGGGCACGTCTTAACTGACATGGCCCTTGTCTAACTAACATGACCTCTGACAAGGCTACTCACGACCTATGTCTCTACTTATAATTTCTCTCAGTTTGTCTTTATCTTCTCTCTCACCTCATGACCATTCTCTCTCTATCACCCTACCATCGCCACCCATCACCTCCCCTCACTAGAGAAGACCATTACACAAGAACATAACCACTTTAGTTTTTTTCCTACATCACTCTACCCGTTACTTAACTATACATAAGGCTTTATTTATTAATTAAACATTAAAATATTACAAAGAAAGAAAACAGAAATTAAAAGACCTTCTTACTAATGAATTTCACATATCAATCACCAAACAACATTCTGTGTGTGAAAAATATCCACGTCACTTCTCCACTTAAGTGGTTAACCCCACACCATAAAAGATGTATCCACTTTTGTCTTATCTGATATAGCATAAATGGCATGGATCAATGTGTAATTTAATAAAAAAGGTTTAATTTATAAATCGACGTCATTGATGATATAAGATATAGATTAAAAGACACGCATAAAAGATGTATCCACTCCTGTCATCGCATTATTGAGGTAACTATCCAGCACGAATTATGGGGTCATGATGCAAATTTTGAGGTCCAGATTTCAGTTTCCCCAACATGTGCCCTTTGTTTCCTTCTGGATGCTAAATATGATTCCGGAAAACTGGAAAAGAAAAGTAAGATATATGTAGGATTGCAGACAGAGACGTTTTATCCGACACAATTAACTTATATTTTTGGTTTTGTATTTCAATAGATGATACTTTTTTTAATTTTTTTTTTAATTCAATAGATGATAATTACATTCTTTAAAAGGAGTTTGCTAAATAAAAATCATCAATTTACTAAAAAAACATACTTTATAATTAGATTTATTTTTCTTTCTAAAGTATAATTATTGTTTTCAATATAACTATCAATACAAATATACTTTCTAAATTTTATTTTCTATAATAAGACAATTATCATCTAATTCATACTTATTCTATCAAATTCACTATCATATCAACATCCACATCATCCTACACCTTCAACCTTCTCTAACCCTCGAACCCCTACATCCAATCCTTTTCAACGCTCTATCTTATCTATTTCTATTTTATATTCTTTCAACTATTATTAATTTCATAATTTATAAAAAAATTACATTAAAAATATTACATTACAAACTAATATTTCACATTACATCAAAATTTTTAAAAAATAGAAGCACGTAAATTACAAAAAATAGAAGTACATTAAATAAATAAAAAACTACTAATTATTTTCGTCGTTGTGTCTTGGAAACCGATTAATGTGCTCGATTTAATCCGATCGAAGGTTGTTTCTGTGTTTCGGACTTCTCGGATGTTAGCGTCTTATTGTTGTTCGCTAATCTCTACGCCTTCTTCCTCGTCTGCTTGATTAACGTTTTCGTCGAACGGAAAAATCATGTGGCCTTCATCTTCCAATATCATATTGTGTAATATAATACAATCGTACATTACTTTACGTATTTTATTCGGGTGCCACATTCTTGTAAGGATTTGTATAATGTACCACCGTTGTTTAAGCACACCAAAAGCTCGTTTCACATCTTTCCTTGCCGCTTCTTACGCGGCACTACAACTTATTTGCCTTTGATCTAGAGAGGTTTTACATGTTTTGACAAAAGTAGCTCATTCGGGGTATATCTCATCTTCAAGATAGTACATGTGTTTGTATTGTATGTTGTTTACTTGAAACGGATATTGCGGTGCTCTCCCGTTATATATGTCTTTAAATAACAACGACTGGTTTAACACATTAATATCGTTGTTGGAACCAGCCAACCCGAAAAATGCATGCCAAATCCAAAGATCTTGTGATGCAACTTCCTCTAAAATCAAAGTCACTCGTTAATGATCACCTCTCATGTACTGCCCTGGTCATGCGTTTGGGCAGTTGCCCCAATCCTAATGCATACAATCTATGTTTTCTAACATTCCCGGAAACCCGTGTCTAGCCTCATGCGCCCCCTATAAAAGCTAATTATTATGGTAAGAAGGTTAACGTAAGTGTCGCTTACCATAAAGAGTGATGATACCTTTGTAGAAGTTTTGTACGCATAGTCGTGCGGTTGATTCCGCCATCTTCATGTACTCGTCAAACCCGTCAGCGGGTATCTAATACGCCAATTGCCGAATTTCCAAATTGCCGAGGTACACTTTTACAAAGAAGATAACCCTTTCCTACCCCCAAACAACGTTCCCTGTACAAAAAATGCGTTCTATCTCTCAAGATTCGCGACTATCCGTGAGAATAATAGTCTGCTTATGCGGAAACGCTAAACATCTCCTCACTGTAGTTGCCGTTTTCTGCAACGGTCTCTAACTTCATCCGGTCCCCTCAGTCTCCTTACTAGACTTGTGTTTTCTTAATAATCTTTGATAAACATATTTACATCCGACGTTAGTAATGTATGAAAAAATACGTCATTCGTTTAACGATACGCGGTGGTACGAGAACCATCGGAAGATGATGAAAATGATGAATCAATATACTCCGACACATCATACGACGAAGAAGACATTTTTTTGGGTATGCAAAAATAAGTATTAAGAAAAAATACTAGAGGAAGAAGAATGAAGGTGTGTGATTAAAATGTATATTTATAGGGGGAAGAGAGAAAAATAATAATAATAATATATATATATATATATATATATATATATATATATATATATGTGTGTGTGTGTGTGTGTGTGTGTGTGTGTGTGTGTGTGTGTGTGCGCGCGCGCACGCGCGCATGCGTTGGGGGAAAAAGGGAAAAGAAAAAGAAAAAAAAGGCCAAAGCCGTGGGGTTCTCCAACTCGCCAGCCACTATACCTGAGCCAGCCTCAAGGGGGGCGATGGTGTTCCCGTACGGTTAGGGGGCCGGCCAGCGCTAGTCCTTTGGCTGTTACGAATGGTCTTAGAGTCTTTTTTCAATAAATGCAATAAATATTTTTTATAATAATTAAATAAAGTTTTTGTAATAAACCTTTGAGTTAATTGCACCAATGGTCCTTTAACTATCCGAAAATTGCGGATTTAGTCCTTTTTTTCAAAAAATTGCATGGATAATCCTTTAACTACCCAAAAGTTGCACCGATAGTCCTTTTTCACGTTTTCTGTTAATTTAATCTGTTAGTTTTTGTAAATTGACCATTATACCCCTTGTCCATATTTTTAATTTATTTTCCAAATAATATATAATATATAATAATAATAATAATAATAATAATAATAATAATAATAATAATAATAATAATAATAATAATAATAATAATAATAATAATATCTAGACAAGCAAGCTATCTCTCTCTCCCTCTTCCTCCACACACACCTGCACACACACACAAACACCTACACACACATACACTCTCTCTCTCTCTCTCTCTCTCCACCTGAAACCACCGCGTACCACACACCACCTGAAACCAACCCCTACCACCACCGAATATAACTACAACCGCCTATCACCACCGCCCGAAACCACCTCCTACCAACACCGAATACAACAACCGCCGCCTACCACCTAAAGCTACATCACCACCGCCTACCACCACCGTATACACCCAAATAGAAACCCCACCAACAACCACCGTCTGAAACCCACCACCACCGACAAAATCAACCCAAAAAACCATCTTTATGTTAACAGATTTGGGGTTTTTCTCATCTTCATGAAACCCACCACCACCGACGAAATCAACCGCCGTCACCGCCACTTGCAGATCTAAGGTTTCTACTTTCTAGTTTTTGCGATGGTGATGGTGGCAGTGTTTGGGGTGGCAGATATAGGGTTTTTGCGATGGTTATGGGCGGGGTTTTTTCAGAGAAAGAACTTTTTGTTGTGTTGTTGGAGTGGTGTCCCGTGATGGTGGTTTTCCGGCGAGGGTTTTTGAGAGAGAGAGAGAGAGTGTTTCTTGGTGGCTGTAGTGATGGAGTAGGCTGGAGGTGGGTGCGCAGGATGTGGCTGGTGGTGGTGCGCAGGATTCGGCTGGTGGTGGTGACTCTGGTGGCGTACAGGGTGGGGAGGTGTGGAGCTTGGGGGAGGCAGTGGCGTAAAGGGTGAGGAGGCTGTTTGCGTGAGGGAGAGATGTTGGAGTTAAAATGTTAAAAAATAATTATAATTGATATTTATTTAAAAAATATTAAAATCTTATTTTAAATTAACTAAAATATATAAAAATTGCAAAAAGACGTAAATACCCCTGACTTAACGGACCTAGCAAACGGAAAACGTTAAAAAGGACCGTTGGTGCAACTTTCGGGCAGTTAAAGGACTATCCTTGCAACTTTTTGAAAAAAAGGACTAAATCCGCAACTTTCGGATACTTATAGGACCATTGGTGCAATTAACTCTAAAGCTTTTAAAACATAAGAAAACAATAATGATTAGCATAAATGCAAGAATAAGACTAAATACTATTAAAATTATAACAAAATTATTCAAGCATATTCCGCTATATCTATAACATGTGTTTTCGAGTTACTACATTTCAGTTGCCTGTAACATTGTAAATGTGACACATACATGGATTGTCATCAATCTGTAGATGGGGCTCTGTGACGAACCAATAATATTATGAATTGAATGAGTATAAAAAAGGATGGTAATTATAACTCATGTCTGCATAATTAACTCTCCATACTTTTAATAGTTATCTTTTAATTAGTTTCGAGCTTTTCATATATGAAACAAATTACCATTTTTAAAAACTAAAAATTATTTTATTTTATTGTTCTCTATAACCCTGAGAATTGTGGTTATCAAATAAGAGAATTATTGTTTATTTTTTTACGTGTTTAATTATAATAGTGGTCTTTTTATTGTTAATGTACATACATCGTGAGTGCCATTTATAATTTTTTTTCACAAATAATACCCTTTACACCAAAATTAACAAAACTAATTGATTTTTTTTTCTTTTTACATAAACACTATAACCGGCCTTTGGGGGGCCGGTTTTGAGGGTTAGTCACATCAAAATTTCGATCCATTCACTCAATTCGTGGACACTGCCATTCTGCCAAGCTAAGCAAACCATTGATCATTGACCATGCAAAGTCAAGGTTATTTTTTTGTTGTTTGAATTTTTTTGTTATTATTGTATATTTAACTTAATTGTTGTGTTAGTATCGATAATATTGTAGGTTTATGTTTTATTTTTTATTTTTTGTAGTGTATATATATATATATATATATATATATATATATATATATATATATATATATGTATACATATATAAATACATAGGAGATGGTTAATTCAAGAACCGTTGTTAGCGCGAGAATCAAAAAGCCGATTAGGAGACCGGGTTAATTAAAAAGCCGGCATAACAAGAACTAAAAAAGTAAACAGTAATATTCTCTGTGTAATGTCTATTAGTTAGAAAGAAGAAACAACATCTTAAATATTCTTTCCTATATGCTACTTGTTGTTTCTTTCCTTCTTGTTATTTATTTTTTAAGGAGAAAGAAACTTATATAGAGTTATAAGAGACCTCTCGAATGTTTGCATGAAAGAGAAGAATGCATGATAAAGAGAAGAACTATTGGTTGGTGTGGAAATGGTTGTTATCGTCAATGTTTTAAAAACCGATTTTTTAGTTGATCCGGTCTTCTTATTGGGTTACGGGTCAACCCGGTTTATAGTTTTTTATTTTTTATTTTATACATATATATATATATATATATAGGGGAGGGTTCCATTGAGAACCGATTTTAATACGAGAACCGCGAGAACCAATCTTAGCCGTTGATTTGATAAGTGGGATTCATGGATGGAGAGCGTGGGGGGATCAAGTGTGGCAGGGTATATGTGAGGAATTCATAGGTGGGCAATGACATTGAAAGAGGGGAAATTGGACGGCTAAGATTGGTTCTCGCGGTTCTCGCAATAAAAATGGTTCTCAATGGAACTTCTTCCTATATATATATATATATATATATATATATATATATAGACAGAAAAATTCATTCGAGAACCGTTGTTAGCGCGAGTACCGCGAGAACTGAGCCGTTCAATTCCCTCTACTTCAATGTCATTGACTCATTGTCCACCCATTAATTTCTCACATGCACTCTGCCACACTCTATCCCTCCACGCTCTCCATCCATGATCTTCTCATATCCAAGAAACGGCTGAGATTGGTTCTCGCGGTTCTCGCGCTAACAACTGTACTCAAATGAACCATCCCCTATGTGTGTGTGTATATATATATATACACATATATAAACTACAAAAAATAAAAAATAAAACATAAAACATAAACCTATAATATTATCCATTCTAACACAACAATTAAGTTAAATATACAATAATAACAAAATAATTCAAACAACAAAAATATAAACCTTGAGTCTTGCATGGCCAATGATCAATGGTTTGGTTGGCTTGGCAGTGTCCACGAATTGAGTGAATGGATTGAATTTTTTATGTGACCAACCCTCAAAACCGGCCCGCCGGTTATAGTGTTTACGTAAAAAGAAAAAAAGATCAATTAGTTTTGTTAATTTTGGTGTAAAGGGTATTATTTGTGAAAAAAATTCTATTTATAACCACTATTAAATTTCACTAATAGAGTTATTTTGGTCATATATATATATCTTATTCAATCGTGAATTTCGTATGAGTGGATGTGTTGTTATTAGATTGATTTAATTTTTCCAACATATATACCCCTTATTAATGAGGCAAATCATTAGTTATTAACAAACAACTAAAATTATTAGTCATTAATTTATTTTAATCAAATGTCAGATTTGTTCTCGTAATACTCGTAATAAAAATGATTCTCAAATAAACTTTTCTCACAATTACTTAACACAATGAAAAATTTATCGAAGTATTTTATTATTCGTTACAATAATCCGTAAAAACAAGTAATCATTAAAAGAGCACGGCTAACAAAAGATAAGTAAACATAAAAGTACGTGAAGTTCAAGCAGCTCTTGGTGGCCTATAGATTTGAAGCATCATGTACAAGTTCATGAGCTTTTCATTCTCAGGGATTACACTCTTAATGGCTTCATGAGAACACATACACTTTGCCCATCCTGCAAGTCCTGGTGTTCTAACTTCATCAAATACCTTGAAATCGTTTATCTTTTCAACTAATTTTGTCCATGCGATAAAAGATCCGAAAACAACATCTATGTAACATAAACCATCACCACCGAAATAAGCCTTCCCTTGGCTAAGCTTCACAAATGCCTCTTCCAACAGCTGTGATCCTTCAATGATTTGTTTTTTTATCGCTTCTTTTCCGTCTTGTCCTGGTGTTCGCCTCAACTCTTCGTACAATGGGATTAACTGTCCATTGAATTGTTTGAATTTCCATCATCAGTAAATCTCCTTATATATAAAACGTTTCATGAAATAGAAATGGGAAACTTTATGTTAACATGGTGGACCTAAAGGTATAGGTTTAAGATAGAAGTATATGTGTTCGATCAACTGTAAAAAAAACGATCAAATTTGACATCTTACATGAAATCAATAAGAAGGAGAGAGAGAAAGATAAAGATTCATTATTTTCAACATAGTAATTGACGAGGCATAGAAGTTGTCGCTAATCTTGTGCACTTTTCCATTATGAACCATCATTGTATGAATTTATAAGTTCAAATTTGAACATGCATGTCGACTACAAATACACACACAAAACTTTGATATATCTTTTAATTTTTCGTGTGACTATCAATTTGATAGAAGTAACCATGTTTAATGTTTTAGAAAACTGAATCAGCTAGAATACAACATACCGTGTTATCAATGTAGCAACCCCAAAACCGATTTTCAGCCCGATCTGAAGGAACCGAAGGGAGGATTTGGTATATATCTGGATAGATTTCATCAAGGTATTCAATTATGATACGAGATTCGGGAATGGGTGATCTGTTTGCATGAATAAGAACAGGAACTTTCTTATGAACAGGGTTTGATTCCAACAAGAGTTTACTTTTGCAAGCGAGATTTTCGGCGACGAACTCATACTCAATGGACTTGAGGTTGAGTACGAACTGAACTCTATTCACAAATGGACTTGCAGCGGTCCCAAGAAGCTTTATCTCTACCTTTTTAGCCATTGAGAGATATATATATGTTGCTTGCATGCTCGGAGAATAAGACCGATATATATATATAACAAAATATTATTGTAAATATGTGCCCCTAATGATTACCGTAATGACATAAAACACCCTATAGGTATATATATATATATATATATATATATATATATATATATATATATATATATATATATATATATATATATATATATATATATATATATATATATATATATATATATATATATCTAATTTACACTTTTTTCTTGTTTAGGTAACTTGCTAACTTCGAATAAAATGCAACCCCTAAGTTGAATCTAAACTTATCCATACATTAATAGAATATAATCTTATATATGGGTGATTTAACTTGGTGCAATTAATCATGGATCGTAAAGGGGAATCTATCAACATTAAAAAGACGGTATATGTATTACTCACAAATAAAAAGTATTTTAGTTTCATAAAAAAAGATATTTGTGATTACCTACATAGTATCAATAACCATAAAGAATGAGTTTAACCTATGAAGAGTAAAAAGTAAGGAAAATGTGTCATGTGTTTCATCTTTTTAGAGGTATAATGATAATCATTTAAAATTCTATTCACTAGCCACCATTTTTTATTTTACCATTCCTCCATTTGTTCATGACATCTTAAGTGAATCCTTCAAAATAAAATCTTTTAAATAATTTCATTTTTTTGCATCGTGACTAATCTATGTTTAGATAAACTTCCCAATCTTTTGAATTTTATATGCTCACTTATTTTAGAATGTTTAAGCGACGAACTATTTATCTCTACGATGAGATTCCAAATCCAAATCACATCCGACAGGATATACTCCAAAAACGAAGACATTTTAACTACTTGTTGTAAATTCATATACAACTGATTGAATATATAAAAATATATACCTTGTTATAAATGCAGCTCATACGTACAGAAATTAGTTATCGACATGTTCGATGGTTGAAGGATTTGGTGGAAGTCACGAGGGATTTCATCAACGTAAATATTGATTACAAAAAGTTCAAAAAAATAAAATAAAATAAAATGAAAGTGTCCGTTTGGATGGTAGAAAAAACAAAGGGTACGTAACAAACTGAATTAACACGAGTACACGACCACTCTAAGAATATGTTTGATGGAGGGCATGACATTTCGTATTTTAAAACGATCTCCATCTTATTATTATTATTTTATAATTTTTATTATAAATAAAATAATATAATATAAATATACTTTTCAAGCCTCACATATAATACCCAGCTAACAACAAATATTTGATTCAAAATAATAAGTGATCAATGTTAGGCTTTTGATGATATTAAGATATAAAATACAGTCTTTACAGACAAATATAAACATTATTATATAGATACACTATCATGAATTAAAATTTATAAATACCAACCTTTTTCTTCAACATTGTAATCATATCTAATTATTAATTATACTATATAGTATTTTATTTAATATAGATTATAGATGATAAATTTACACATATTTAGTTTACTTTAGCTACAATGAATTATAATCTTAATGTTAATATATTTACGTTATTTTTTGAAAAGCAAGAAACTAATATATAAAATAATAAAATCGAAGTTCTAGTTTATAAAAATGTATTAAATTTGTCATGTTTTGTTATTGTGTGTATCGAAATTTAAGAATTTCTGTTGTGTGTATCGAACATTTGATTTGTCGTTGTTGTGTATATTAAACTTCCTAATGTATATACCAAACTTATACATTTTCTTTCTTTTCATATAACTAAAGTACATACAATAGTAACTAATAAAAATATTAAATTTCAATACACATAATAGCAAAACGTGTAAAGTTCAATATGTTTTGAAAAAGATTACCCTAAAATCAACCCAATTAATATACATAAATCATGAAGTCGTGGTGTTAACAAATCATGGACTCATTTGATAAATCATATTTATTGAAGCAGAATTATAATTTATTTACATGATCTCATATTTAATAAATCATGGAATGTGATATGTTAAGTATTTAAATTTTCTTAATTGTTGATAAGGTAAATAATTCAAACTTTACTATTTTAATATTATTTTATTTTGCTGATTATTAACTTGTGAATAGTCAAAATCAAATTTAATTATATATATATAAATAGATGGTTCAAATTAAGTTCAAATTTTGAAATTTAATATAAATTCATGATTTTAATTATCCTATAAAGTTAATGCTCTTAATAGTAACTTTAAATATGTTTGAACCTTCCAAAAGTGTTTGACCTCTTATTTGTACTTTCGGCCTTTCGGGCCTAAATCGATATTAAGGTTGTTAACATAACACTAAGACCGACCGTATCCATTACGGATGCAGCCATGTGAGACCCAATCACACTCGCGAACACCATCGCCTCTATTCGTGAGAGGGCGCTCACGGTCACGAGGGTGACCACCGTCGCGTAGGTGAAGCGGTGTGGGTATTAAATATTTTAATTTTTTTATCTCATCCTAAATACAACCATTACCTATTTATTTTTTCACACATATTTTCTATTCTTCTCTCAAACTTTAAATATTTACATACATACAAATATGTCGTCCGATTTTAGTTCGTCGTTTAATTCGTCGGATTATTATGACACGGATTTGGAGCTTGATCAAACGGAGGCAAATTTTCTCTCCACTTATCGTCAAACGAGCACATTAATCGGCTTCCAAGATGGAACGACGACGATAACTAGTAGTTTTTATTTAAATTAATGTAGTTATGTTTTTTTAATGTAAGTTGAAATATTTGTTTGATTTATAAAATATAATATTTTATGTTATATTGTCCTGCAATTTATTTTATATAATATTTACAAAATAAAATAAAATTATGTCAATTAAAACAAATATAAAAAATAGAAATTAGAAAAGAATGTGAAGCATGTGATGGATGCAGGTGTTTGTGTGATGGGATGAGAAAATGATGCGGCGCAAATGTGACAGGCAAAAAGGAGTGTAAAGCATATGATGAATGCTGGTGGTTTTATAAACATAACTCGAACAATGATTATTGAAATAACCAATAAGCAAACCCACGGTTAATCTGTATGTTATCGTTTGGTATTTTAGTTTTATACTCAACCCTTAACGAGATATGTATTTGGCCTTTTTTGAACCATGATATTTTAAAATGATTTCTCCGACATTATCAATCAATATTTGAAACTATTTGTTACCTATATAACAACAGTAACTGAACCCGATTATGCTCGAGCGGAGAAAGTAGGATGACCTCATTGTGATTTTGTTAGAAATTAATATTGTATTCCTAACAGGTTTTGCCGGTCCATATATTTTTTGGGTTCTGGGCAGAAACTTAAAAAGAGGCTCCTAAAGTTAAAAAAAATTGGAATATGTAAATTTTACATAGAACATACACGTCCCTAAATGAAGTTTTTAAAGAATGACAAACTTACTAGTTTTGTTAGGTCCTAAATTGTGTTCAATATATTCTAATGAAGTTTTATATTACATTTGACATTAGTGATAGTTTAGGGTACATTCTGTAAATACCCTTGAGGTATAAATAGTTTGTAATTAGCCCTAAATTAATCAAGCTTTCATCATACGTTTAAACAACAGAGCTCTCGGTTCCTTCACGTACGTATACATTCATTGAGAGTTCATATACATTGTGTTGATTGTTTCAATTGATTATTGTTACCAGATACACTTGGACCTACAAGTGGTATCAGAGCAAAAGATTTAACAAATAGGTTGGTATTTCTTTTATAATCGATCGTTTCTTGTTCTTATTTTCTGAAACTGCCGTAGCTATTAGAACCCTAATTCCTTTTGTTTTGTGTGTTAAAACTACAATTAACTGTTGGGGTTTGTTAGTTTGGTGATTATAAACTGTTAGAAATCGATCGAATAATTTTTGGTTGTGATTTCAGCGTGAATTTGATTGAAAAGGTGATCGTCTTTGAGTCTGATTCTTTAGCTGCGCAAACAAATTTGTGCGCTGAACCCTTCCTGCGCAAACCATTTACTGCGCTGAAAACCAGCGCACAACATGCTTTCCTGCGCAAACCAAAGCTTCCTTTGAGAATTATTTTGTTTGGCCACCGACCCACATGGTTCTCTGAATTAATGTCCATTTCCTTTTATCAATAAATTTAGGCTACTAAATTTTGCTGCTTTTCATCCTAGTTTAATTTGCATGAACCATTTTGCTTTATTAGTGCTTGTTTATCTCATTTTTTTAAGCTTGTTTTCAAGGAGTTAGTGATCTTTGTATGTGAGTAAGCTAGTTGGCAATAGTTGTGGTCAAAATTCGAAAAATAAAAAGGAATTTGTGTTCCATCTTCTGCTTATTAAACCGCTCCAAAGCATGCGTATACAAACTTCTGCTTAGTATATTTGCTCAGGCTTGAATCGATTATCGACTGTTCTTCTTGCGCATACAAACTTCTGCTTTGTTTGCATGGTTTTGCTCAGACTTCGTAAACTCTGCTTAGTGTTTGCTCAGTGTTTGCTCTGCTTAATGTTTGCTCAGTGCTCAGACTTCTGCTCAGTAAACTCTCTGCTTAGTGCTTGCTCGTAAACTGTGTTTGCTCCGACTTCCTCAATAAACTTTGTTTAGTAACTTCTGCTCAGTGTTTGCGCTCGTAAACTCTGCCCAGTGTTTGCTTAGACTTTTGCTCTAAACTTTGTTCGGACTTCTGCTCGGAAGTCTGCTCGGACCGAAAGTCTGATTAGTTCTGTCACTTAGTCATTTTTCGATCACACAATTCACACACCCACACACTTCTCGTGTCATACCAACTTTTGTTTTCAATCTACGATCATATATCTGCGTATCAAAATGTCAAAAGAAGTACATGCTAATAACAGAGATCTGCAGTCTTGCATCTCAGAGTCTGGTTCCGAGGTTAGTTCAACTAATTCTCAGTTCATTGATATGATTCAAACTTTGCAAAATCAGATTTCAGAATTAGAAAAATATAAAGCTCATTATCGAATCTTAGAGGCTAGATTAGACAACAATTACAATGAGTTAGTTCAGTGTAATCGAGAACTTGCATCAGCAAATGATCAACTGTCCTATGTACAAAGTAAGTTGAAACTTTGTGAAGAAAAAGTTGAATATCTCACTGAAGTCAACTCTGAAATTACTGTCAAATTAAGGGATGCAGAAATTCAATGTAAAGATAATGATGTTGAGATTGATCGTTATGTTAGAGAAAGAACCCAATTGTATTTCAAAGTCAAAGAACTGGAAGATAATCTTTGTAAACGTGGTCAATCAAAACAGACTATATTTTTTAATCAACCAAAAGACACTAAATTTTATGATGTAAAAGCAGGTCTAGGTTTTGAAAATCCAAGGAATTTATCTAAAATCTGTCGTGCTCAATTTTATGAATTTGAGTTTATGGGTTGGGGTTTCACTGATCTAATGAAATTCACAGGGACTTCAGAAAATGATGAGTTAGAAATTCCAAAAAGAAAAAATAAAGATAAAATGCAAATTCCGTTTGACTACATTGAGTTAAACAAAAGTTATGAAAATCTTGAAATTTCTTCGTCAATTGAATCTCCATCTACTTATTCTTCTGAAGAATTTAATCAAAAATTAGAAAATCTTTATGAAAAACCCGAATACTTTGATCTTTATATTCCAAGTTCTATTATGAAAAAGAAAGTTTCAGATCTTCAAGAAGAGTTAGCTAAACAAACAACAGATTTCACTAATGAAAGAGTTATTCCACTTGATAGAATAAATTGTTTAAAAGACCAAGTCACTTCCGCTGTCAACACTAAAATAGAAAATGTTTCAGACTCTTTGAAAGACAAAGGAAAATCTGTTGTTGAACAGAATTTTGATGAGTTATTGGAGTCTGATGTTGGAGAAAAAGTCGTTAACGATCAATGTAGCACGTCTCAGCATAATCAATACGTTAAATTTCCTAACCAAGATTTGGAAATGATGAATGAGAAAACTTTAAGTAAAAGGCAAGCCAAAAGAGCATTGTGGCTTGAGAAAAGAAAGAGTTTTCTAGAAGCCAAGAAAAGATGTTTTCAAGTGAAAATTCATTTTGGTCATGTACATGGAAGAGCTTCAAATGCAGGAAATAGTTCTCGTTGTACTAAGACTACTGGTTCAAATGAGTTTGGTTTTGATTCCAATATTCATTCTCATGCTCATGTTAAGAACTATGAATCTTCTTTTGTTAATTCTTGTTGGGATGCTATTGATAAACCTGATGTGAAATATCCATTTAAGGTGTATTATATTAAACATCTCATAAGGTTATCTAAGGAGAAAATTTGTACCTCTCCCCAAAGAGTGAACACATTTTTGATCAATCAGAAAATTCAAAAGGAGAAGTTGAATTATAACTACAAGTGGATACCTAAAAATGAATCTGTAGTTAATTCACCTAATCCACCTGGACCCAAACTCAAATGGGTACCAAAATCTGCATAATCTGTTTTGCAGGTAAGCCGTGAGACATTCTGGAACACCACGGTTACACTCTGAAGAATATCGTGACGTCAAAACAACTGTGTGTTCAATATGCTAAGAAGTTCAAATCTCATGGCTTGGAGAAAGAAGAGTGTTCTCTGATGTTCATCACACACATTATTCTATACAACATCAGCCCGGGACTGATGATCGTAGAAGCTTACTTTTTATAGTTTATCATTATTTGATATAACTTCTGTGTTGATGATTGTTACTTGCAGGGGGAGCACAAGTCTTCAGGACCCGCAAGTATGCAAAATTTTCTCAATAAATCTGTTTTTATGCATGCTTGTAGGGGGAGAAAATGAAAAATCCAAAAACATTGAAAAATCCAAAATCCAAAAATATTTTGTTGTTTCGATCACCTCGTGTGTACAGTGTTTAGGCAGCTTCTTTACTCCTATGGTCTAGCCAGAGCCGGACAGACCTACCCAAGGAGCTTCCTATTTTATAGAAGTGAGAAAAAGAGTGTCTAATCATTTTGGAATGAGAGTTTGAGGGAGAAGTTGAAAAATATTCAGAGAGCTGAAGGTGAGAGAAAGGATCAAAAGAAAAGAAAGATCCTCATTAAACAGTGTCAATCTGGGTAGCCACATCTACTACTGGTTTTATACTGGTATTGAAGAAGAGATTATGGACCCAGTGATGCAATTTACTTACCCCACCCAGCTACTCAATTATCTCTTAAAGAATAATTGTTTCAACTTCACACGGAGATTTTTCACATACACTATTGACATCTCATTTGGAGATTGTTGATATTGAAAATAAGAGGACAACTACTCCAGTCCCCAACTTCTTTCACACACTTATTGAGTCTAGAGCCATTTGCAATATTATTCTTTTCTAGGACACTCAGTGGAATCATTTGCCTGTTTTTGTAACAGTGCCCGAACATGTTGAGTAATATCTTATGATATTTACAGTGATAGATGGAAATCCTACAAGTGCTAACATCATGCCAACGCTGAATGTAGGTCACTCAGTTTATCTAAATTGATGTGTTAACAGGAAATCTATGTGATCCCGGTGTTACAACGGATGCATTATTTGTCATATCATTCTGATATAATCATGCCAATATCAAGCTGATTGCAGTTTACAGGTGCATGATGATCATGATGGAGCCTGACCATCATGAGGGGGAGAATCAAGTTACAAAAGTGTTACAAAAGAAGAAAAGGTTGATTTGAGAAAGTTAAGGAGGAACTAATACATCAAGTGCAGTGTGTCTTAATATTTGCAAAGAGAAGATGACAAAGTTTCAAAGAGAAGAAGACAACTGTTCACAAATTTGAAAGGGAGCAATGTTCTGAAAAAGTTTCATCTTAGTTTAGAAGATCTTAAGCTACTTTCGAGGGGGAGCAAGATTATTCTTGCTCAAAAGCGTTCCCGTGAAGACAAAAGAGATGATCTTGGTTGTAAATTCTGATAAGTGTGAGGCTTCTTCTGCAATCTCTGATAAACAACATAAACAACCTGATCATTGCTGACGAGTATTTGAAGATCTCGTGAAGACTCGAAACTTCAAGGATGATCTTCTAATGTCTATTGCAGAAAGAAAAAGAATCTTTGCATATTTCTAGACAAGGAGATTGTTTTGGTGCTTAAATAGATAAATTTCATTATTATGCTTAATTGTAAATTCAACACAAAGGGGGAGAATGTTAGATCCTAAATTGTGTTCAATATATTATAGTGAAGTTTTATATTATATTTGACATTAGTGATAGTTTAGGGTACATTCTGTAAATACCCTTGAGGTATAAATAGTTTGTAATTAGCCCTAAATTAATCAAGCTTTCATCATACGTTTAAACAACAGAGCTCTCGGTTCCTTCACGTACGTATACATTCATCGAGAGTTCATATACATTGTGTTGATTGCTTCAATTGATTGTTGTTACCAGATACACTTGGACCTACAAGTTTTTTATTTTCATTCAATATAGTAGCATTATCATCCAAATTAACTTCATTCTCGTCCATATTAAAATTACATTTAACCATACTAGTGTTAGTTTCATTCAAGTTAGGATGCCTATCATTCAAATTCACATCATTTTCATTCAAATTAACTTTGTTTTCGTTTACATTACTTCATCTCTTTTCTATTTTATTGACTTCATTGAGGCTAAGACAAACAATTTATGAGACATGAGACTTTCAATCATAAAGTCACAACTCACAAGTATAAACTATTTAGTAATTTAGGATTAGTAGTATAACAAATGAAGGATTTACAAAATCATAAATCATAGCCGTTATTCAAATTCACAAATTAAAAAGTGAAGACGAATTCACTAATCACAAAATTACAGTCATTTAACAATTAAGAAATAATATGCAATTAGGCAAATATGATATGTTATGCAATTAAAAAAAAAAAACTAAAAGATAAAGAAATAAATAAAGTTATACACCTGAAAAAAAAGCAATTTCTTTACTGCTTTGTGATTCCAATTCTTCTTCAACGGGGTACCTCTATTTGCATTCATCTTGATATCAATTAGGCAAATATGATATGTTTGCATTCATCTGACTCTTTGCCTTCAACAGAAGTACCGCTGTTTCTTCTTCCCAAAGAAAAATCAAAATCATCATAAAAATAAAATAAAACATGATTTAATATTGTAAATCACAAAGTGAGATTGGAAGCGCAACAAATATTTGATTTAATATTGAAGCGAACATGATTTAAAATTTTGGGCCCAAACTCTTCTTATTTACTGGGCTTAGTACATGTACATAACTACATATATATAGGCTTTATTTTACTGATGGGCCCCTCCAAATTTTGGGCCCTGGGCGGGCTGCACTTGTGGCCCAGGCCCAGGGCCGGCCGTTTTGTTTAGTTTTGGTCTAATATAGGAAATCAAACCCAAATTTTCGTTAATTATATAAAAGTTAAAAATATCAACTTCATATCAATTTTTCAACAGTTGAAAAAAAAGTAAGATTAAAAAGTAAGGTTAGCTTTGCTTTGGTTTCGACCTATAATAGAAAACTATCATAGTATCCACGTAAAGATGCAGTGATAAATTATTTTCACCCGATAACATGTCATTTTATAAAAATACAGAGAATAGTTTCTTTTGAGTAACATTCTATTTCATTTCTCTCTCTTTTCCATCGACTATTTTCTTCATTTTAGAACAATTTTTAAAAAGGCAGTAAAACAACTCTTTTCATTTTTTGTGGGTCGGGAAGTGTCTAGTTATCGAAGACGGAGAATGTATTTATTGATTAGTTTGTAAAGTAGTTAAGAGAGTGTATATGAAAATATTGTTTATTTGATGATTATAATTATTGACAATAATAAATTCAATAAATTTCCATAAATGATGATTCCTATGAGAAGAAGTTTAATGAAATCATTGACTTTTATTTTAAGATGTAAGGGTATTAAGAACATTTTAAGTTATCTAAAAATTAAGAGTTTAAGCATTTGGTTTAAATGCTTTATAATATAGTTTATATATATGGAAATTTTTGGTTTATAAAAAACCAAAACCAAAGCATTCAATTATAAAGCAGCTTGGTTTTAACAAAATGGGCTGCCAAAGATATTGGATTTTCAACTATATAAAACATATATACATATTTACATACATAGATTTTGGAATTCCGTCCTTCAATCAAATACCTAGAATTTGACCCAATTTATCATAAACTAATTAATACTGAATTAGTGAATTCAGACGGGTGGTAATAATTAGATTCACAAAGGTGAAATTATATTGGTTTTGAAAACTGAGATACAAAGCCATTAATTGGTTTCTATATTGGTTTTGTTTTTCCAACTTGGGTTTTTCCTAAGGTTGTTGTTAAGTGTACTCCCTCATCTCTTACATACGCGTGTCATATAAATAGGTCAAACTCTCGCAACATCACAACTCACAAGGTATGGGGAGTGTAATTAAGATAAAACAAATTAATCGACCCTCCTGGATATGTGACACGCTAGTCAAGAAATCCCAATAAGAAACATGAACATATATATACACACGTATCGTTAAGTACTTTTAACATTACGCTCATAAGAAAGGTCTTCCCAAGAAGAGAACTTTAATTAGCATATATGGTAGTGAAGCAAGATGGCTAGCACTTACACAACTAGTTGAGAAGAACAATTGATATTTATTTTCATAGTATAATAAAGAAACTTTACATAAAGCATGCATGTATCCAAATCAAGTAAGTAATAACTAGAATCAAGAGAACCTACACATATAAGGCAAATCAAGCTAGATTCTATAGAATCTTAAGGGATCACATCACAAAACTCGACTGAAGCATTATGCTTTCTTTGAGTGCCTTTCGCAAAAAGCTTTTAGCCTCTTGATGCCATCTTCAAGATATAATGGATCAATGGCAAATGTTACACGGAGCCAATTCTGTAGTCCTACGCTTATGCCTGAAAAAATTTACCAAACATTCTGATCATGAATGATACTCATATATTCGATCTCAACATTTTATACATGAACTTGTTATTTTGTACTTATAAAAGTCTTTGATCTTGGGCACTGAACGATCACCCCCACATTTTGTAAGTTTATGATGTTGGGAAAGATTTTTAATCTTCAAAACCATATTATATACATATATCTTATCCTTTTAGGTATTAGAAGGAGTGTTAATTGCTACAACATCGTAGGCAAAAAAAAGATTTTGATTAACATAATATTTACTTCTGAATTTTGATCTTAATTAATTACCTGGCAAGATCAAGACACGTTCTTCTTTAGCAAGCTTGACACAGAAGTCCAAATCATCCTTGATGTCCTCAAATACACTTAGATCCAGTTTCACCTTTTAACCATAATTAAATCATAATTAACACAAATATCTACTTCAACTAACTTTTTCTAAGGTTTATTGAGGATACAAATCCTATGTAAAAACTAGTTTTCTTACATTTTCTGACATTAATATTATCCTAAAAACATATGTGTAATATTTGCATCTAGCAATCTCCTTACCATAACACACATTGAGGCGTCAGGCTTGGTTGGACAACTTACACCAGGAATTTCTTTAATTCCCTCATAACAAAAGTTGGCATCTTCTTTGATTGCCTTTAAAGTTTTTGAGAAGAAATCCGAGTTGGTTTTGGCAAGTATATTAGGAAGCGCTGCCTGCATCAAACAAATTCAAGATTGATTATATGTATGAAAGAAAAGCATGAAATCACCTAGTCATACATGTAGTAACAACCAACAATAAACAAAAACCTGAATAAATGCTGGAGGGTCTGAGGATATATCAAGATATTGCTTTATGCTTTTAATAACCTGGAAAAAAGTTAGGAAACGAGCGTTGAGTTAGCATGATGCATACAGAAGTTTGCTCAAAGCATATGTATGCATGTGCAAGAAATATATTGAGATCCTCTCTCAGTCTTATGTTTGTGAGATTAAAAATGAATATTCATTCATGTTTGACCACAACATGAGATGATCTTAATCCGTAAGAAATATTTTGAAAATATACCCCATTTTCTTTAAGGATGTTGTCCGGATCATGGGTAACAAGCCACCCGATTCGCCAACCAGGAACCATCCACCGCTTAGATATGGAACCAACGGTAACAATTGGGGTGATTGATCCAAAGACTCCCATTGGAACAAAAGGGTTTTCCCCAAAAACAATATTTCCATAAACTTCATCAGAAATAACTAATATCCCAAGCTTCCTTGCAGTTTCAGCAACCTATAAATTAAGAAATCACTACTATTAGAGTCAAGTATATGCAAACCAAAAGGATCCTATAATGACCCAAAATGAAAAATAATATATAGAATAACTGCACATGACACCTTCTTGAGATGGTTGTATGTGAAAACATTTCCACAAGGATTTCCAGGGTTAATGATAACCATGGCAACTGTTTTTTCATCAGCAATATCAATAACTGAGTCAAGATCAACTTCCCAATTTCTATCTGGTAGAAGATCAAAGAAACGGACTTCTAAATTGTAGAATTTTGCGAAAACGTCATAATACGGGAAGCATGGTCTTGGAAGTAGTATATTTGAATTTGATCCTCCAAGAACATGCATTATGGTTTGTGCTGCTTGTTTGCATCCCATTGTCACAAATACATCTTCTGGTGATAACTTATTAGGGAGATCAGGAGAGAGATATTCTGCTACAGCCCTACAAAAGGATATATGGACATCAAATCTTTGTTAATATATTATTTTCACGTTTCATATTGCTTTATGTTATTGAGTAGATATATATAGGCCAATTAGCAGCTAATTAATGCAATTCTTGGATCAAGGCAAATCTTTGGATAACGAGAGATGATTTAATAGAGCTAATATTGAACAACATAAACGCCTTCAATATTCGAAAACGGGCTTGATAAGAGCAGTCACTTGAATATTTGCCAACAAAATAAAAAATGCAATTAGCACGAGACTAGTTACATGCAGGGGCGGACCCAAGATTTTTATTTACCGGTTGCATCATATAATGACGAAAATAAAATTATATAAAATTGAGAGTGTTGTTCGGGTTTTTTCTCGGGTTTCCGGTTAATCGGGTCGGATTGACGAGGTTTCGGCTGTTATTATGGTATTTTAGAGCCAAAATTTAAAACAAAACACAATTTATATGAAGACATGTCAACTAAAATGCTATTTTTAAGGTAAAATAAAGTATTTTAAAGGTATAAATTGAAGATTTAACTATTTCCTATCATTTATTTTTAAAAAAATATCATTTTTCCTTTGATTTTGGTGGCATCACCGGTAGCACCCCGAAAATTTACCGGTAGCACCGTCTAAAAAAATCGAAAATTAACACTACGAACCGTTAAAAGACCGGTGTCCCGTGACCTCCCCACACCACATAGGTCCGCCACTGGTTACATGGAAGTTAAATGAAGTTTATAAATATGTATATATTGTTGAGTAATGTATCATATCAGATGAAAAATGGTATTTCTTTGTAAGGGTGCTACCGGCCTATGGGCTGGGTAATGTCCCGGCAGGCCCAATCAGATTAAGGAGCCCAACATTTTCTCTTTTATTTGCTATGTATGTGTGTTACCAGATGGGCCAGTAGGAGAAATATTACTATAAAGAAGGCCCAGTGTGACTTCCTTTAGGGGGGCCGACAAACGCTTCGTTTGTTTGGACGCCTCGATTAGAGATAGGCAAAATCGGTCCTGGACCACAGCCGGTCCGGTCCGGTCCGGACCTAGTTGGTCCTGGACCGGTCTTCGCGTAAGACCATTTTGAAATGTAAACTTGAAATGTAAACTTGAGATGTAAACTTGTAATTTTTTCTTGAGAGAATGAGAGAATGAGAGGTTGAGAGAATGAGATGTGCAAGAAAAATGGTCTTCAAATGGGGTATTTATAGGAGAAATTGGAAGAAAATTTTTTTTCGAAAAACTAGCCGTTGGGACCGGTCTGGACCGGTTCGGACCGCAAAACTAGCTGTTGAAGTTCAAAAATGGACCGTTGAGCATTTGGACCGGTTCGGCTTTTGGACCGGTTCTGGACTGGTTTGGACCGCTTCTCTCGTTTTCGGTCTTGGACCGGTTCGGTTCGGGCGGTTTTTCTTGGACCGGTCCGGTAGGTCCTCGGGGCATATCTCTAGCCTCAATTGCTTCAATTCTTCCAAGCAATCACTGCTGATTAAAAAAATGTGAAATTGTATAGAAAGTTGTGATGTATTCAATAGAAGATTTGTTGAATGTCACTGCCGGTTAGTTTATTGAATTTAAAGTGCAACCGAAACTAAAAGTATCAGAAGTTTTTTTCTTCTTGATGTTTCAATTGTACTCATATTAGTCTACTAGTCTGCTTCAGTGATAAGTGATTAGTGATTTTGATTTAATTTTTAATTTTATTTATTCACATGTTTTAATTTTTGATTAACTTGGTGTATTTTCGTTCCCTCTGGCCTCACTTCTAATTTGATTTTTCTCTACAAGTTTTTTATTTAGTATTTTTGGTGTTGGTGTATAATTGCAATTGCTGATTAGAACAACTATATATCTTACAATTTGATTTATTTTCCTGTTGGTACTTAAAAGTTCGATTTAGAACTTATTTCCTTTGCCTTTTAGAACTTTGTGGATCTTAAAAGAATAACAGTTGCACCCATTTAAGTTAATATAGATGTAACTGATACAGGTTTTCTTATATAGGTATTTTTTAACAAGTGCAATTCCTCTTTGATAAAGGTATGAACTGAGCAAAGTTTACTATTTTCAAAAGGCATATGTTGGGTATAAATTTTTGTTTTGTTTTGTAATTTTATAAGAATAAGCATGTTTAGGGAGTTCAGAGTTGTCATGGTTACTTTTACCATCTAGGTTTAGACTCTAGACACACTTGTCACTTGATGCATTTGTAGGGTTAAATCTTTCGGTTTTGAATTGATAGCATTTGTTCTCATAGTAAGTTTTTATCAATGAGTACTTCTCAAATGTTATTGATACATTTGTTTATGAAAACTAAAACAACATTTAACAAATGGATACTTTAATTTTTACATTTATTTAAAAAAGATAAGGTATGTATCTTTTCTTTTAAAGCTCTTGGAAAGATCTTAGTGACAAAAGAATAAAGCTATCGAAGAAGATGTCGATTGCTTCTCTTGGAAAGAATCTATTCAAGTTGTAATTAGTTTTCTACTCAAAATATTTATATCATCTATCCTAAATAAACATTTAGCGCTAGTCATTTTCTATTTGCTTATTGTTTATATCATGTTTCCTAAAAACACGTAACACTAGCTAAAAAAGAAATAGGCCTCTTAAAAGTTTCTGCTTTGTGCTCCATAAAAGATTGGACCGACTCTGTGAACTATTTTTTCGTAGTCAATTGGTTTTGAGTTAAAATACATAATATTATATATGTGTGTAAAGTGTAAACAATATATCTATACTACATTGTAAAGTTTTTAACATTCTCTCTCTTAAAAATTTTAAGACTACTTAATTTTAAGTAGTACGTGTTTTTATGCAAATAGTATAAAGTAGCAATAGTTCAATAAATCATGTTCCTAATTAACTCAACAAGTTATGACAACTGTTATTTTAAACAACTCATTAAACATAATTAGATATCTTCTTTTCTTGTCTTTATTGTTTTTGTAAAATTACTTTAAACCAAATAAAAGGGTTGATAACCAAATATAGAAATAAATAAAACAAAAAAACGAGAGGAAACAAAGGAAACAGATATTTAGTCGAAAGAAAGTATGTGCTACATTATTCCGTAAATACAATATCTTTACATTATTGAAACAACACATGTCGTCAAGCACAATCTCTTCGCCGCCGTCGCATTACGCAGGTATTATACTAGTATAGATATGATTGATATATGATAGATTTGTATTAAGATTGATTTGTGAATTCATGCTAAATCTATCTAATAATTAAGGTGTTCGATCTTAATTTGTTCACCATGGTTTTCACTCATGACTCGATCTTTTAGTGCAACGATTTTGATCACATGTGTGTCGCGTATATATACAAATCCAAAAGAGAACATTATAGTAAAAGATCAATATCTTTATTATAAAGCTATCTCCTCTTAATTACGGGTCAACCTACACGACTCGACCATGACCCACAAACAGACAAATTACGTCTTGGATTGAAAAGAATCACCGAATGAACGGTAATTTTGTAGGCTTTCAATTCAAAATTAATTACAGATTATAAAGTCACGATTCGATATATAAAAGAGTTTTAAATAGGCGTAAGAACAGATCTTAGGAAGAACAAATTACCTTCTCGCAGGTAGAATACCTTCTGTTGGTGGGTAACCATTGAATTCATTAGACAACACAGCATCAGCAATCGCATTTGAAGCTACATCTGCAGTCTTGAAACAGGGGAAAGCAGAGGGTTCGCTGAGTGACATAGGAATCACAGGTCTCTTGTCCGAGTGATCGAGATTCGACATCAGCATTGTCAGTGCGCCTCTAATCGTCGTGTCTGGCTCCGCCTTATGCTCGATGTTTCTCCTGAATCCCCATCTCTTCGAACCATTGTCCATGGCTCTTCACTCTTCTACAATCGCCAAGGTTGTAAATTTTAATGATTTTGTAATGAGTAACGAACATAAAGTTATAATAATTGAATATTTGAATGTGATTATTCAATCTGTTTGAAAAGTTGCCACAATTTTAATAATTTTGAATTAAAATATATTTTTTCCAAGAATCAAAATGGTTCACCAATTTTGACTGTAAGAGCACGAGAAGGATTTTATCTTTTCTTTTCCTTACATTGACTAAACCTATAGTATTAACTTCTACTATTATAATTTTCTTTGCTGACTAAAAGGCTGTCGATCACTACTCACACCACCTAATCTACTAGTGTCTGTATGTAGAGCGGTTTGACCGTTAATTGCAATTCTTAAGTTTTAGAGTAAATTATACCAATGGTTGCCTCAAATTGCACCAATGGTCCCTATGGTTCATTAATTACACCAGACGTCCCTGAGGTTTACATTTTGTCACGCCCATGGTCCCTGGCACAAGTGAAATGACTAAACTACCCTTTATTTTTAAATTAAACTTTTCTTTTACATTTTTATTCCTTTTTTAATTAATAAATAATTATTTACTTATTATTATAATTATTATATAATTAAAAACCCATAACCCCACCTTCCCCCCAATCTCTCCCGTCTCTCACTCCACTCTCTCTACGCCACCCCCTGCCACCGCCTTCGCCGGAGCACCACCCACATCTCTCTCTGCTCTCTCACTTCGTCTCTCTCTACGCCACCCCTGCCACCGCCTTTCGCCGGAGCACCACCCACATCTCTCTCTGCTCTCACTTCGTCTCTCTCTACGCCACCCCCGGCCACCGCCTCTCGCCGGAGCACCACCCACAATCTTCTCTGCTCTCTCACTTCGTCTCTCTCTCGCCGTAGAAGAGTCGCACCGCCGGCCAACAACCATTGGGAGAACCCCTGCAGCTCTCGCAAATCGATGGTGATGGTGTGTTTAGGTTTTTTCAATACAGATCTGGGTGTGTGTGTGTTACAAATCGATAATGATGGTGTGTGTGGGTTTAGGTTTGTTCAACACAGATATGGGTGTGTGTGTGTTACAAATCGATGGTGATGGTGTGTGTGGGTTTAGGGTTTGTTCTTGTTTAGGGTTTGGTTAGGGTTTGATTTTGTGTGTTCGTTACATATTTGGGTGTTTTCTTGGATGATGGTTGTTACGAACTAGGGCGGTGGTGGTTGTTACGAACTACACCGGTGGAGGTGGAGGTGGAGGTTCTTGGACTTGGTGGATGGCGGTGGTGTGTGTGTGTTTTTTGTTCATTGTTCTTGTTTACAGATCTTGGTTGAATGTTCTTGATGAAGATGGTGGTGGGATGATGATGGCCATGGTGGTGGGCTTGATTAGGGTTTGGTAAGGTGGTGACCGGCGGTGGTGGTGGTTACAACCTACGGCGGAGTTGCAGCCGGCGGTGGTGGCCGGAGTTGTAGTGGTGGCCGGTGTTGGTGACCTACCGGTGGTGGTGACTCAATCGACGGGGAGGGTGGAGGGGATGGGGTTTTTGTTTGTTTATTTGTTTTTATTATTATTAATATATTATTTTTAAATATTAAAATTATTAATATCAATTTAAAATCAAGAAAAACAATTAAAAAAAGGGTTAGGGGTAGTTTAGTCATTTCACTTGGGCCAGGGACCATGGACGTGACAAAATGTAAACCTCAGGGATGTCTGGTGTAATTAATGAACCATAGGGACCATTGGTGCAATTTGGGGCAAACCACAGAGACCATTGGTGTAATTTACTCTAAGTTTTATTTATATCTACGCTATCTTTGTACTTATATATGATTTAGACTTATATCACCAAGACAATCTCAATATCTAAGTGTAAAGATAAGAAAAAGGATATTGTAGAAGGAAATAGAATTTTGTGACATATTATATTTTCTCGATTCAAGATTGTACATGTATTATAAAATATACAAGTAGAAGTATTTTTGTTAAAAAGAAAAAAAAATCACTAATCAATCATACAATGTTAAAAAAAATATAATAATAATCAACAGGCATCCAAAGTCAACTCATTCTTTAAATGTTTTCCTACTTGTTATATTAAATGTAAGCTTTTTAAATGTTTTCTTATAGGTAAATCCGGTATGTGATACTTTATTAAATAGATCTTTAAGGACTCAAATTGAGGCTAGTAATTTTGGTTTGGTTCGAATTGTATTATTTTTTACCGTGTGAGATTCGGATCATATTTTGTCTTGACCTTTTTTGGCCAAATATGTTTGATGGATATTTTTTCATTTTTCGGATACAGCCTTCGTTTTCAATTCTCCGAATTCCTTGTTTGTGTTAAACTGAAATTTCAATATGATGTTCGTTTCAATTCTAACTTTAAAAATCAATGTTAGTTCCGATTAAGGGGTGCAAATTGACATAAAACCAATCTACAACTGATAAAAAGGATATCACCGGTCTATTAAAACCGAAACTGTTTGGAAACCCATGTTTTGGTTTGTATTTTTTATTAACCTATATGAATTGGGTCGGTATGATACACAAACACTAATATATTAAAGAACACTATACCTTTATGATACACAATTAAACCTCCTAAAAAAAAGGAAAAAGGAAGTTGAAGACTAGAAAAATGAAAACGTACATATCCTAGAATTAATCACGTCACAACTATAACTAGTGATCTAAATATACAGATATAATAAGGTGGAGACACTGTTAATTAAAAGGGGAAATATCCTAAATCAACTTATCTCATTTAAGAGGGGGAAGGAAATTAATCAAAGGGCAACCGAGAAAAAAGTAGGGGTGAGCTGGTATGGAAACCCTACCAAATCGGTACTCTTACTGAAAATAGTGAAATCAAATTTTTTATATCGAATACCAAACTGAAATATAAGCACCGGTACTTATTGAAGAGCGAATCGGTTTGGAAAATTTTCAGGTCAATACCCTTATCTTTACTGAAATTGGTATCGGTATCAAAAAGTACCGAAACCAATTTTCTTGAATATTTATTAAAAAATTACCGAATTGAAATATAAAAACTCATCCTAATATTATTTCGGAAATTCGGCCATGGTCTCATACTTTATTTAAGGATTAGTATTTATATGGGCCGCCTTTTCATAAGCCCATTTGGATGATATGATTAAAAATCATAAATGGATCATTTATATTAAGCCCATTTGGATGATATTGGTTACTAGATAATAAAAACTATTCCGCCTTACTCGAAACCTAAACCATTTGGTAGGACAACTTGATAAATAAGAATTATTTGTTATGGTTTGGCTTGGGTTCATATTAACTCACACCAACTCATGTTGAGTTTGTGTCATTTTTTTCTGCCAGCCGGTTCGCATTGGGTCAAAATTTGTCAGCCTTAGATAACACGGAACCAAAGAAAAGACTTTGTGTTTGGAAAAGTATTTTGTTTGTAGAATCATGAGTTTTTACTCATTTCGGAATTGTTACTAGAGATTATTAATGGGTTTGTAATTAAGTTGTATCCTTGAAAACGAAAGCTAGAGGATTTAAATTGATACTTGGTGAATGACTGAGGCTAGAACAAGTAAAAGCAAAACAAAGTCGTAGTCAAAGTCGATTTCAAAGACATAAACATGTTTATTTTGACTTAAATTAAGAGAAAGATGACAAAAGGAAATAAGAGGCATACAATGATTAAGTCGGCTTCTCCTTTATCCATATAATATAATAGCACTGTTATTGGTCAAATTTTTTTGAAAGGAATTTTGTGTTGAAATTTCTTTCTTTTGAAAATACGGGCCATTTTCTAAAAATTATGGTCTTTAACATATAGAAATTATTAAAAATAATTTATCCTTTTGTATTTTGTTCTTACTTATCCCCTACTCATTTAATTAAGACGAGTATCAATTAAAATCAATGGATGATATAAAAAAATAAAATTAGTACATTACACATGTTATACATTAAATAGATAGAAAATGAAACAGGAACAAAAAATAAAATAATATATCATTTCTCGATTAAATAAATATATTAATATCAGAAAACCACAACCAAATGAATGTTTTTATAGTTGTCCTCATAATACCAGCGTTGTGCTACTAATCCGTTGTTCATTTACATGATCCAACAGTATCAATATCTAATAGTAGGTTTAGATTTAGATTATTTATGAGTTCTGGACTTCTGGTATATAAACAAATATTAAATTAATTTTCACTTTTAGTGTTTATTTAATCCCCATTTAACAAACGGGCCATTCTATTTTGTCGATAAATAAATATCTCGATATATGTTTGATTTACGGACGAATATAGTGTCGATGTCCTAATGATTGCCAGCATGTGAAATTAGAGATGAACTGAATCTAACACAAAATAATCTAGTCCCTTTAACCAACCGCACACATAGTCTGACACTAATACTTTGCAAGAGAAAGACGAGTTGCTAATGCCTAGCTAGTCGTGTTTAGAAGCGCTGATTTCTAAATATGTTGAATTTTCAAAAGGTTAATTATATTATTATGTGTATGATGACTCAAGCCTTGTGTCATAGAAGAACTAAAAAGGTAGATTACATAAAGGATTTTGTAATAGAACGGTTTAAATGAGAATTGTTTTTCGTACAAGAACTACGAAAACATTTTATAATGGTTGATCAAAAAGATGGAGATCCAGATTAAAAAGAGTTGTTAACATATAACATTAAATTAATCAAACTTATTCTTATTAGGGCAAATTGCATTAAAATACAATGAACTTTATCTTAGTTACCAATATATACAATCAACTTTATTTTTTGAAAAATAATACAACGAACTTTTATAATCTTCACATTGTATGCAACTTGTTGTATACTATGAATGTTAGGACAAATTTCATTGTATACAATGGTAACTAAACTACAGACACATAAAAATGTTGTTTGCATACAATGAGAGGATTATTAAAGTTAATTGTATTATTTTTAAAATTTTAAAGTTGGTTGTATACAATGGTAACTTAGACATAGTTCATTGTATTTTCATACAGTTTACCCTTCTTATTAATTATGGGCAATTTGAACATTTTTACATTACCGTCACTTTTTTCAAACTATTATATCCATTAAATGGAAATATGTTAAATTACAAAAATTATATCAAATTCATTAGATAATTATGTTATTTAATTTTAGACCGATCTTAGTATATTTTTTTATTTTTTGATTTTTTTTTTGTGTTTGTTAGGTTTTTTTAAGTACAAGTCGACATGTGCATATCTGCACATGTATAAATATATGCACATGTGCAAATGCACAAATTCACCTAGTTCTTTCATTACATATGTACAGATTCACCTAGTTTTTTCAACACAGATGTATAATTTTATCGTTGATTTTGGTATAATTTTCCTCATTTAACACCTTTTCGTTTGATAAATATATTGGTTTAAAATAGTGGGGGTAATGTACAAATGTCTATACTACCCTTCCTCTTTACTATTGGCTAGAAATGGATCTCACGGTTCTCGTATGAAAAAATATCTCGTTTGAACCGCTATATATATATATATATATGAAAAAATTAAAGGAAAACTGTGAGAACTATTTGTAACACTATTAATGATCGACTCATCAGAAGAGTATATTGGTCATTTATATATTTATCGAACTATAAATTGTGTTCAGGTGAACCGTTATTAACTAGTGAGACGACTTTAATAAAATACCCCTCATTAATGAACCATTACAATTATTAGTCATTGATTTATTTTAATCAAGAGTTACGATTGTTCTCGTAATTGTCATTTGAAAAACAATTTTCCTTATAACCATCCCATATATATATATATATATATATATATATATATATATATATATATATATATATATATATATATATATATATATATATATATATATATATATATTGTGTGTGTATGTATATGTGTGTATTCAAAAACCAAGTGTAACCTAAAGAGAAATTATTAAATATGTAGTATAATAATTTTCTCTCTTCATTTTACATTAGCGCCATCATCCATGATCACCCCACCGATATCCACACTTTTGTCCTTGTTAGCGTTATAATGAGCACATTAGAATTACACATTATCATTTATGTTAATTTCGTTAGAGCATGAGCATCCGTCGCGTACCAGCCTCGTGAGGGAGCTTCACCGGCGCGAAACACCATCGCCCCTCTTTCGTGAGGGAGCTTCACGGTCACGGGTGTGATCATGGACGCACATGTGAGCGGAGGAGGTGTGAGAGAGGGTTTTTTTCTTTTTTGTGATGTGAACCAGATGGATGAGGGGTTTGTGTGATGGGATGAGGGAATGATGGTAGAATGATGTGGCACTGACGTGGCTGTGTGAACCATGTGATGGATGCTGGTGGTCTTAGATATTTGTGTGCAAGTCATATTTATGTTGGTATAACCTTTTACTTAAAGGAATGTTTTTTTTTTAAACATAACAATATGAATGTTAAATTAAAATTAACAAAAATACTCTTTGATTTAACATAGTCTTTATAATTTTAGTTTATAAACGTTAGAGATATTTATAAAAGCATGCATTGTGATGTGGTTAACTTTTAATGATAAAAAACATATAACAATATGGGTGTTAAAATGAAGAGAATTAAATATTCAAAAATTTGATACAATTTTCACATGTGTATGCATTTGCACTCCATTGTTTACGTCATCATTTAAATACCATTCTATTCTATGAACTACATGCACGAAAAGCATGCATACGATTAATTAATTGATGATTAAAATTGGTTATTGCAGTTTAAAAAATAAATCAAAATTAACATATATTAATAAATTATTAGAAGGTAACGTGGACATACAAAGGAATGATAGTGGTTTAGTGAAGAAGTACAAGCTAAATATAGGGTGAAACAAGAGTGTTTTATGGAGTTCATCTTGTTTATTGATCTTGTGGAGGAAGATAAATTATAAGGAAGCCAAGAGGGAAGCTAAAAAAGCGGTGGCCTAGGCGAAGGAAATGGTGTATGATCACTTGTACAAAACACTAGATAGTAAAAAAAAAGTTGGATTGGATATCTACAAAAAGAAAAAAAAACTTAGATTTTATCGTCAATATATGGTTGAGTGACTTGAGTCACAGTTAAGTATGAGGATGTTAAGAGTATATTGGGATTCTATTACCATTCCATATTTAACGACACGACCCTACTCTTACCCAACTTTCTAGCAACAATTGCTACTTGGTAATAAACAGGGGGAGTTAGATTATTACATTGCGGGGGTCCTACTTATCATAACACAAACCCAAAATTTAAAGTAGAAAAATAGAGAGAATTTGACTGATAGCACTCAATAAAAGAAGGAAGCATAGAACCGACGAGCAACTAGCCAAGAACAAAACCGAAAAACTGAAATCATTAAAACGTAATCTCAAACATTTGACTAATTTGGCAGTTTAGATACTTGATTATTTGAAATCGGTCATAGTTTCAAGCATAAATCAAGAAACTATCAATTATGTTTCGCAAATAGCACAACACAGCCAATTATGTCTCATACATCGCATGTTGTGTAATACATCTTTTGCCTTCATTATATTAGGGGTGTATTTTGAGAGGGATGGCATGATCACATTAGTTGATTTGAGCCAATAATATGTATAAAAGTTGCGCTAAATGAGAGGGGTCAAACGCCCTTCAGCTCTCCATTATCTCTGTCTCTAGTAACAAAAAAAAAGTGCTTCACATTCTTCTCTATTTTTTTTAAACTCAAAAACATAGTGTGAATATTGCATAAGTAATTTTTGGTTTATCTTCAACACCATGATGTGGGATGTTACCTTAGGCCATCAGCATCCATCACACGCTTCACACTGTCACATCAGCGCCACATCAGTGCCACATCATTTCCCCACCATTCCCTCATCCTATCACACAAACCCCACATCCATCACATTCTTCACATAAAAAAAAACCTCTCTCACACACCTCCGCTCACATGCGCGACCACCATCACTACCGTGACCGTGAGGGAGCCATCGCGCAGACCAGCGATGGTCTTCGCTTCCGTGAGCGCCTCTCACCCACCTCATCTCGCGATGGATGCGGGTGGCCTTACTATTGAATAGTATTCTTTCTAGTGAGATTTTTTAGTTACTAAAAAGGCTTAATATACGGGTTTATAATTAAGTTGCATCCTTGAAGACGAAAGCTAGAGGATGTATAATAATACATAGTTGAATGACTAAGGCTAGAACATGTAGAAGCAAGCAAGTCGTAGTCAAACCCGTTTAGATATTTTGACTTTAATCGAGGGAAAGATGACAAAGGAAATAACAGGCCTACAATTAAGTCGGCTTCTTTTATATATCATTGTTATTGGTCAAGTTTTTTCTACATCTATAATAACTGTTGACTGATAGAATATATCCTGTAAATTCAAATTAGTTCCATCCTTGAATCATATTATCAAAGATTACGAGAACATATATACGTCATTTGAATTACTTTAGTTTATACTTTATAGCTTAGTGGTAAATGTTTTGGTATTTTGATATCGATCTAAAATCAAGAGTTCAATTCTTATTGTAAACAAAATTTTCTTAATTTTAAAAGAAAGAAAAAAAGATTATAAAAATATTATTTTTAAATGTTTAATTATCTTTTATAATGTCATAATCTACTTTTGTGCTGAAATTTCTTTCTTTTGAATAGACGGTCAATTTACTAAAATCTATGTTCTTAACATATAGAAATTAAGGCTATGCGTTATGGTCATGGGTAAACCTGTGGGTTTCATTGGGGTAAGCTTGAGGTAGCAAAGGAACACCAAAACGGCTTTTTGGGGTAAGCTTGGGGTTTAATGCTCCAGGTTTATTTAGGCTATCCGTTATACTTTCCCTTTTCCCTTTTCTTACCTACTGCCACATCAGCGTCACATCATTTTTCCTCTCCTTTCCTTTCTCTTACCCACTACAAGCGTTATACCTTCCCTTTTCCCTTTCCTTTTCCCCCATTTTTTATTTTATTTTTATATTCAATAAACCATTATTAAACTAAATAATTTTTTCATTAATAATACAAAAAAAAAGAAAAGTACATAATTTAAAAATCCTAAAATACGATAATAATAAAAAAACAAAAATTACATAATTTAAAATTCCTAAAATACGATAATAATAAAAAAAGAAAATTACATAATTTAAAATTCCTAAAATACGATAATAATAAAAAAAAAGAAAATTACAACGGAGGCCAATCGTACTTTTGTCTAATTACTTCTTTCATTCGGAGTGTTGTATCCAAAACACTTCCATAAAGATGATTAACTAGAGAGATGTAAAATTGGTAATCTTTTTCCATCCGATCCGCCGCTTGTATTTCCACTTGTTTTTGGGTTACCTCACTTGTTTTTGGGTAACTTCCAATTGTTTTTCACGCATCGATATGAATCGTTCATTTTGCGTGTACATACTTGATAAATTGCTCAACAACGATGTTATCTCACTTGTTTTTGAAAGGAACTCAAAATACGTTCCCAAAAAGAACCTATATAAAAATACAAAATATTAAAAACGTATAAATAAATATATATATATTTAAAAAACGTATAAATAAATAAACGCTTATAAATAAATAAATATATATTTAACAAAAATAATAATAATAACAATAAATAAATATATATAAAAAAACGTATAAATAAAAGAATATATATTTATACCATGTGCTTGCGCGTTTCCTACTACGGGGTCCTCGGAAACGCCAACCCAAACCTTGACCAACGCCAACTCTTCTACGGGTGTCCACGGTATTGCTTTTGCTCTCGTCGGAAATTTCTTCGGCTCAAGTTGTTGTCGCGATCCAGAACGCTTTCGCGGACGTTGTTCCGGCGGTGGTGGTTTTTGTTGTTGTTGTTGGGTATCTGGAACAAACTCATTTTCGTCGTTTTCATCTTCGTCTTCATATACAAGTTGGTGTTGCTGATAATGATGTTGGTTTGTTGAAATTGAATTAGGTAGCCACCTTGGAAGACTTGAAAATTTTGTTGCATCGGGTAGCGAAGTTGGGATAGCGGAATTTGTTGTTGTTGGCTAAGCATTCTCGTGTACGTAAATTGCGGGGGAGCGAACATCGGGTTTGGTTGGGGCATCGGTTGAGACAGGCCAATAAAGAAAAGATTATCTGGCGGTGTGTTTTGGATCCATGGAGTGTTTTGTTTAAAAGATGAATAAAAGATGAAGAAAAGATGAGAGGTGTAAAAAATGGTTGTGAAAAGATGAGATATATATAGAGTTTAAAAGTAAAAAAGAAAAAAAATCAAATTAGCCGTTCAACGGCTATAATTTTAAATGGGGGGGGGGGGGGTGTGGGTTTTGTTGTCCGAGTCTCACAACCCGCTACCTTCCTTACTCGGCGAGTGTATGACACCCGAGATGGTGTTCCTTGGCGAGCTCGCAGCCAACTCGCCTCCAGCGAGTGAGGTATAACGGAAAGCCTTACTCGCGAAAGGAAAAGCCACACCCACCCCCACATTCTACCAATCATATTTTAACACATGTCAATTTCATATTTTTTTTTTGAAAAAGTGAAAAAGAAAGGGAAAAGGAAAAGGGAAGGTACAACGCTAGTAGTGAGTAAAGGAAGGGAAAGAGGAGGGAAGCTGATGTGGCTTTGGGTAAGGAAAGAGAAAAGGGGGGTACAACGCATAGCCTAATAAGCTGATTTTGAATAAATAAACTAATACCAACATTACGTTAATCCGCATGTTGTTAATTATGACACACAACCAAATGAAAGTTTTTATAGTTGTCGCGAGATCCTCAGGAATTCAGAATACCAACAGTGTGCAACTAATTCGTCGGTAATTATGTGTTTCTTTTTTTCTTTTCTTTTTCACTTTTTTCTATTTTTATCCCCAAATAACTAATAGTCCACTTCAACATAACTAATAAACCAAATAATAATTTACTCGTAGCCAAAAAAGTGATGACTTAGGCACGAAGAATACTGTCGTTGTCCTAATGATGGCAAATCCGTGAATATAGTGAAAGTAAATCAGTTCACTAATTATGGAAGAAAGTTTATCATGCTAAATTCCACCCGTGAAAATAATGTGAAATTAGTTAGTTTTTTTGAAAGGACATGTATTCCAGCTCTATAATGTGTTGATTAAAGATGTTTTTCTTTAAAAGATTTATGGTGTTATGTGGTTCGCGAAATGAATATCAATGAATTGAAATTTGATCATGAAATCGGAATTCATAAAAATTTGAGTTCATAGGAATTGAAATCCGTAAAAAACTACATCTTGTTTGGTTAAAAGAGACTAGAATTGGAATCTTACAAAAAATAAATTAATATAATATGTATAAACCAAATAAATTATACTATCAACCACCCACTACTCCAACCTCCTGTGTCAACACACCTCTCTGCCACCCTACCCCGCCCTACCTCGGCCCACCATACCCCTACCCTCATGATGATCATAACTTGGTATGAATATCATGCATGTGAAATTTCTGTGTATAAAGGTTAGTTGAAATGTGGTATTGAAGTTGTCAACATGGTACCGTAGAAGCTTGGGTGGTTAGTAAATCACGGGTCTTGACGGCTAGAACCGGAAATTGTGGTTCCTTTTCTTTCCACGAAGCCAAAATATCGAAAATTTGAAAATCTTCAAATGTCATTTTTGATAGAAAATCACTTGACATATAATTTCCAATTCGCTACTTGGGGTGGAAGTACGTGATCATTTGGATTGAGGGTTTACTAGTATGTTAAAAAATGTGACAAATTTATGTTTTTTGAAGTTCTACTAGATGACTCCTCATGTGTTCTAATTTGTTCTCAAAATAATTAATTTATAGTTTCTCAAAGACTTTTGGATTCAAACTTATCTTTAAAGACCATCTATCTTAAAAAATTACTCCATGTGTTAAGTTTAAGGTTTGTTCAATCTGATGTGGGCTAGATCGGGGTAGGTTGTGAAGGTGGCTGAAGGATATGTAACGGTTAATTGTAGATTTTTCTCATCGGCATTGATCCAATGGTCTTGATTTACTACTAATATGATGGAGGCGGTATATATTAATATATTATATATATATACACACGGTGACCGATAATCAGATAATAATAATGATTATTATAATAGTAATTTATAAATTTAATACAATAAAGCGACAATAACAACACTTAACATATACCCGTCTTCCACTATCTTTCTTTTGTCAATTCTAAATGACACATAATTAACCAGGTGCATACAAATTGGAAACCTTTTTTTCACGTTTACATAATAATTAAAGGAAACCTTATATAAACCCATGAAACAGAAGGAAGATCATAGCCTATCAATTGCCTGCAATATATAATGGAGAAAAAACAGATAGCCATAATCGGAGCCGGAATCGCCGGTCTTGTTGCATGTAAATACTGTCTGTCAAAAGGTTTTAACCCAATTGTTTTCGAATTAGAACCCCATATCGGTGGCGTTTGGGGTAAAACCATCAAAACCACCAGGCTTCAAATACCCAAAGTTATGTATCAGTTCTCCGACTACCCGTGGCCACCTTCCGTTACCGACAATTTCCCTACTCAACAAGAAGTGTTGGATTACATTCGCTCATACGCTAACCATTTCAATCTCATACCCTATATTAAATGCGATTCCCGAGTTAAGGGAATCAGCTACGACGGACCGTCGTCTGATTCTTGGTCACTCTGGAATGGCACCGGGGAACCGTTCCCTCCAGAAGGCAAGTGGAATGTCACTGTCGAAAACACCAAAACCGCAGTCACCCTGGTAATTAACTTATGCAAGCAGTCTCTCTCTACCGTCTCTAATGCATACCTCGTTCTACGTTGTAGTCGTATCGTGTTTGTTTGGTAAATTTTGAATTAATTACTTATCTATACCAAACTGCAGGTTTACACGGTGGATTTTGCTATTCTTACTGTGGGAAGGTTTAAAGACGTTCCAAACATGCCAACATTTCCTACCGGAAAAGGGCCGGAAGTTTTTAAAGGGCAGGCTATACACTCCATGGAGTACTCAGCTATGGATAACGATAAAGCTGCAGAATTCGTGAAGGGGAAGAAGGTCGCCGTTGTGGGGTTTGGGAAAACTGGTCTTGATATTGCACGAGAGTGCTCATCCGTGAACGGTTAGTTACAAGTTCCTACCTACCTTGTTAAGTTTTATATATCTTTATTGGTGCTCACATGATTTAATTTCCCATGTTTCCATTGTTGATTAACGTTTAGGCCCAGAACATCCATGTACAATTGTTTACCGGCGTGATCATTGGAAACTAGGAAACTGGTTTGTAGGGGGATTCTCGTTGTTGAATTTCATTTTTAGTCGTTTCCGGGAGCTTTTGTTTCATAAGCCAGGCGAAGGTTTTATGCTCGGTCTTCTAACAACGTTACTCACACCTGTCGTAAGTGTATAGTGATGAAAAATCTTGTTTGTATTATGTATTACAATCTAATTATATATATATATATATATATATATATATATATATATATATATATATATATATATATATATAGAACTACGAGAACATTACAACTATTTATCAAAGAGATGGAGGGTTGGGTTAAAAAATGTTAATGAGTAACCTTAATAACTAATTAAGGGTAATTTGTACATTTTTACATTATAGTCACTTTTTTTGAACTAATATATATATACCAAACCGAAAGGTGTTAAATTACGAAAATTATACCAAATTAACGAGAAAATAATGCGCTTTAATTAATTTAAGACCGGTATTGATGTAGTTTTTTCAAAAAAAAAATAAAAAAATTGTGTTTACTGGGTTTTTTTCTAGTACAGCAAGACATATGCACTAGTGCAAAATTTGTACATGTGCATATGTACATATTTACCTAGTTTTTCAGCACAAATGTAGATATGCACTATTGCAAATTTTGCACTTGTGCAAATTTAGTGCATATGTCGAGCTGGTACTGAAAAAAACCACATATTATTTCGAAAAAATATAACAAGATGAGTCTCAAATGAAAGAGCATAATTTTATCGGTGTATTTTTCGTAATTCAACACCTTTTCGTTTGATGGATATATTAGTTTTTAAAAAATGGGGGATATGTAAAAATGTCTATATCACCCTTTCATATTTAAATTAAATAAAAAGGACACGAAATTAAATGATTAACCAAAAATGGTTCTCGCAGTTCTCGTACGAAAAACTGTTCTCGTTTTAAACACACACACACTCTCTCTCTCTCTCTCTCTATATATATATATATATATATATATATATATATATATATATATATATATATTGGAAGATTTAAATAAGAATAAGAAATTAAATGAAAATGGTAGATTCAATCTCAACCATTCATTTTGTAAGTGGAATTAATGGATGAAGAGCTTAGAGGATAGAATGAGGAAAGGTGCGTGTGATTAGTTCATGGATGAGCAATTACATTAAAGTAGTGGAAATTCGATGGTTGTGATTGAGTCTCGCATTCTCATTTAATTTAAGGTTCTCAATTGAACATTCCACTATATATATATATATATATATATATATATATATATATATATATATATATATATATATATATATATATATATATATATATATATATATATATATATGTGTGTGTGTGTGTGTGTGTGTGAAGGTTCATTTTAGAAACGATTTTAGCGTGAGTAACGCGAGAACTAATTTTAGCCGTCGGATTTGATAAGTGGAATTCATGGATGTAAAGCGTGGGAGAATCAAGTGTGGCAGAGTCAATGTGATGAATTCATGGGTGTACAATAACATTGAAGGAGGAGAAATTAAATTGCTCAGATTGGTTCTCGCAGTTCTCGCAATAAAAATGGTTTTCAAAAGAAAACCCCCTTAAACAATTAACCTAAAGAACCATCCTGGTATGACACGTTGGATTATAATTATGGGCAAAACTAGCATATAAAAATAAAATAAAATACTCCACACGCCTCCTCTTTTCATCCCCAGCAAAGCTTTCTTTGAAAAGAAAACATCACTTAACTTTAAATGATCATAACTTATTCGTTTTTAAGAATTTTAGCAAAAAAAAAAAAACAAAATTATATCATTAGATTTAGTTTTTCGTCTTCTTTAAAATAAGACTTGGCTTGATATACTTCTGAAACTTTTTTTTTGAAAAAGCAAATGTTCCAAAATTTGTATTTTCATCTGGGTTTCATTTTAAAATTTTCATTTTCAAAATCTGCATTTCAAAATTTGTATTTTCAATATGAGTTTCATTTCAAATTTGCATTTTCATCTTGGTTTTCAATTCAAAATTTGCATTTTCATTCAAAATTTGCATTTTAAATTTTTTTAAGAAAAATATGGGAAGATTGATTTTGATTGAAAATGATTAAAAAAAGTAGAAGATTGTTATAATTTTTTTTGCTTAAATTCATAAAATTTAAATAGTTATGACAATTTAAAATTTTGAGGTGTAATTTTTTTTAAGTTGAAATGGGGGAGAAAGTGTTGTGGGTTTGGGGGGATGTAATTTTCATGTTTGCCTTCACACATTCAATTATCATATATAATTTTCATAGAATTACAAATTTTTAATATTTAAACTTCATCCATTGATTTTGATGATATTGATTCTTTAAATTTTTTGTTTAAGGCATGATTCTTTATTGATGCTATATATATATATATATATATATATATATATATATATATATATATATATATATATATATATAAGGGGAGGGTTCAAACGAGAACTGTTTTTCATACGAGAACTGCGAGAACCAATATCAGCCGTTCCTTAGATATGGTAAGTTCATGGATGGAGAGTGTGGAGATGATCAAGTGTGGCAGTGTGCATGTGAGGAATTCATGGGTGGGTAATGACATTAAAAGAGGGGGAATTGAACGGCTCAGATTGGTTCTCGCAGTTCTCGTACGAAAAATAGTTCTCGTTTGAACTTTTGCCTATATATATATATATATATTGTATAACTATATAAAGGAGACTTTAATAAGAAATAGTAATGAGCACTAGCATATACGCACAATTGGGCTAGTTGATATTATATTAGACCACAATCCCATTTATTTCTAATAGTAAGTTTCTCTAGATGCACCCTAAAAAAACCAAACATTTTATGTTTGTTTTGATCTAACTACTAATTATACTTTGTTGAACTTGTGTGTCATATATGATCGATCACAGCGTTGGTTGATTTGGACAGTTATTGAAAGCTATCTCAAAATGATTATGCCGCTTGCCAAGTATGACATGGTGCCACCACATAGCCTTGTACAGGATATGCATTCGGGTTTAATCATGCATATGCCAAACCCAGAACGATTCTTTGAGGCAGTTGAAAAAGGAAGCATAAAGTTAAAGAAATCACCGAATTGTAGCTTTTACGAAAATGGGCTTTTGATTGATGATGACAACACTAAGATCGAAGCAGATATAGTTATTTTCGCAACAGGATTTAACGGTGTGGGAAAACTTAAAGGTATATTTGAATCATCAAAGTTTGGTCACTTCATTGCAGGATCAGAGCGAGTTGGTCTTTATAGGTTAGTGAATATGCATGTCCCTCCTATTGAATTTTGATTTATGCACAACAAGATTTACAATATACAATAAAAGGTACGAATATTATAATAATACTTTAAACATAAGAATGAAATAATGGTTATAATTGTTCTATAGAAATAATCTCTGGATATATTATTATAAAAAATTATTTTTCCTACTAAATCTTATTGCTTCATTTTTGTATCCACTTAATTAAATATTCGGAGTAAACTGATCTCTTAGTTCGACTACCGACTAAAAATGATATTTATTTCCTGCTAGGGAATGCATTCCTTCGAGGATACCGCAATTAGGGATCATTGGATATTCTGACGGTCTATCAAGCCTTTATATCTCGGAAGCGACTTGCCGATGGTTGACTTCGCTCTTAGAAGGTTCGTTTAAGTTACCGAGCATTAAACAGATGCAAAAGGATATTGCTAGATGGGATGAATATATGAAGCAAGTATGTGGGGAGTACCATAATATATCGTCGTTATGTGGAACAGAAATTTGGTACAACGATCAAGTATGTAAAGATATAGGCATGCATCCTATGAGAAAAAAAGGACTCCTGGCTAACCTCTTTGAGCCTTATGATCCCACAGACTATGCCGAAAGATGAGCCCGACGTACGCTGTTTGAGGGTCATCCAGTTTCTAAATTAAAGTAATACTAGCTCAGTCATCCAAAATTAATATGCATTAATTACTCAAGATTCAGCTAGGCTCCTTCCATTTGTAGGAGCTTAGAAATTGGTGTTAGCTAGGAACTACATGTTGTGTTGCTTTAATAAGGTAACTAATTACCCGATCATGTAATTTACAATTTTCATACCCTAATAATAATATTGTAACTTTTTCGAGCTTTATCTATATATATAGTAAAGAAAAAAAAATCAAATTTAGTTTTCTTTAATTGAGTTGTGTTTAATATAATTTATATAAAAAATATAGTCCTAAATTTTATTATTCAATCATATGTGATTCAATATACAATCACATGTGATTGTAAAATCATTACATGTTAATTACGAAAATGACACTCCGCCCAAAATTCTTAAAATTCAATCTGGACCATTGATGTGGCTGATCCAAAGGCTAAGATTAGTCCATTGGGACTATGCATTAAGTATGGACTATATTGAACATTTCTCTTCTTTAATTATATCTAATTAAATCAAAACCCTTAATTTCACCTTACTTTTGACTTTTTATGTAATTTAACACCTTAATTTAATTAACTTTAGCCTCCTTTACGAATTTAGCAGAGCGTTTTGTATAAACTATAAGAGGTTGCATGAAAATATATACATGTATTTGTATAAATTATATACTTATATTTAGTGAATTTATTTAATTGTATATTTTTATAGTTTTGATAACTTTTAATCTATGATGATTGTTATAAATATAGTTATATATATATATATATATTTATATTTATGATCGTTTTATTTTATCTATGTTCTAATATAAATATTACTATAACTAGTTTAGTACCCCGTGTATAAACACGAGGATGCAAAAAGTAAATAATAAAATTTGATTGTGTGTAATTTTAAGAGGTATAGTAAAACAATTATAAAACGTAATAAAAATATAAAATGTCTTAAAAGATTGATAAATCTATTATAATTTCAAAATTCATTCATAATATCCTTAGCAAATTTTCTTAAACCTTTTTATAAACAACATTCGTTGTTTTATTCATTGGATTGCCTTTCATCTCATATTTGAATTCTTTAAAGAGTTATAAGAATAAAAAAGTGTTTAAATAGGTAAAAAACTACAACCAAACATTATTCTTAGGTTATATTTAAATTTAACAGAGGATAAAAAGAGATAGGAATATAAATCTAAATTTTAGAAACAGATTATGATATATATGTTCTCTTTTTCTGTAAATAAAATATCTCAAATATGTTGAATATATGTTATAGAAAAGAATATAAGTTTTAGGGACACTTTGACCGCTGACGGCTACGTACAACACCCGTCAAATAATAAAAAAATTAACCTCAAACTAACCTCGATTAATAATAATTAAACTCAATATAGTTGTGAATTTTGTAATGAAAACATGAAAATATTGTAAGTTATTTCTAATATTTTATTTATGCTTTATAGTAATTGCGTCGTTATCAAAAAGAGAATTATTTCAAAAAAATAAAAAAAAATTAAGCATTTCATATTTTCATTAATGTGCTTCAGTGTAAATCATTTTCTCAAGGCATAACTATATATGTTCCAATCATGCATGATAAAATATTATTTCTTGACTCTTGATTTCGTAACATGTAGCTTTCCCTACTCAATGTTTCACTCTCTTTACTGTTAGATTCGAAAATTTCAGTAAAAACTAAGTAAATAAAAAAAAATTAATTTGCTATACATGTCGTATATATTGTAATGATATCTGAGTTTGTCTTTTTCTCTCACAAAACTAAGATGTGATTAAAATGAAGTAAATCAATGAAAACATATACGAGTTTCTGGGTAAATATTAAAAAAAGGATCCTTCCTAAAAGTATAAAAAATAATTAAAAACTAAGTAAAATATACATTGAATTAGTATTTTAATATTTATTTCTTTTGAGATGCATTTATGATATATCTCTATTTATGGAAAGTTAAATGTATGTCATATAAACTTTCTAAACAAATAATATTTGCGTTTAGTTATAGTAATATAAAATTAATTAAGGGTGAACTTCTTGACTTATTGACTAAGCTTAACCGAAAGTTTGATTGCGTTTTTAGGAGTATTGATAAGAGTGGTGGGAGTGGTTACCTCTCACCATACTCACCACACCGCCACGTCAGCTTTTCACTTTCACCACTCAGCTCACCACATAGACCCGTAGTGGTTACTTCCCATCACATCAAATTTTGGGACCCACCTTATATATTTATTTTATATCTAATAAAACTTAATAATTAATGTGTTCTATAAAAGATTTAAGTAATTAAAGTTTAAATTTTGTATGGTATATTTATTAACAAACGAAAAGTAAAACAAATCAAATTTAAAAGGGATAAAAGTATAAGCATTATAAACTTTGAGGATGCTTTGGGAAATTTATTATGATAACAAATTATTAGGGTTAGAAGAAACTCTCCCCCCAAGATGAGCCGCGGCCGCCTATGTCTTCTTCTTCTTTATTCTCTAGTTTTTTTTTTCACAGCCCATTGTTTCTTCTTTGTTTTCTCTGTTTTCTTTTAACAACTTATTTTTGGTTTCATGGCGTGGTTTAATGAAAAAGAAAAAGAAAAAAATAATTAAATTCTCCTTCCTCGCCATTGAACCTGCGCAGTGGATGCCACACCGAGAGGTGACCACGCCGCCATGGTGTGGGTTTTCTTCCCACTACAGCGTGGTGGGGGTATTTCCACGCCACTTCTACACCCCACTCCGACCTCTCTAACTACGAGGAAGAAGTGTACTGTATAATGAAGGCTAATAAACATATGAATTTTGAACGTTAGTTTATTATTTTCAAGACATCTATTTGTCCCATAGCCGACCTTGAGTGAAGCTAATTAAGATAAACATTACTAAGAAAATGCCAACAATGATGATAAAAATTTGTTGCTAATAACAAACTTTTGTTGCTATCACGATTAGCAAATTAGCTACGACATCCGATCATTGTTATAACGCATGTTTCTAAATTCTATGTAGTTGATAAATGTCTCAAGTCGGTACTAATCAGCAACATTGTCAATTTCAAATCATTCTAATTGAAGTCATTTGCTATTTTAGCATCGAGCAACGACTATAGTTGTTGCTAATACCAACAAAACCGTAATTGATGTTAACTAGTCGATTGTAGATAATTATTCTCATAAACCCTAAATTGATAATACCTCACTAAAAAGGATTACTGATTTAATTATTTATAAACATATTAAATTGAAATTAGATATTTATGGAATCTTAAATCACAATTAAAAATAAAAAATAATATTGAACCAACGCCAGAATTGAGAGAAACAAGCATTTAATGCCTCTCGGTATTGCGAGGGGTAAATTAGTTTTATTAGTACATACTTATAAACTAGTGCTATACCCGTCCGTTTACCGGGTCAGTTTTGCTAATACATATATATGCATGTATATGTGTGTCAGTTTTGCTAATACATATATATGTACGTGTGTAAATTTTTCGTACCTATTTTACAAATTTAAAAGATGAGTAAAAATGTCATTAAGCTGAGTTATACCCGTTCGTAAAATAGAAATATTTAGGGGCTGTTTGGTTTGCAGGAATCCATAGGATTATGTGGGAATTGGATTTTAATTCCTTAAAAATCCATGTTTGGTTTACCATGGAATTGGATTTGATGGGAATTTAAATCCCATAGGTAAAGGATTCTAAAATCCTTTGACATGTGGGGGGAATTTAAAATCCATTAAACAAGGGAAAGTGGCTTATTACTATACTACCCTCGTTCAAACCCTATTATGCCCTAACTCGTTAGACACTCCCCCATTATGCGTCGGCAACCTCACACCAACGCCACCATCATCGGCGTTCCTTCAAAGCCACCGTTCGCCGACCACCACCACCGTCGCCGACCACCACTAACCGCCACCGCCACCACAGCCGCAGACCAGCACCAACCGCCACCACCGCCGCCGACCATCACCAACCACCGCCGCCGACCACCACCTCCGACAACCACCAACCGCCACCGCTGCCGCCCACCACCAACGCCGCCGCCGAACATCACCAACCGCCACCGTCACCGCCGCCCGCCACCCATCACCAACCGCCGCCGACCACCACCGCCACCACCACCGCAGACCACCACCGTCATCAACCCCCACCACTGCCGCCGACCACCACCAACCGCCACCGCCACCACCGCCGCCCACCACCACAGACAACCACCAACCGCCACCGCCGCCGCCTACCACCACCGCCGCCGACCATCACCAACCGCCACCGCCACCGCCACTGCCAAACATCACCAACCGCCACCGCCACCGGTGGCGGTTGGTGGTCGGCGGCGGCGGTTGGTGATTGTCGGCGGCGTTGGTGGCGGTTGGTGGTGGTCGGCGGCGGCAGCGATGACGGTTGGTTTAGATGGAATAAGGAGGGCAAATTTGTCATTTTACAATACCGAAATCAAATTCATATGTATTATTTGCCAAACAAACAGAATATGTAATTGGATTCCAATTCTATTTCTTGTCATCCAAACAGATTACAGATTCCAATTCTAATTCCTGGCAATTGCATTTCCTTCAGAGAATCCAATTCCATTAGAAACATTCCTGCAAACCAAACACCACCTTAAAGTTTACATATCACATAATGGTGCATAAAGAACATAAAATCTATAAGTTCTTTATCTAAATACATAAAATTATACACCAGTGTTATACACCCGTTCGTCGTCTGGGACAGTTTTTCTAATGTATATATACTTGTGTCTATATCAATGTTCAAAGTTATTATAAATTTACAGTATTAAGTACATGTTTTATACATAATTTTAAATCCGATACATATATAGAAAAAACCTCTATAATTAATCCTTTTTAACACTTAGATATTCAATATATAATTTAGTAGATATTAATTATAGTAATTATACAATGTATATACATGATTAATATTTATAAAATATATATAAAGAGATTTCTGTAATTAAAATATATATTTTTGTTATAAGCTATACAATGTCTACAAGCTTGTATAATTATCATTATATAAAATTAACTAAAAAGGGAAATTAGTTACTGGGCTAGTACGGGCCTAGAAAAATCAAAACACATTTAGGCCCTTTTTCCAATTGGAGAAAAGAGTCTAGACAGATTATGAGAGCTGCAAGTTGATATTTCTTATATCTTATAATTTTATAAGGTATCATCGTAACAATATAGTATTTCGAGATAAGAGTTGGAAGGCGTCAAATATTTTTTATGGAGTTCAAATGGAGGACTTTTTTATGGATTAAATCCAGATTCATAAATGGTAATCTAGAATGGAATACGTGGTGTTTGGACCGAAGATAGATTTTAAAAAGAAGTAAATAGAGGTTTAAATTGTTTGTGTTTGAGTGTGGTGTCAATTTTATATTTCCTATTCTATGTCTTGCAGAATATGTGTATAAATGTAAGTTTGAATAGTATAGTGAAAATTGGCTCTCCTGTTTTTTTATCGTTGTAATATGGTATTTGAGTAGTAATAAAAACTAAATATTCAACTATTACTTATCCGTTGCTCTCGATGGATACAACAATTATAATATTCTATTTTTTTAAAGTCATATTACGATAAAATTTATATCAAAATGTAGATAAAAATTAAATGATCACAAATATAATAATTATTTTTTTCTCTAAATAAAATATATCACAAGTTATTAAATATAATTTACAAACAACCTATAATTAATTATACTAATATACAATTTTCATAAAACCCCTCCCATATTACATACAACCTCCTCACAATTTACATCTGAACCCTCTAGTTATATTGAATTTAAATGTAATGTAACCGTTTTCCCATTATCTATCACGCTATTGATGGAAACAAAAACTAAGAATATACTAATTATTAAAAATATGTCATAATAAGATAACATTTATACCAAAATGTAGATAAAAATGAGACGGTCGCAAATATATAATTATTTTTTTCTCTAAACAAAATATATCACAAGTTATTAAACATAATTTCTAAACAACTTATAATTAATTATATTAAAATATAATTTTCATAAAATCCCCTCAAATGTTTTATTAAACACCCTAAGAATTTTCATTCAACACCCTCGTAATTCGAATTGAATTTGACAGTTTCTCACAATCCATCCCACATCCCACCAATCATGTTTCATTATTTTGTCATGTCACATTTACATGTCATCAATGACATGACATTTATTGTGACACATCAGATTTAAGGTCATAATGATATTTGTGGTTTTCAATTTCATCTATTGTGATAAATGTCTATACGATTTCATCTATTAATACATTTAGGGTTGTGTATTTGATTAATCAAATTGTTCGATTCATCATCTGTGATTATGATCGTTCCATTTATCATCTGTATACGATTTTTTTGATTCAAAATATGGTTCTTGATCTGATGTATACAATGGTTTTCAAATAAATTATTCGATTCATCGTAAGTGATTATACGGTTCTTTGTTTCGATTGTTTTTCTCATTTTGGGTCCAAACAATGGCTTTGGGTAGGGATGTAAACGAGCCGAGCCGAGCCAGACACTTATCGAGCCAGACTCGTTTAGGTTTTTTTGAGCTCGAGCTCGAGCTCGGCTCGTTTAGAGCTTATGATGTGGAGCTTGAGCTCGGTCCGTTTAATATTTATGAAGCTCGGTCTCGGCTCATTTAAGCTAGGCTCGTTTAGACTCGGGTATTATTTTGATATTTTTATTAAAAATGATATATATAATTATTAAAAATTAAACATATAAAATATAAATTATATTATATGTGAAGCTCGTTTAGGCTCGTTTAAGCTCGCGAGCCCACTCTTTGTAGCTCGAGCTCGGCTCATTTATTAAATGAGCTTTAATCTAGGCTGGAGCTCGAGCTCGAGCTCGAGCTCGTTAAGGCTCGGCTCGTTTCGAGCTTTTAATGATCCGAGCTCGAATAGCCCGCGAGTAGCTCGGCTCATTTACATCCTAGCTTTGGTTATGTATTTGAACCTTGCATGAACATCTCATGTAGTCATATTCATATTCAACAGCAATAACAACAACAACAATTATAAATTAAAAATCAAAAAGTAACATATAACCTGTTGTTCGGATGTTGCAATCTATTAAATAGTATCTTTGGTAAATTGGATATATTAAATGGTAACTTTAAATGTTAATCACACATAATAACATAACATATATGGTAAGTTGAATAAATTTTGATTAACTAGACACTTTTTAAGTTGAAAATGGTTAATGGAGTAATGAGATAGATAAATGACAACGAGCTTAGTTAGAGATAGGAGGGATGGAAAGATATCCACTCCCCTACCCTTATATTAGTAACCATGATATAGTTATTGAAAAAACACGTACACTTCGCCTAACAAATAATGAAAGATCCCATTTGTGTCTATTACCACTTAGATTGTGTAACACCGTACAATCGTACTTTATGGGCTAGACCAATAACTTTATAAATAGCTTAAAACCATGTCAAAAAGTTATTGGAAGCCAACTATTTTGAATTTATAAGGTGATTCAACTTTAGGTCCTCTTTCCATGTTGAATGAGTTTCCTATAAACTCTCTCACTTAGAATTATTTTAATCCTCCTATCCATGTGGCCGGGAAGCGTTGTTACAAATATCCACATTTAAACACTTGACGTGGATCCATAATCTAAACCCCGGGATTATTTTTTTTAACGGCAATAGATGCGCCAAGAAGTGCTTCGGCTCGGCCATCACACCTCTAGACGCACCCGAATATTATTAAACTTTAAAGAGAAACAACTAGCAAGATTCTAGTTGAAAAGGTCATAAATACAATCCATCGACCTGAGCAAACTGAACATGAACCAAAACAAAAAACTACAGAGGTTAAAACATTCAAACACCCCTATAAGCTATCCAAACAAGAAGATGGATTGAGGCACCAATCGCTCCATCGGTAAGAGGAATCGGTCGCCACCAGCACTATGTTTAAGCCAAATGAAGGAACTTGTTTAGATCTGATCGAACACCGGCGTTGTAGCTGTCGAGTTTGAACTTGCAAACACCTTCCCGTTCCTGAACTTCTAAACCCCCCCCCCCCCCCCCCATAGATAAGTGTAAACAACACCCGTAAAAGCTTGAAATGTATTACGTACCTTGTAAGTCCACCATTCTGCCCCAATTCACCAAATTGTCGATGTTTCCATTAGGGATCTGGTCGATTTTCCACCAATTAGAAATGTCCTCCAGAATGCTGGACATAAAGGGGCATTGTACAAAAACATGCTCCTCCGTTTCGTCTTGCGATCCACACAGGGGGCAGCTACACGATAAAAGTATAACGCCCCTTTTTGTAAGTTTGTTTTAGT